>OZ038451.1:903614-1123146 GCA_964036195.1 Sphaerolaimus hirsutus | reverse complement strand
TGGGGTGAATTCTATGATGTCAAAATGATGTCATTTCAGGAAGAAAATTTGACAAAATTTTCACTTTTTCATTCACCCCAAATAAATTTCCTTATGGAAGCATTTTAGAGGTTATGTTGTTTACATAACTTTGAACCTTAGACCCTCCCCTAGTGAACTTTGTAAACCAACTTTTTAAGTGTGATACAAAAAATTGGTTTAAAGTGAAATTTTCAATCTGCTGTTTATGGGACAGGGTGGGTGCCCTACTGAAAAAAATTTAAGGAGCAGAACTAGGGTTCATATCTGATTCAATTTTATATCAGGTATGTTCTCACAACATTTTTTTATAATGCAGTTGGGTGGCGAACTTGTTTGGGACACTTGGGTTGTTCTTAAAAAAATAATCAAATTTATATGCAGTGATCCATGCTTTAGTGGTTCGTCGGCAGCCGCCCCACTGGTGTATTGTGAGGGGCGTTGTTGGCAAGACATCCCCCAAATTTCAGCTTTCTAACGCCCTCACAGCTGGAGATATAGCCTTCAAAGTGTAGCTAATCAAGTGGGTGGTGAACTTGCTTGGGACACCAAAAACGCCACAAAAATTTTTTGCATATAGGGCGACCCACCCTGTAGTGAGTCGCCGCACCTCCCCCCATTGTTGGGGAGTAAGGGGGTCTTACAACTTGATATATACAAAGTTTCAGCCTTATAACACCCCCATGGACCGAGATATTGCATTTGAAGTGAAATAAAAAAATGGGTGGTGAACTTGTCCGGGAAGGTGTTTACATTTTCTACACAATTCTTCCACTGAAAACAAGTAGGTAGAAACTTTGAGGCACTGCAACAAATTGAAACTTTTATGTCCATTAGTTTTAGAACACAAAAAATTAGGTAAGCTTTCACAAATGAGTTTTTCAACCAGTTTGTCAATTTGTAATCCTTCACTGTCGATTTGATAGATTTTCCCTGTGTAAACATAAGCGAACCGATGCGCATTCATTGTTTGCACTTATTGGGCCCACACTAGTTGACATCGCAAATTCGCGTCAACTCAGTGTCAATTGAATAAAACAAGAAGTTTGTAAAAAGCATCACACTTAACAGGAACAATGAAAATGAGAAGTGTCATGATGTAAAATAAACTATGCTCTATCAGATAGATAAGTTGAAATCACAGTATCACTTAAATTCAGTTGACATTTAGTTGACACGAATTCAGTTGACATCCAGTGTGTGGGGGCCCAAACTAGCATTTTATTGTAGTGAGAAAATGTATAGTGGTGAGAAAACTGTTGGGAAAGTAGCAATTAGGAAAGCAATAAAATATTTTGGACATTTGAAAATTGGTATTTTTAATGTAATATGTAAACATCAAACAGTGCGGAACATTCGACTTCTAACGAAATCGACTTGAAAAACCTTTAACGAAAATTGATCTACATATCCAACAGTTTTCTCAAAGTCATAAATGGAGTATCAAAAATATCACATATTTTCACTTCAAAACATCCATTGTGAAGCCTTTTATCAAACTTTGGCCAGCATTTCATCAGTAGTTCTCTTGAGCAGCCTGAAAAACCGCAAATTAAGCACCGCCTTTTTGTTATTAAAATAGAAAGTGAAATATGAATGAAATCACCTATTTTGTCCCAATTTTTTCAGAAAATATAATCAAATATAAACCCCAATTTATCTCAAAGATAAAATGAGATTAGATATCTCAAAAATATAAATGAGATGTTTTATACTTTCTTCTCATAAATAAAATATAATTAAACCTCTCTAAAACAACCTGGAGAATATAAAAATATAATCTCCTAAGATTGTTGGAACGCTAAGTGTGATGTATAAAAATGTTGCACATAACCTGATACAACTTTTTGCAGATAAAAATCTTCTTAACAGGCAAATAAGAGCAAAAATACCGTATTTCCTCGAAATACCCCCCCCCCCAAAAAAAAAAATGGACACTGAATTTATAACCCCCCCCCCCCCCCAAATTGAGTGTATAGAGAACGTAAATGACAAAAGCTGTGGTTTGTGATCTGGGAAACACAGAACACACATTAAAAACAATTACCTACTGTGTTATGTTAGAACAGGGTTTATACCATCTACGTACGAGTCTACAGAGTCTTATATGCGGGTTTTTGTTGCATTTTTCGACGTCTGTGTACGTTACAAACTACAGTTTAGTACTGGAATTTCTGAAAAATTCTGGCGAAATAAAGAACGGGGGTTCTTTAACCTCGAAATAACCCCCATCAAAATTTTAACTCTGAAAAATATAAACCCCCCTGGTGGTAATTCAATGAAATACGGTAAATAATACGGTAAATGATCACCATAAATACCTAGGTATATTATATAATAGAGATAGACATCCCAAAGAAAAAAACGTAAACCGAATGTTTTATGTTTGCATTGCAAAAATCGATCGGTCAAAGAATTTCATCAAATGTTGACAAACGAATTTCACGGTTTTCAGGAGTTGAATGGAATTAGCGTTCGAAAAGTTCAAAAACCTACCCGCAATGTTCAAGCGATTGGGTCGGCACGAAAAACGGATTACACAAAGTGTCGCAGAAAACATTGTGCAATCTTTTGAACATCTGCGCGGGGTAAATGTTACATTTAAAAAAACTAATTTACGTTATCCGAAAAAAATGGAATGAAATGAAAATAACCGCTCTGATGTCGTGCTCCTTGATGGACTGGCTGGCGATATGCGTCACTAGTACAAATTTGTATTTTGTGTTCGTCGCATCACCATAGCTGTGAGTGAATGAATCAAGTGTACTGTAGTGACATGACACTCTCCACGCGCAGTTATTTATGTCTCAAGTTGGAAACATGCCAATCACATTTAAAGCAGACGATTTTTGTGGAAAAATGAAAAAAATATTGTTGTGAATAGGTACATTAACGTAAAGCGTTATAACAGCATTGAATTTTAAAATTGAAGAATTCAATTTTTCATTAAAATAGCGAGTGTTATAGGTGAGCCAGACGTGCAAAGTGTAAAGTCACTGAAGTATCTATTTCTCGAGATATCTAGTTTTCGGCCAATTTTACATTGTGATTTTGCATTGATTAAAAATCTGAAATATTAAAGGGATGCCGATACGCTTTGTATTGTAAACACTATAAAGATAACCGTTTGTACTTGCGCCACGCAAAATTGCATAGTCTTATCTTTATCCCCTCCTACGTAATTTATTTTAACAAAAACTTTTATAACAACTTATATACAAATTTGTTTATAGCCTCCGTAGGACTCAAACTTAACTTTTGCCCACACACAAAAACCAAACCGACCTTCTATAGGCATCATTAGTGAACAAGGGACCCAAATACAAGTCCCTGTGCGCATCTAAAGTGGATTGTTTGGTGGAACTCTGATGCGCAGCGGACAGTTTCTCATCGACGATGTCCAAGCTACAGTGCACCATCGAATGTAGGGACAATTGTTGCTCTGGGCTTACGGTAGGCGAGCAGCAAAGGAGTAGGGGGCCACCCTGCGGGCAGACATGCAACTGAGGCGTCCAATTCTAAAAGTCGACAAGTCCAAAATATGAAAATTTCGAGTTAGGCCCGGAAACGTCATCTGGGGCTACTTCTGCACATTTTTCATCAATTTCCATAAATTGTTTGACCTCACATGCCCATATGGCGAAGTGCCAAATTTGACATTTTTGGGGAAAAATGCAAAAAGTTTGGGCAAGAAGTCGACAAGTCCACTTAGTTTTGGGCTAAAAGGCGACAAGTCCATCCTCCGCTTCCCTTTTTATGGGCAAAAAACGCAAGAAATGTGATAAGTCCACTATGGAAACCGATTTCTAAAAGGCGACAAGTCCATAATTTTCCCATAAGGCAGCCTCGGCTTCCCCGGGAACAAAAATGTTCTCGAAGTCGAAGTCGACAGGTCCATTTCCCTCCCCGAAACAGTTTTGCTCTGACCGAATGGAATTTTATGGACATCCCATTTTTCACATATACGTTGAGATTTGGGGCTGAAAATTTGACACTTTATTGTCAACATATGGAACTTTATGAAAAGCATGAGAGAGCCAAATTGGACATGCACCACGGGCCTGGAATTGGATCGGGAACTTAAAATGCGATTTACTCAAAATCACATTTTGTGGACTTGTCGACTTTTAGAATTAAACGCCCCAACTGTTTGCTTTCAATTGCACACAGCTTTCTCGTCGCTTTTGCTATTTTACCCGATGGAAATCGCCATTTCTCGATATCCATTGTACAGTTGGGACGATATGACTTTTCGATATCGATATTTGATATTTAGCTGGAAAAATAGTTTCAATAAGAATTGCACAGAAGACTGCACTCCGTTGGACAATCTGCAGTGACACAATCGGTGGGCATCTTTTTCTCACCAAAACATGGCTTGAAGAACGATATGTGTTCAATCAAATAGCCATATCGAATTTTTTTTAAAGAAACTCGAAGTTTTGGACATGGTTATTTTCCTATTGAATATCGTTAACCAGGGTCCATTTCGTTATTGAATATAGAGTTCCATAAAACACTATCGAATATCGATATCGAAAAGTAACCCTAAGCTGGAAGACATTTCCGGGAGCGACAAAATAAAAAAGATAATTTTTAAAGAAACTGATTTACCGCATCATCTATAATCGCCACACACAGCGCCATCAATCGAAATCAGTATTATAATCCCTGACAATTTTTGATAGGGATATCCCGAGATATCGACCCGATATCCCGATTTTCAAGGACTTTCTCGTTTCTGCGACGCGATCAACTCATATTTGGTGAGTAGTCTGAATTTTTGCCCTGAAATACAGAATACTGGCTATTTGCCAAGTAATTTATTTGGCTACTTTTTGTGACTGAGACTCGCACTTACAGCAACTTTTTCTGTGCATACGATGTCGCAAAGACGGAATTTACAAAGGATGAGAAGTGCTGGCGTGTTTGGGAAGCGTGAAACATTGGGAAGAGTTGTCGTGAAGGCTTCACCACGCATTCACACACCCATTTTTACTGTGATACCCATGTACTTGCTTTGTATGAACAAGTGCCCAAATTAAATATTTTCTCCCTGGGGGCAGTCCCAGACACTGTAAAATGTCATGTGTATGTAAAAGACCATGGGAAGTATCTAAATCGTATTCTTTATTGTAGTATCCGGATCTTATCCAAACGTAAGATTTGGATATCAAAGAATAGGATACTATACAAGGTCTTTTCCATGACACATGGCTTTTTATAGGGTCTGGGACTGGCACCAGTTCTCTCAGTTCGTGCCCTCAATTGGTGTGGTTATTGGCAGCCGGTGAACTAGTTGACAAGTTGCGTACTGCGTTCAGCTGCGTACTAATAATTCAGAATTTGGTGCTGGCGCCAAAGCAAGTATAGTGTCACAGCAGAATGGCACCAAGCACCAGGAGCGCCGTGGCACTTTTTGCCTTGGCGCTAGCACCAATTTAGACATTTTTAGTACGCCACTTGTCAACTACTGTACGATCCTCCATTCCGATGAAATTTGCATCCTCTTCTCTGAAACTCAAACTCTCAGTCGGTGAAATGTGTGAATGTTACCCCTGATCTGCAGAAAATGTGTTACCATTAAAACTGTCTCTCTTCACGATATTCACACGTGTGCCGCTCGGGATCGTGCAGTTTTTTATTGACGCATAATGAACGTTGCAAAAAAAAAAGAAAATCGAATTGAAAATGTCGCCAAAATCGAAAAAATCGTCCAAGAAACATAAAAAGGACAAGATACAAAAGAAGGTGTACACCAAAAAGAGACCGGAGAGAAGAGAGCCTACTGATACCGATGAATCCAGCGATTATAGGGAATCATCGGATGAAGTGTATGTTTTATTTGGCACTGTGCCAACAATTTTTATTACTTTTTCCGGGTCGGTGGATATTGTCTTATTTCTTCCAGTAGAGTAGCGCGCTTCTACTGACGCTACCTACACACAAGTTGACACACGATGTCAACTGGTCTCCAAGTCTATTCGTATATTGACTATCACATGATATTCCATAATATTTTTATTCAATATTGCGGACCTTGGAAATTCAACCTTCCTAGGACCGGTCAACTAAAATCTGAATAAATATGGAATCCGGTTTAAAACCCGGCGTCAACTCGTCTGCAAATTATCATTTTTCATAAGTTTTTTCCCCTGACTTTTCAGCGACGCTGGCGGAAATTCGATAGTGAAGGAATTGCGGGAACATTTGAGTGAGAAAATTGCATCCAGAAAGAAGCTCAAAGAAGAATTGAGCAAGCGACTCAAGGTTTCGATCTTTATCGCAATTTTTGTTTGATTGTTAAGATGTTGAAAAATTCGTTCGCACACTTCACTAAGGATTAAACTGGATCTGAAAGCCCCGATCCCGAAAATTTTCAAATCCATATAAGATTTCCTAAATCCCAATCCCGGACAAATTTGTCCAATGTGCCAAATGCCTTTTTGCAGTGACAAATGTGAATCTGGAATCTGGAAAAACCTACAATACAGAACATTGTGCCAAATCCCGATGCTGATTTTGAGCTCAATCAGGGGTTTTGTAGATTTGGACCCCCGCGGGGGTTCATATAGATAGCAAATCGCTCCTCCGGAGGGATAGATAGCTGAAAAAATTTTCTGGTGGGGGTTGGGGGGGTCGCGGGGGTTTAAAATATAGGCATAGAAGGGAGGAAAAGGAGAAAAATCGCTAAAAGTAGGTGACAAATGGGTATATAAGGACATATAGTACTAAAAATAGCTCAAAATAGGCAGTTAGACACATGAACTAGTGATTTTGGAGGTGAAATACTATATAAAGGTATGAAAAATAGCGATTTTGAGCGAAAACAGGGGTGTAGTTTCTCAAAAATCGCTCCAGGGGGGGGGGGGGGGCCCTACTGAACCCCTGAGCTCAATGTCCCGATCCAAGAAGGTCAAGCCCGTTTGAATCCCCCACGCGGCACTGCTGCAATTTAAGTTCCATTCCCGAAATTCACATTCAACATTCAAAGTATAGGTAGTTCAGTGTCTTTGTCCCATTTCCACCCCCCCCCCCCCCCCCCGCACTTGCAGAAAGAAAAGGAAATTCTGGTCAAAAGTCAACTAAACACGCAATTTTCCCCACCCGGCGGCAAAAAACGCAAGATTTCGAAATCTCCGAGCTCCAGTCGAAAATCGCGCAAACGCGATCGGTCTCATTCTGGCAGCAAGCCAAAAAAGTCGACTGCAGAAAAAGTAGTGTATGAGTCCGATGTAGAGCGGGAATACAGAAGGACGCACAGCGGCGGGAAATCTGCAGGTGCCAATTCCGCAAATGAATAAGTGACAAGAAAGTGGTAAGCGCTTAGTAAAGTTCCAGGGGTCTCGAATGGGGGGGGTTACCCCCCCCCCAAACCGCCCAGCTATCTATCTATCCTGGAGGCCGCTCAGCTATCTATCTATCCCGGAGGCAAAATTTTGGGCTACTACCCCCTAAACCCCCCCCCCCCCAAATCGCCCAGCTATCTACCTATCTGGAGCAATTTTTCAGAAACTATACACCAAAGATCGCTCAAAATCGCTATTTTTCATACCTAAATAAATCACTAGTTCATGCATCAAACTATTTTCAGCTATTTTAAGTACTATATGCTCTTGCATACCCATTTTGAGCTATTTTACACCTACTTTTAGCGATTTTTCTCCCTTTTGTTCCTTCTATGCCCCGAAAAAGCCTATATATCGAACCACCACAACCCCCCCCCCCCAACCCCCCCAGAAAAGTTTTCAGCTATCTATCCCTCCGGAGGAGCGATTTGCTATCTATCCAACCACTCGGAGGGTCAAAATTCAAGATACCCCTGTAAAGTTATGTGTAGTAACTCAGGTAAAAAGTGTAATTTTAAATAGAAATACCCGTATTTATAAAAAAATAAGGTTTCGGTTGAAATGACTTTTCGATGTTGGTATTTCTGATCGGATACTTTTTTCTGAAACTTGATATTCGTTATTGATATGGTCCGTGGATATCGATACTCATTAGTGGAAAATAGTCGATATCCGATACGATATATCGTCCCAACTCAAGCATCAATTACTTTGATATATTTGAAATATATTTGATGATAAGCGAACTTACCACAGAGCACTTTTCTTGTCACTATCCACTTGCGGAATTGACCCCAGATTATTATTGTGAGGATTATGGTAGACGGGAGCGGCACAGATCGAGGTCCAGGAGCACATCGAGACACAGACACCGGGATAGCTCTGATAGAAGGTTGGGGGCGCTTTTCACACGATACACGATTTTTTTTCTTTTTAGTTATGTGTCCAAACGGTTTTTTGGGCGCGTTCTATTTAAGATAAGAACATGGACCCTGTGTCTGTATTCATCGGAACCCTGCTAGTCATGTAGACCCACCAGTCACGTATTTCTACCTGCTACACATCTACCGTATTTCCTCGAATAACCCCCCCTCTCCCTCTCGAAATACCCCCCTCAAAATAGGACACTATGAATTTATAACCCCCCTCGAAATACTCCCCCCAAATATAGTGTATAGAGAACGTAAATGACAAAAGCTACGGTTTGTGATCTGGGAAACGCAGAACACACATTGACAACAATGACTGTGTTATGTTAGAACAGGGTTTATACATTCTACACACTTATAAGTCTATATAGAGTCTTATATTTACATGGCGGTTTTTGTTGTATTTTTCGACGTCTGTGTACGTCAAACAACAATTTAGTACTGGGAATTTTAAAAAATTCTGACGAAATAATAACTCCCCTTGAAATACCCCCCTCGTTTTATCCCCCTCAAAATGCCCACTCTGAAAAATTAACCGATTAGTAATTCGAGGAAATACGGTATACCCCTAGTAGGGGGTGATTAGCGTGTAACGGGGGATTACAGCGTCAGTGGATTTTACATGATTAGTAAATACATTGCGCACATCGCAATATTTATTTCCATACCACTGCTTCATTTACAACACGATTCAACACTATTGCATTTGAACCTCATTTGTGATCTCGTGAGCAAGGTCTGTAATTGGGATGAACTAGGGTTCAAATGGGACCGCGGTCCCGGTACATGGTTCGGCAAAAAGTCGGGACTGGGGCGGTCCCGGTCCCGACGTCCCGGTCCCGGTCCCGACAATAAAAAAGCGAGTCCCGGTTCCGGTCCCGACCACCCAGTCCCGGTCCCGGAATTTTATAGCGGTGCCGACAAGGGATGGAAAAAAACGTATTTTTCAAAAAAATTTGCCAGAAATGACACTTTTCTAAAGCGATTTTGTAGGAACATCTAAAAATTTTTTGCGCGCAAGCGCGCAAATACCCAGCCAAGTATTACTATGTATTTTTCCATAATGTGACAGCGTAAAAAAAGGTCCCCAACATGATTCTAGTACGAAATATAGGTATATAAAGATACCTATATTGTAAACGTTGCCGCCAACGCCAGCGCCAATGCTGGCATGGCGCTGGCGCCTACAACTGGCGCCGCCCCCCTCCCAAAAAAATCCTGCGTACATTGCGTTTCATCATATATTCACAACTTCAAGTGAAGATGTCAATGGAATACTGCTTGAATAATGTTATAAGAGAAGGCTTATACATTGAGAGTGGTCCCTCACACAGTGGAGGTGTGTGGAACAACATTGGCTGGATAAGATACCAATAAGGTTCAAACAATACCGCGGTGCCGGTACCTGGTTCGGCTAATCCCAGTCCCGGATTTGTTTTCCATGTCAAGTCAACTAGTGCGTGTTGGCCCAAAAGCGTGTCAACCAGGCTTAACTTCATACGTGTTCAGGCGCGATTTGTCGCAGCACCGAGACAGGGACAGATTCGGGAATTCTAGTCGATATGGTGATGACAATAGGCGCCCGGACGCACGTGGGGATGGTCATGATTTTAGGGCTGGTGGATGGAACTCAAGTGAGTTCAATTTCGCTTACATTTTTTGCTGTTTTTGTATTTAATTATTGTCTTTTGGGATTTAGTGAATAACACGACTTTTAAACCTTACGCGTTAACTTTTTTGACCTTTGGCGTCGGTCACGCCCCCTGTAAAGTGTTCAACTGTAAAGTTCCAAATTCAAAGAAGTTGCAAATCACAGATACCAGGGGTCGTCCTTACCGGCAGCGCGGCGGCGCGGGCAGGGGCATGTGGTGGCACCTGGACAAAAAAGAAATCGCCAGAGAAAGAGATGACCCCTTCAACAGGAAATATAGGGGCGGCAGGGGAGGCGCCGACATGCCCTACAGGGGGGTCTATGGTAAGTTGTTTGGGGTCAAGGACGTATCCAGGATTTTTGAGCGGGGGGGGGGGCTACTTGTTTACGGGGGTCGGCGAACGGGGGGGGGGCTCAGCCCCCCCTAACATTTTCCCTATATAAGTACGAAAAAGCGTTTTGGCGCTAGCGCCATACAAAGGCGCCACGGCATGGCGTTATTGGCGTTGGCGCCAGCGCCGGGAACCGCTTTATATGTATGTAATTATGCATACATATACAGCGAAAAGTCGCAAAAATGTGTTCATTTCCAAGGATATTGGTTTAAAGGGAGCGATCAGCTGAAAATACAATGCATGGGGAAAAAATTGCGCAAAATTGTTTAGAAAAATCAAAAAATTTATAGGAAAAGTCGCATTTTCCGGGACTTTTTAGGTCTCACCTCGGGCAGGGAGGCGGGACTGCAGCCCCCCCTCCTCCCGCCCCCCCCCTGGATACGTCCTTGTTTGGGGTTGACTTTTTTCTTTTGTAAATACATTTTATTCAAATGTTTTTTTTTTCGGTAAGCTTCAGCTGGACGTGAAATTGTCTCGATACGATATTTCGTAGCAAAGCTAGACTCAATTTAGGATAATTTGGTGTCATTGTTGTTTTTAGAAGTGGACACCCAGCTACGATATAGAAATATATGATATATTTATTCCATGTGAGACCGTACGGTCAGTGGAAGATTCTTTAAATACGTTGGCATTTTATTATTTCCAGGGCCAAACAGAGGCGAAGTGGTCGAAGGAGCTCAGAAAATCATAGCTGATGCGCCCGGCCCATCTTTTGTTACCAGTCGGGTATGTTTTTGCATTCTTTTCAAGCGCACCCGCAGATAGGCAATTTGTAAATTCGACATTAGAACCGGGATTTGGAGGTTGGAACGTTCGAATAGATACGTGTATCCTCGAATAAGAGCCCAGACGAGTTATTTTTACGTCAGTTACAAAAGAACCCCAATTCCACATAAATACTTACCAGGGACGTAGCCAGGATTTTTGAGCGGGGGGGGGGGCGGATTGTATACGGAGCCCGGCGAACGGGGGGGCGGCGCCCCCCCCCCCACCCTAAAATTTTACCCTTGTAGTAGGGGAATGGCGCCATGGCGCTGGCGCCATTCGTAGGCGCCACGCCACGGCGCCACTGGCGTTGGCATTGGCGCCAAAACAGCAGTATACGTCTGTATTTTACAGGTATATAGAGCAACATGGACAGTATTTGAGTCCATTCTCACTAGCTTTGAGGCCGCAGAGACCGGTCAGCCGAAAATATATGTTGTGAAGGGAAAATGCGCGCTTGCGCGCAAACTTTTTTTTGACAGCCGACAAAATCGTCTTCTTGAAGTGCCATTTCTGGCACATTTTTTGATCCGGCTCGGGAAGGGGGGGCGGCCGCCCCCCCAGCCCCCCCCTGGCTACGTCCTACATTTTATGTCTTTCCCACCCATCAGAGGGGTAGTTATTGGCTGTAATTGGCTTTACATTGGCTGTAATTTTTATAGAATATTATTTTTTTTACCCGAAATTTGTACAACGTCATGTAAGGCGTTTTTATTCATTATTCAGATACGATGTGTTAGATTTGAGTGCGAAGTGTGTAATTGGCTTCCACTCGATCGTAAGATGCATTGTAAAATGTTATGCAGAAGTGGCACACTTCATGTAAACGTCTAGTAAATATTTTACAGAGCATTTAACACTTTGCACGGAATTAGACGTTACACTTCACACGATCAGGAGAGAAAATTATCAATAATTTCTCAACCCCCCCCCCCCTAGGGTTCAAACGGGATCCCGATCCCTGATCCCGTGAAATTCCGGGATTTACCAGTCCCGATCCCGATCCCGAAACCCCAATCCCGATCCCGATCCCGAAATCCAAAAATACCAATCCCGATCCCGAAAATTTTCAAATCCCGGTCCCGATCCCGAGAAACTCCCAAGTCTGGGATCCCGATCCCGGAAAAATTAGTGGAAATTATAAAAAGTGAAATAATGACGTTTTTGCATGCAAAAAAGTGGATGCAAACCCCCAGTGTCAATTTTATGCCACTTTTCTGGCATCCAACAGTGTTTTGAGACCTTTATGAACAACTTTCAATGCCAGAAAAATGGCCCAAATCTCTATCCCTAGAACCCAAACCCGATCCCGGAAATCTGTCAATCCCGATCCCGTGACCCCAATCCCGGCCAATCCCGATCCCGATCCCGAAATCTCAAAAAACCAATCCCGATCCCGAAATCTCAAAAAGTGAATCCTGATCCCGATCCCGAAAAGTCAATCACGTCAAAACCCTACCCCCCCAATCTCAGGTGCTGGAGCAAGTAGAACTGGTGAAACAGCGCCGGGAGCTGTGGCGCCAATGCAGGAGGGCTAATCTGGACGAGACCGAGCCGGGAGAAGTTGTCGCCGCACCCGCCGAGGAGGGCGAGATTTTGACTGGTGGCCAAATGCAACAGAGAAGCCACAAGGTTGTGAGGGGGTTTAGTCGGAGGTTACCCCCTCCCCCGATACCGCAAGCTATCTAACTATCGCAGAGGCAATTTTTTTCGGCTACTATCCCCTGAACCCCCCCCCCCCCCCCGAAATTGTCCAGCTACCTATCTACCTATAGTTGAGAAATTTTGCCCCAACTTTTGCTCAAAATCGCTAAAGCGGCGTTTACACGGTTTCGTGTGCCGACAAAAAAAACGAGTGAAAAAGTTCCATAATTCCGGAATTAAGTTCCATATCTGCAAGGAAAAGCACTGAAGTATACCCACTAGTTGAGTGTACACACATGCCAATTTGCAGATAATTTGCGCCTGTCGTTCAAGACTTGAAAGCAAATTACAGTTGAGGCGTCTAATTCTAAAAGTCGACAAGTCCACAAAATGTGATTTCGAGTAAATCGCATTTTAAGTTTCCGAGCCAATTCCAGGCCCGTGGTGCATGTCCAATTTGGCTCTCTCATGCTTTTCATAAAGTTCCATATGTTGACAATAAAGTGTCAAATTTTCAGCCCCTAATCTCAACGTATATGTGAAAAATGGGGTGTCCATAAAATTCCATTCGGTCAGAGCAAAACTGTTTTTGGGAGGGAAATGGACTTGTCGCCTTCTTGCACGCGAGAACAGTTTTGTTCATGGGAAAATATGGGCTGCCTTATGGGAAAATTATGCACTTGTCGCCTTTTAGAAATCGGTGCATATAGTGGACTTATCACATTTCTTGCGTTTTTTTCCCATCAAAAAAGAATCGGAGGATGGACTTGTCGCCTTTTAGCCCAAAACTAAGTGGACTTGACGACTTCTTGCCCAAAATTTTTGCATTTTTCCCCAAAAATGTCGAATTTGGCACTTTGCCATATAGGCATGTGAGGTCAAAAAATTTATGGAAAATGATGAAAAATGTGCAGAAGTAGCCCCAGATGACGTTTCCGGGCCTAACTCGAAATTTTCATATTTTGGACTTGTCGACTTTTAGAATTGGACGCCTCAGTTGTCGGTTCGGTTTCAAAACGAAAACCGAACCGACAACTGTAATTTGTTTTCAAGTCGTGAACAACATGCCCGAATTATCTGTAAATTGGCATGTGTGTACACTCCATTAGTGAGTATACTTCACTGCTTTGTCTTGCAGATATGGAACTTTATTGTGGAATTATGAAACTTTTTGTTGTCTTTTTTTGTCGGCACGAAATGCAGTGTAAACGCCGCTTAATTTTCATACAATAGTTTTTCACCTTCAAAATCACGATTTCAAGTGTTTCATTGCTTATTTGGAGCTATTTTGTGCACTATATGCCTTTATATCTACATATCCCTTTTTCTTTCTTCTATACCTTGGAACAGCCTATATATTGACCCCCCGCAAACCACGTTGCAAATTAAGTTGTAGTGTTGGAAAAATATTTCTAGACATTTGGTGTCCTTGCCAACTAGGGCAAGTATGCGCATTGAATAATTCAGTGGTATATCAATGCAAGAATGTGCAGGCATCGAGTTCTACTGCTGGCGAGGTGCCAAAGAAGGCGGAGCGGAAAGCAGAAACGGTTGCAAAGCGGGAATCCAAAGCGGAACTCAAGTGGTCGTCCCTTTTGGCCGCCGCTGCCGGTTTGCTCACTTCTAAATGATTGTAGAAATCAACTTCAAAAGTCTACTAACATAAAATTTAGCTGGAAAATGGAAGAACGGTGGTAAAACAGAAAATTTAGCCGGAAAACGGAAAAACGGCGGAAAAACTGTACAATTTAGCCGGAAAACGGAAAATGAGCCTGAAAAGCGGGGGGGAAATTAGTGCCCGGAAAACGGAAAAAAAATTGCCTGCGAAAACGAATTAAAGAAATTTGACACCCTACCCACAAGGCAAATTATCAGGGACCGGGAAAGAACATTTTGTCGTGGCAATAAATAAACTTGTTTACTGGACTTTTTCTTAAGTGCTTTTTTGCTCGTGTCGATTTTAGTCGATTTTATGGAGTTATCGACTTTCAAGCGTACATTCGAAAGTCCTTGGTAATTTTTGTCTCATTCGCAGGCGACAATCCAGAATCGGCCCTCAAATTTGCCAAATTGATGGGAATGAAAACTGTGAAAACTGCTGAGGACATTGTCGCAAAGAAAGATGACAACAAGTCCAAGGATAAAAATATTATTGATGTGAGTTTAGCGGTGGTCAGGGTTAGGGTTGGCAAGCGATTTTTTTTAAGCGATTTTTTTAAAAAAAATTTCGATTTTTTTTTAAAAAAATCGCAGCACCCGTACCGATTTTTTTTAAAAAAAATCGCTGGCAAAAAATTTTGGTACTCAAGCACTAGGTAAAATGCAAAAATTTTGCGCGCGAGCGCGCACTTTCATGCAAACAATCCACAAGTTGCTTTTTTCATGGCTTTGACAACCAATTTGGGGGGTGTAGTACCCATTTATGTGTGCTTTTAAGTGTGTAAGGTAGGCTGTGAATTATTTTAGGAAGTATTCATAGTTATGCTTTGTGTTGTCACATCAAACATTTATGCAAAATGCATCCATGTTCACTTCCAATATCATTTATATTTTCTTCTGAGCAAGAACATGCTATTTCTGCAAATAAAATTGCAAACTGTCGATGAAGTGTGATTCCCGTCACAAATATAACAATTTAATGACATTTACACTTAAAAATAACTGACTTTCAAGCTTTTCCGAAGCTCTACTGTACTTATATTAGCACAGAAAGTATAAGTGTGCACTCCCTACCAATTTATATGGCTTTTATTACCCCCAGAGGCGATTTTAGGCAGAAATGGGGCTAATTTTGACCCCAGCGATTTTTATTTAAAAAAATCGATTTTTTTTAAAAAAAATCGATTTTTTTTAAAAAAAATCGGGGTCGTTAAAAAAAATCGATTTTTTTCCAACCCTAGTCAGGGTTTTAAAAAGTATTCTTCAAGTATACTCCGGTTACTTTATACCTTGCACGCGTGGTTCCCGCTGGAAGTGTGCCAACGATCGTCAACGCGTGCGAGTTTCTTAAAGTTGACAAATGACAAAAAGTTGATTGTTGTAATAATGTTTTTCATTAACATATTCACATCGATAAATTTTTCATATTTTTATGGAAATCGCATGATTTAACAATCATTGGCACGCTTCCAACACGAGACATAAATCAGTGCGAGGGCAGAGTATCATGTACGCCGAGTATACCTTGTTTTTAAACACAAGCATTGAAAACGTTTTGTAAACGGGTTCGTCAAAATAACGTTTTTTGATTCCTCTGCGAGTTCACCATCTTTACGATTTTCTGCACAATCTATTTGCTTTTTAGGAGGAGCTTCAGCGGTGCGGCAAAATGTTCCGAGATTTGGATAAACAATATGAAACTGCAAAAGAGACTACTCAGAGCAGGTTTGTCCATTTCACTGCACGATATTGGGAAATTTCTACGGCATGACTGATTTGCAGGGGTCTAGTACTCAGTTGGAAGGTTACACCCTGAGATTTTTAAGAAATTTTTACCGAATATTAGCTAAAAATGGCTAATTTTCATACCTTTTTTCCTATTTCCACCTTCAAAATCATTAAAGTCATCATTAAGATTTTTGTCTTTATATTCCTCATTGCTTTATACTTATTTTAAGCCATTTTCCACCAAATTTAGGCTATTTTACACATATTTTTCTTCGTTTCCCTTGCCCGGGTCCCTAACCCCCCACCCCCACGAATGGCAGGGGCGTGGGCTTGGGCTACCAGAGCGCCTTCGAGCAGTGGACGGCCAAGATGGCCGCGCTCCGGTCGGGCGCCAACGCCGCGCCCGCCGCCGTGCCCGAAAAGTCGGGCAAGAGCGCGCCCGACTTGCACAGCGAGTGCGAGAATGACGCGCTAGCCAAGTAGATGCGCTCGGGTAACGCGTGGTCACGGTTTATTTTTAAGGGTTTTTTTTTGTTTGAAAATCGCTGGTTAATTTGATTTTAGGCGCTTTTCGGCAATTTTTCAAATCTGGTGTGAATTCGAATTTTCAACTTTGACTTACAATGAGTATTTGAATGTTTATCTGGAATATTATTTTAACTAGTGATGAAATAGCGGCAGGACTTTGGCGCCAAGCGCCAAAAGCGCCATGAAACGTTTCCGAACCCCAGCGTAGACTGTCAAAAAAATTTTTTACGGTAAACTGAAACGGTTTTGCACTTGGCGGAAAACGGAATCGGAAAAAAATCAGCAGCCGGAAAACTGAAAATTGAAATTTGCACGGAAACGGAAAAAATTGCTGAAATTTTGCCGGAATATGGAGGAAAAAATGCTGATATTTGCTGGAAATGATAAAAATTGCTGAAATTTTGATGGAAAATGGAAAAAAATCCCACCAAAAAAATTGAAAACCTGCATGCATGTTTACCAGTTTAGCTGAAACAGAAAACAGACAGTTGAACCGGAATAAAGGAATATGAGGCGGAAAAACAGAAAATTGAGCTGGAAAATGCAAAAAAGGTGGAAAAACAGAAAATTTTGCCGGAAAACGGAAAATGAGCTGGAGAAACGGAAATGGGAAAAAATATAGTAGTGACTGGAAAACAGAACGGAAAACTGAGGAAAAAATTCATCGGTGAGAAAATGGAACGGAAAACGGAGAAAAAAATTGCCTGCGGAAAACGGAAGTTTGACACCCTACCCAGCGCCACGCACCAATGGCGCCAGAGCGAAATGGCGCCAAAAGCACCATGGCGCTTTTCCATCACTAATTGTAACTAGGGTGTCAACAAAAACATTTTGGCGGAAAACGGAAACGGAAACGGAAAAAAATTTACACTTGCCAGAAAACGGAAACGGAAAAAATTTTGCACCTGCCGGAAAACGGAAAACAGAAAAATGAAAGGCCGGAAAACGGAAACGGAAACGGAAAAATTTGCTGAAATTATGCCGGAAACAGAAAAAATATGCTGAAATTTTGCCGGAAATGGAAAAAAATTGCAGAAATTTTGCCAGAAATCAAAAAATTTGCAGAAATCTTGCTAGAAATAGAAACAATTCACATAATTGAGAACCTGCATGCATGTTTACCAGTTTGGCTGAAACAGAAAACTGAGAATTGAGTCAGAAAATGGAAAAAAGTTGAAAAAACAGACAATTGAGCCGGAAAACGGAAAAAAAAGGCGGAAAAACTGAAATTTTAGCCGGAAAACGGAAAATGAGCCGGAAAAATGGAAACGGAAACAGAAAAAAAAATTAGCAGCTGGAAAACGGAAACGGAAAAAAATTTGCCTGCGGAAACGGAAAACGGAAAACGGAAAGTTGACACCCTAATTGTAACTAATATAATAACTAGTGATTAAGCGTATTTGCGACTGGGAAGAATTCTAAAGCTAAAGTAGATCGAAAGTTCGATTTTCTGTTTGACAAAGGTGGGGGATGGTATTTGCATGATGCGTATAGTCTTACATGTGTTTTTTGATCGCTGGTATTGTGCTGGTAGTTTTTTTATTTTCCGTTTGACTATGTAAATAAAGGATATCAAATGTCGACTATTATGCTTATTGCAGTCCGTGGAGTCTGGAGGCACTTTTCCGGAAGAAACTAACCGGTTTCCTCGGAGTTCGGAACTTTTCCGGAATAAACCGCCCGGGTGTTATACAAAACCGAGGCACTTTTCAGCAACCTTTTTTAAAACTTGTATAACGCCCGGGTGTTAAATCATTCGGAGGTGGGCGTTGTACACGGCAAATTTTTGCTTTAATATTTACATACCGTATTTCCTCGATTTACCCCCCCCCCCTCAAAATACCCCCCTCAAAATGGGCACTATGAATTAATAATTCTCCCCCTTGAAATACCCCCCAAATTCAGTGTATAGGGAACGTAGATGATAAAAGCGCTGGGAAACGCAGAACACACGTAAAAAACAATGATTGTGTTACGTTAGAACATGGTTTATATCGGGCCTGTGCCTCTGTGCATGTTTACCCGCTGTGCATGTCAGGAGTATTTAAGACTTTGACCCTCCAGGGGGTTGGATAGATGGCTAATCGCTCCTCTGGAGGGATAGATAGCTAGAAAAATTTTTTGGGGGGTTTGGGGGTTCATGGGGGTTCATTGTATAGGCTTTTTCATAATGAGGAAAAAAGGTAGAAAAATCGCTAAAAGTAGGTGAAAAATTACTAAAAATGGGTATATAAGCACATATACTAGAAGAAATAGCTTAAAATAGACAATAAAACACATGAACTAGTGATTTTGAAGGTGAAAATGTATAAAATGGTATGAAAATGAGCGATTTTGTGTGAAAATTAGGGTCTACATGCACAGCGGGTAAACATGCACAGAGAGCCTCAGTCGTTTATATCATCTACATACTTATATAAGGCTGTAGACTCTTATACATCGTTGTTTTGTTGCATTTTTCTACGTCTGCGTACGTTATTAGTACTGGGTGTTAAAAAAATTTCTGGCGAAATAATAACCCCCCCTCGTATTACCCCCCTCGAAATACCCCCTCAAAATTCTCACTCTGAAAAAATAAACCTCCTGGGGGTATTTCGAGGAAATACGGTATTTAGTGTTCGCTCACAGCGTGCAGCGAATTCAATAGAAAAAGGTGCATACCACGGAATTCGTGCATGCCGCAGCGAAGCATAACATTAAAACAATTCAAACCAAGTGGACATTCAGACCAAGTGGATAATTCAGCTTGATTTGTCATGTAAATATTTAAACTTGGCTAATGTTTTTGGAACCAAGCATAGTGCCCCGGGAGCGCTATAAAGCTGTATAACGCCCGGGCGTTGTGCACTGGGGGGCGGTTTACACGGAGAAATACGGTAATGAAATACAGTAATTCCGGTTAAATCATTAGCAGAAATTTATTTATGTTTTCCCCCGTTTTTTCAAATAAGTCTATTACAATAAGTTCCGTTAATTCCTGTCAGGTATTATCACATATGCAGGATATTTGAGCGGAGGGGGGCTGCTTGTTTACGGCGGGCCTTCAAAATCACTATTTTCGGCTTTATACCCCAAGTCCTTGAATAAGTCCCCCTCGAATAACTCCCCCTTGAATAACTCCAACCTGTCGGCGATATAAGGAAAAAAAACTCCCCCTCGAATAACTCGCCTTTCTTGAATAACTCCCTTTTCTTGAAAAACTCCCTTTTCTTAAATAACTCTCTTTTCTTGAATAACTCCCCCTTTTGATGAATAGGATACAATACAAAAATACAAAAGAATGCAGCGAGAGCCGATACATGATGTGTATACACATCATTTTATTGTTGTTGGACAGTTAAATACCGGAATTACATGAGTTGACAGGCTGCATTCGTATTTATTTACAATTAATTTACTTCAAGTTTTGAGCAAAAAAATTACCCCCTCGAATAACTCCGCCACCTTGAATAACTTACCATCAAAAACATCTGACGAAAAAATAACGCCCCTGTGGACTTATTCGAGGATTTCGGGTAGCTATTTTCAACCAATTTTGTATATTTTAACCTTTTTCTAGCGAATTTTCCCACATGATTGTGCCTTCTATACCTTGTAAAAGCCTATATATTTATGTATTGAGCCCTCCCCCCTTCAGCGCCCTCCTGGAAAAGGTTCAGCTATCTATCCCTCCAGATGGGCGATACGTCATATATTCACCCCCCCCCCCCCCGAGTGTAAAAATCTTGGATACCCCTGTGTGTAGGGTATGTATGTACCGTATTTGCTTGAATAATCCCCCTGGGGGATTATTATTTCGTCAGACTTTTTTGAGGGGGGATTATTCAAGGGGAGGAATTATCATTTCGTCAGAATTCTCAAGCATGTTTCCATCAATTCATTCGACAAAACATGCTTTATTTACACAATAACATACCATTCTTGTCCAAATTAGACATAAAAAATTGATCGTATGCCTTGAGGGGGGGGGATTATTCGAGCAAATACAGTATTCCCATTTGCATATTATTGGTATAGCCCCAGTTGCTATAGGTGCAAATTACACATTGTTACAGATACATTGTTACCCGAATATGTACCGTTGTTGTTTTGCATTCATATTTATCTTCTGTCAACTGATAATTTATTTTTATGTAAATCAAATTATTTTATTGATGCGTACATAGTTACTGGTTAATGACTCCCTATTTGGTTTTATGTGGGCATGTATTTTCATATAAATGTTTGAATAAATTTTTGTGTTTTGAATTTCGACAATGTCTTGAAATTACCGAAATAATAATAGATGGGCAATTAAAGATGGCCGGAGTTTTTAACTTAAAAACGTTGGTGCTCTGATATTCTTCTTTCACTGTGGCGTGGCCACACACACCAGTTGACTGGGACACCAAATGTCTACTGGTTCCCATCCCAATTCAAAGTTCAAATGCGAAAGTATTGAATCAAGTTGCAAATGAAGCTGTAGTGTTGAAAAAAATATTGCGCAGTGTGCAATGTGCCGAGTTATTAAGCTTCAAAGTCAATGTGCAAATCATCCATGTAAGATGACCACCTTTTTATAAACCCCCCTTATCTCTGGAGTGGGGGATTATTCGAGCAAACCAAAACAATCCGTCATAGCCCAGACCCCAAACCCCAACATACTCGAACAGTATCAAAATCGGCCAACGTATGACAGAATGGGACTCATGAATGTACATATGTATGAAATCACAAAAAAAATCATCACTAAATTAGTTTACACCCTAATACAATCAATATTGGCTGATGTTTAAAAACAGTTTCGATACCCCTGTTTTTTTAAAACAAACTAACATGTTTTGTATAAAATGGTTGGAAAAAAACATCGGCCATCCCTAATTCAGCTGCCCTTTCCGTTATGCCGGAGGTTATGCTGTTCTATTAGGTAAAGTACGGTATAGGAATGTATAGCCAGACAAAGCGTAGTAGTAAAATGTGAAATGTGGTGTAAATCTTCATTTGCGTTTAACTGTCATACTACATGTACATGACATTTTGCTGATTTTTGCTAAATGTGCTCTGGCCCCCAGTTGTATGCCAGGGGCCAGATTTAATTCTCCCTACAGATTTGTAGGGTAGGGCGTACGCCTGATAGATTTTTTAAAGTTTAGCTGCATCGACGCACATGCACCGAGAGCAAGGCGGTTTGTAAAATATACGAAACCATCCCTTAAGGTCGCCGATATTGCAATATGACGTGTTTTACGTAGATTTTGGCCCGGAAATCACGATTTCGTCATTTTTTGGCTGTCGGCCAACTCTTTCTTTTTTCGATTTTGTCGGGACCATTACTCGCGTAACTCTCGATTTTGTTTGCTCGTGCACGCATTCCTTTATTTTCACTGCCCTTATGTTTCATCTGTAGGGCAGTGAAAACTAAGAAGTGCGCATCTGACTACAAAATCGCGAGTTATGCGCCCAACAAAATCGAAAAAAGAAAGAGTTGGCTGACGGCCAAATATGAAGAAATCGTGACTTCCGGGCCAAAATCTACATAAAACACGTCATATTGCAATATCGGCGACCTTAGGGCATTCTTTCGTGTATTTTACCAACTGCCTTGCTCTCAATGCGTGTGCTTCGACCTGGCTGAACGTTGAAAATCTATTGGGCGTGTACGGCCTACCCTACACAAATCTGTAGGGGGAATTAAATCTGGCCCCAGGCCTCAGTTAATTGTCGATTTGATCCTTATTACAACAGGTATCTCGTTGTTGCAATGATATTGACTAGGCACTCTGATCCGACATTAATTGATATCTGAAGTTAAAAAAGCACATTTAGGGTACTCCAGCGACAAACATCCTTAATTGCTAAGTCGCCGTTTACACGCGATGACAAACGATGGCATACCCACTGAAAAAATGTGTCAATTTTTTCTAAAAATTGATGCTAAAAATAATTTTCCAATTTAGTTATCAATTTTTTTTGGATTACTGATTATTTATGTTGTGCCGCAGCGAATAGAACCATCTTTAAAAAAATTAATTGAATTTAAGCTTTTAATTCTTTTACAAACTTTCAATCAAAAATACTAAATCTGCGAAAAAAATCTAACATTCAAAAAAGTTTTAGATTTTTTGTTTGTCATCGCCAACGATGACAGAAAAGCGTGCGAAATCAGGGTGCAGCCGCAGGTGTGCCCCGAAAAAATGCAGAACATACTTTAAGTGGTTAGTTAATTGAATCATATTCATGCACGCGCATATATCGCGTTACACTTAAGTTACGCATTAAATTTTAGTGTTTATCGCTTCGATTCACAACTAATGATGACCAAAATACGGCAAGTGGGTACCCATTTTAACACGTTTTTTTTTGCTGTGGCCATAAGTATCAAAAGACGGTTCTGGGGCCAGTTCCGCAAGTGGAAAAGTTAAGAGTTAAAACTTAAGAGTTGAGTAAAATGATAAGTGATAAGTTATGAGTGAAGTTAAGAGTTAAAGGTTGAGTAAAACGACACATGATTGTACTCAACTCTTAACTTTTAACTTTACTCTTAATTTATCATTTTATTCAACTCTTAACTTTTCCACTTGCGGAACCGGCACCTGTTCACATCCATCAAACAGGGGGAGGGGGAATCGAGGATTTACGGTACGGTCTAAGAGATTTTTACTGTAAGATTGATTCCTGCCCAAGCGCTGCCCTTGTTTGAACATAACGATCTTCATTTAAATTTTGTCTGGTTTTCAGTATCCAATTCTTTATTTTACACGCACCAATTGACACTGCAAATTCATGTCAACTGAATGTCAACTAAAAACACGAAAAAATTTAAAGCATCACACTTATGAAAATTGTAACACGATTTAAGATAAATTATGCTCTATCACATAAGAAAGTTGAAATCACATAAGAAACCAAAATTTTATTGAATTTAGTTCACATAAATTTTGATGTCAACTGGTGGCAGTCCCAAGCCCTGTAAAGTGTAAAGTAAAGTGTCAAATGTAAAGTCAAATGCAAAGTAAACTGTCAATTGCCATGCAAAGTTCAGTAATAAAATCTTTTCTTTTTTGTTTTGATTGACACTTTACTTTGCATTTGACTTTACATTTGACACTTTACTTTACACTTTACAGGGCTTGGGACTGCCCCCAGGTGTGTGGCCACATTTACCCCTTTTCCATTTTAAGTTTTCCCTTTGCGCCCGTTCAGAATCCCATTTTAGGAACAGTTTTTTTTGTATTTTCAGTTTACACATGATCACTGCATACTAAAATCGTGGAAATGTATCATTCATCGTATTTACAACTTTCCGCTGGTAAAATAAAAGAAACAAATTCACACGTTTCTTTGACTAATAAAAAATCGAGCTTTTAACCTTTTTGGGATGAGAGTGAAATATTTGATGTGTGTGGTGCCTAACGATGGCAAAACCACTGGAAGACGGCGTTAAAATTTTTAACGATGTCTGAACTTTTCGGGTTTAGTTTTTGAATTGCCGATTTTTTCGATTACTTTTCAAATTTCCGACTATTTTTTATTACTTTTCGAATTTTTTGCCTCGATTTTAAGCATTTTCGATTTTTTCTGGTGAAATTTGCATATAAATACTTTCATGTTTTACAGCCTTGCTAGCTGTTAAAATACCGCAGATATTTACATCTGCATATTTTGTTCTGCCGCTATTTCCATAGATCGATGGGACATTGACGCAAATTCAACTGAAATATGCATTTTCGACTAAAACCACAAAAAAAATTCGAAAACAATTTTCGAATCTCCAAATTTTTGAATATTCGAATTTTTCCAGAAAAAATAGGTTTTTAAGTGTGTTTTTTCTAATGGTGGAAAAATGCAAAAACTCAAAAAAAATTAAAATTCGAAAACGCTTTCGAATAGTTGTTTGTCATCGTTAGTGATGCCTCGATGGATAATGATTTGACCGGCCTCGTTGCCTAGGACAAACATTAAATTTGATAGATTACGCAATATGCACACTGGATCACTTTTTTGCTGGGGTAATCTGGTGGCAGTCCCAAGCCCTGTAAAGTGTAAAGTAAACTGTCAAATGTGAAGTGTCAATCAAAACAAAAAAGCAAAGATTTTATTATTGAACTTTGCATGACAATTGACACTTTACTTTACTTTTGTTATGACAATTGACACTACTTTGCATTTGACTTTACTTTTGACACTTTACTTTACACTTTACAGGGCTTGGGACTGCCCCCTGTTCTATGCGGTCTCATTAACAAGGTCGCATGGAACAAATTCCCCCACGACAAGAATACCTAAAAATGCGATCGAATGTGCTAGATCGAATGATTATAGGCTCTATGAAATTTGATTTTTGCACTAGGCAACGAGACTGATCGAGATAAAGGCGGCGCACACATTAGTTGACACTAGTGATGGAAAAGCGCCAGGAAAAATGGCGCCATGGCGCCATTCAAAATAATGGCGCCGGGCGCCAAAGGGCGACAGAGAAAATAGCGCCGGGCGCCAAAATGGCGCCAACGATAAAATACACTATTTTAGAACGTATATCGTAACAGAAGCTTTTTTAGAAGAGCAATATGTTACCGCATATCCTCCAAATACCCATTGAATAAATTCCCCTTCGAAATACCCCCAGGTCTGAGCGAGCTGGGGAAAAAATAACCCACACTCGACACCCCCTCTGTAGTAAGGTACATCATGTTTGCAATGAACATGATGTTTTAATGGCTGCTATCCAATCTACATCGCGGCAGCTATACCGTATTTCGTCGAAATACCCATAGGGGATTTATTTTTCAGAGTGCAAATTTTGAGGGGGGGGGGGGGGCAGGTTGAGGGGGCTTTATTCGAGGGGTGGTTGTATTATTTCCCCAGCAATTTTCGAGTCAGACTGTAGTAAAGATGAGCTTTTACCTACCCAAAACTGGTAAAAAAGGTACAAAACAGGATATTGTTAAATGTATCAACGTAGATGGCCGCACAAACTAGTCTTATTATGTGTGGCTGTGATGTGATGCATCTTGGCATCGATCAATACATCATGTACATTGTGTACATGATGTACCTTATTCCAGACGGGGGTATTTCGAGGGGGTGTAATTTTTTATTCAACTCGAAAAAAACCTGGGAGTATTTCGAGGGGGTGGGGGTTAATTCGAGGGGGTATTTCGAGGAAATATGGTACATATTGTACAGAGGACTGCTTTGTGTAACGACCTACGATAAAATGTCCAAAAATGTCCTATTTGGTCACATTTATTCGCGGAATTTTGGCGCTATTTCTGGCGCCATCCAAAACAATGGCGCCGGGCGCCAGCGAAAATGGCGCCAAGCGCCAAGGGCGCCATGGCGCCATTCGAAATGATGGCGCCAGAGAAAAGGGCGCCAAGCGCCAATGGCGCCATGGCGCTGGCGCCCTTTGGCGCCATTAAAGGGCGCCAGCGCCATGGCGCCATTCCATCACTAGTTGACACATGTCAACTGGTCTGTGTCAACTCATATATCGACTTGACGTGTCACACAGCGCAATGCACTTGACGTTCCAATGCACTTGCCTTAATATTTATTCTTCAACATTGCCGCATGTGCATTTGGTAACCGCTTTGTGACACGGGAAGCCGAAATCTGAGTTGACACAGACCAGTTGACACGCCAACAATTGTCAACTGGTGTGCGGGCCGCCAAAAGACCCGACACAACAAATCTTCAATTTTCAAGACAAAAGTATGATAGACAGCTTGAAATTGTTTTGTCACAGAAAAACCGTGTGAACGCCGCCTATTTAAACTAGGGTGTCAACTTTCCGTTTTCCATTACCGTTTCACAAAGTCTCCATTTCCGATTTCCGTAAACCATTTTTTGACACTCTGATTTAAACGAGTCTTCACTGAAGTTTTCCACTCCTTTTTCGCGTTTACTTCAAATTTTTGTCCGGGAGAAAATCATATAAAGATGTATCGTGCGCTCGGTGGTTAGCAGGTTTTCTCTCTAGACAAATTTCCTCTTTTATTATACATAAAATATTTCATTCATATGTGGGTATAATGGTAGTGAGTAGGTATAGCAATTATGTTTATATTATTCGCATTTTCATAAAAGTTTGCATTCACTGCATTTGAAAGCGCCGGCCAATCATTTCGCGTCACTTTGTGCCTAGTTTTCACCGTGACAAAACTGAAAACTGAACTTTTTTCAAATGCAAATTAATCATCACGGTGGAATTATTTTATTAAATTTAAATTTGAAACAACATTACCCTAGTGAAAGTTTAAATTTGAAAACTAAAACACATAGGTAGCATGCGATAATAGGCGTGTGGCTGTGTGGCCATTTCAGTTTTCACCCAAGTCACGGTGAAAACTACATAGTGTTTGTAGGCCAATGGCCAATGGCGAGAAATATTTTGTGCGTGTATCAGGGCACCAATGTGTAATTTAATATTGATATTTGCTTGGTTTGGACATTCTTATCATCCCTTTTTAACATGTTTGTGTGTCAGGCGCATTTCCGATGTAACCTGCCGTTCTATTGGTGGCTGCCGTTTTTATCTGTTGTTTTCGTGCAAACATTCATTTTTTTCGTGCTATTCCCCCTTAGTCCTTCCGATTTTATTGTTTAAATAAGATAGTTGACAGCTGAGCCCCACAAAGTCAGCAGCCAGCACCCGGCAGCCAATGAAGTAGCAACCACCAACCAGTCCGCCAACTATATACCGTATTTCCTCGAAATACCCCCCGGGGGGTGATTGTTTCATAGTGCTCCCGAGGGGGGGGGGGGGGGTATTTCGAGGGGGGGGTATTATTTCGCGCGAAATTTTTTGAAATTGTAGTACAAAATCATTGTTTGTGATGTGCGCTGGGGTAGAAAAATGCATCAATAACTGACATGTACAGACTCCTGTACACCAAAGTTGTTAAAAGGTACGTACGTTGACTCGAAAAATATGCGTACGCGAGTACGCAGTAAATACATTTACATAAACTTTTTAAAAAAATACCGTTAGCACTTGTACGCGTACATTTTCAAAGCATACGCGTACGGAAAACGTATTTCAGAAAATTCAATGTGGGACATTTGTAAAGTGAGGTGGGGTTTATTCGAGGGGGGGGGGGGGTGGGGTTATTCGAGGGGGGGGGGTTATTATGTCGTCAGAAATTTTTGTAAGGATCGTAGTAAATAGTAGGCATTTGCATACCCAAAACAGGTAATAAATGTGTCCAAACAGGATACCTATATTTGGACATAAAAACGTAAATAGCTACACAAACTACTCTATGTGTAGCTGCAATGCAAATTAACAGTAATATACATCATGTACATAGCATACATGACATATTTATTATGTACATGACATACATCATTCCGAAGGGGGGGGGGGTATTTCGAGGGGGGTTTCTTATTTCCCCAGCCCATTTGGGGGGGTTAATTCGAGGGGGGTTAATTCAAGAGGGGGATAATCCGAGGTAATACGGTATATAAATATAGCTACTAAGAAAGGTGAAAATTAGCGAAATGGAGCATATTTTGGCGACTGAGCAAAAAATAGGGAAACATGGAAACAGGGAAATAGGGAATCGCTCGGACTTGGACATGGGTCAAATCGCTTGTGTAAGTTGTCCACTGGAACAAGTCATCATACGTGACCCGATCCCAATAGAACGGCACCTCCAATAGAATGGCAGGTAAAAAGTTGACAAAAAAAATAAAATGGCACTCTTCTATTAGAAGAAATACGGTAAAATATCACATATAGTGCATAGTACAGGGTGGCCCACGTCAGCCGCACGGTTTCAATTGGCTCCCAACATGTCAATTTTGGATGGAAATGGCTCAAATTTGGTATGAGGGTAGATAAATGTACCCCATTTGTTATGTTAAGTGCACGGTTTCATATCACAAGATTTCGTGTCGAACGTGAAGTACAGTTTCAGATTCACATGTTGAAAACAGTCCCAATTTAGGTGGTCCTGTGGAGTCACGTTTTTTGCATATGATGTGATAAATGTGACAAATCTGGTGATATGAATGTGTGCGCTTAACATACTAAATAGGGAACATTTATTTACTGCCATGCCAAATTTGGGCTATTTTTATGAACAATTGGTGATTTGGTAGACAATTGAAGCTCGTTCGACAGTTCAAACATTTACAAAACTGTGTTTCACGTTCCAACATGAATTTTTGTTATGTGGAACCGTGCACTTAACACAACAAATGGGATACATTTATCTACCGACACACAAAATTTGAGCAGTTTTAATTCAAAATTGACGTGTTGGGAGCCAATTGAAGCCGTGCGCCTGACGTGGGCCACCCTATATAATTCCGCCGAGTAAATATGCGTGTATTTATGTCAATTCCTAATTATACCCAAAAGCCGCGAAAAGTTTATTAATAACTTCTGTTGGATCACAGGGATCTATTTTTGCCTACCTATTTATAGTTATGCCTTTTTGTGCTGCGATGCTGAAACCAGTGAAATCGGCATTATCGCTTATTTTGATGGTCAGCACAACATTGTTTGTTTACCAAATTTTGGATCTGGTCACAGTGAGAAGTCGTCAGCGAAGAAGTACAAATGCAGTAGTTCATGGAAACGTGAGTTTCAGTGTGAATCATGACTAGCATTCAAAAAATCACCCGTGTTTTATATTTTCGAAAATCACAATAAATAAAAATAAGATTTATATATATATATATTTATATTTTTTTCAAATTCTCAGTGATATATTTATATTTATTTTTGAAATTGCAAAAAATAACTGAGAAAATCACTCATACTACCGTATTTGCTCGAAATACCCCCCCCCCCCCTCAAAATGGGCACTATGAATTTGTGGTCCAGGAAATGCATAACAGACGTTCAAAACACTTAAAAACACGTTAGAACATCGTTTATACCATCTACATTCTCATATAAGGCTGTAAAAACTTATAAATGGTGGTTATTGTTGCATTTTTCACATCTTTCTCTCAAAATTTTCACTCTGAAAAAATAAACCCCCGGGGGGTAATTCGAGGAAATACGGTAGATGCATTGCACTGAACATCGGTATACAACTAGCCATGTGTATAGCCCAAAATAGCACTTTTGTAGGTGAAAATGGACAAAAAGGTATGAAACTTAGAGATTTTAAACAAAAATTGCTGCAAACTTTCTTTCAAACTTGCTCTGATAGCTAGACAGCTGGCCAATTTTGGGAGGGGTTCAGGAGGGGAATCAAAAATACCCACTTTATTCAATGATACCCAGCAAAAAATTTCCGTTCAAATGGATCGTGCCACTCGCAGGTTGAGATATACGAGCATAGAGATAGCATTCACAATATTTCGTTGTCTGCATTGAAGGGAACGGTACCATCAGAAAATGCAAAAGCGCACAGCACAAGTTCAGCTGAGCAGATATCGTCCAATGGCGGCAACAAACACTGCCTTCAAAGCTGTCCCCCATTCCCGACTGGACATAAATTAGGTGAGAATTTATTTTCGTTCATTTGTAGTGGTTGATTGATGTAACTTCAAATTTACTTCACATTCAGACACAAACTGAACCAGGGTTCAGACAGAATCGGGATTGGTCTTTGAAATGTTGGGATTGGGATTAGCATTCAATAAAATCACTGATTTTTTTAAAAATATACCTATATAAATACCGTATTTGCTTGAATAATCCCCCCCAGGGGATTATTATTTCGTCAGGCATTTTTGAGGGGGGAACTATTTGAGGGGGGTATTATTCAAGGGGGGAATTATTATTTCGTCAACATTTTTACATGTTTCCATCAATTCATTTTACGAAATATGCTCTATAATAAGCACAATAACGTGCCATTTTTGTTAAAATCAGGTATAACAAATTAATCAAATCATTAAAGGGGGGTGAGGTTTTCGAGGGGGGGGGGATTATTCAAAGGGGGGAACTATTCAAGCAAATACTGTATATCACTCCAAATTTGGAAAAAATATAAATATATATAAATCACCCAAGGTCTTCAGAAAATACAATTAAGTTACTGAAAAAATAACTATAAGCTCGAAAAAAATCTCAAAAAATCACTTGCGCTTTATTTCAATTTCCAGCAATATTGTGGGCTATTGTGGGCTTAACTTACCAGTTGCAAGCAAAAAATGTACTCTAATGTCCCACAATCCATTTATTATCATTTCACAAGCAGTAATTTTGTCATACAATATTTGCAAGTGAAAATATCAAGCAAATATCACATCAAAATACTCAACCTACAACCTCAATGACGACTTCAAAAACATTTTGCACTGAACCTATAGTGCCTGGTTGTGGCAGTGGATGTTTGACTAAATAGGTGGTGTTCAGCAATTATAGCAGACCAGGTATGCTGCGCAAGTTTATTGTGAATGCACTTAGTTCATGCAATCATCTAGTGTCCTAAAAAGCTACTTTTTTGACAGTGGTGAGCTGTGAAAACTCGGGGCACATGGCTTCATTGTAATGCTCAGTGACACATTTGGCATTTGCTTGATTTGTGATCACTTGTACATTTTTGAGCCTGTGGCCCCCAAAAAGAAGTATATCCCACAAAAAATGGCTTAAGCCAACAAAAAGTGGACACTGCAGCCAAACATGTGTATGCTTTTGAATGCACAAAAGTAATATATCATATACCATGCCATTTTCTGATTGAGTTATCAAAAGATGTATATCAAGGGAAATGTATACAAATCCTAATGATATAGGCTATCAACACAGCAAACTGCATCACAAGAAACAATTTCACCAAGCTTTTGCATAGCAGCGTGAGCTTTTTGTATCTTTAATGTTTGCAGCACTTGAACACAGCTCACACTGCCATGCAAAAGTGCTGCAAACATTAAAGATACAAAACGCTGCTATGCAAAAGCTTGGTTAAATTGTTTCTTGTGATGCAGTTTGCTGTGTTGATAGCCTATATCATTAGGATTTGTATACATTTCCCTTGATATACATCTTTTGATAACTCAATCAGAAAATGGCATGGTATATGATATATTACTTTTGTGCATTCAAAAGCATACACATGTTTGGCTGCAGTGTCCACTTTTTGTTGGCTTTAGCCATTTTTTGTGGGATATACTTCTTTTTGGGGGCCACAGGCTCAAAAATGTACAAGTGATCACAAATCAAGCAAATGCCAAATGTGTCACTGAGCATTACAATATATAGGTAGTCAAACAGAAACCAAATGCTAAGATTCAAAGGATTTTCAACTTGAATTTCACAAATTTTTAGTTTGGATAAGTATAACTACTTGATTTTTATTTGAAATTGTTCATCTGAAAGTAGCTACTTGATGTTTCACCTGACATTAAGAACTCGACATTTAGAACCTAAAAGTTATCACTTGACATTACTTACTTGACATTCACCACTTGACAATTATTGCCTCAAAATTGTCACTTGACATATGACTTGACGTTTGATTGGACATTTGACTGACATTTGACTTGGCATTTGACTTGACATTTGACTTGACATTTGACTTGACATTTGACTTGACATTTGACTTGACATTTGACTTGACATTTGACTTGACATTTGACTTGACATTTGACTTGACATTTGACTTGACATTTGACTTGACATTTGACTTGACATTTGACTTGACATTTGACTTGACATTTGACTTGACATTTGACTTGACATTTGGCTTGTCATTCAACTTCACATTCACCACTAGACGTCTATCACCTGAAAGTTAACAATGACCTGACATAAACCACTTGACATTTTTCACCTGATAGTTATCACTTGACATAAACCACTTGACAGTTATCACCTGAAAATTATCACTTGACATTCACCACTAGACATTTATAACAAACATTATCACTTGACATATGACTTGACATTTCACTTGACATTCACAACTAGACGTTTATCAGAAACATGATCACTTGACATATGACTTCTTATTTAACTTGACATTTCACTTGACATTCACCACTAGACATTTATCACAAACATTATCACTTGACATATGACTTGACATTTCACTTGACATTCACAACTAAACATTTATCAGAAACATGATCACTTGACATATGACTTCTTATTTCACTTGACATTTCACTTGACATTCACCACTAGACATTTATCACAAACATTATCACTTGACATGACTTGACCTTTGACTAGACATTCCCCTTGTCATTTGACTTGATGTTAACCACTCTACATTTATCACCTGAATATTATCACTTGACATTTATTACCTGAACATCATCAGTTGACATTTATGATTTGACATAAACTACATGACAATAATCACCTGAACATTATCACTTGACATACTTGACATTTGACTTGACATTTAACTTGACATTTCACTTGACATTAACCACTAGACATTTATGACCTGAATGTATGACCTGAAACCTCATTGACTCCAAGGTCACATGCTCAGTATCACATCAAGCAGTACTTTAGGCACATGTGCGCATTTTACACAAAACAAGCAAAGTTGAATAACTTTTGTAAATCTCAACCAAAATTGTCAAAAATGGGCTCATTTGAAAGCTCTAGTCATGGCGCACATCAGCAAATTTTTTTTATTGCCCCATTTGTATGTAGATTTTAAATTTATTGATGTTTGAAAATTTCAAACAGCTACAGTCCCAAAGTGGGCGGAGCCTGTGTAAAAAATTCCGAAAATAATAAAAGGCATCATATGCTCTTTCATAGGAGCCATTAAGCGTGAAAATTGGTTGTGTTACAGGGAAGTTATTGCAGTTTGCAGATTATCGGGAGAACAAGAACAACAACAAGAACAACAACAACAACAACAACAACACGACCTAAAAAATAAAATCTGTAATAACTTCCTCCGAACTCAACCGTTTCATCTGAAAATTTGCATGAGGGTACTTCTCGACACGGGCTTTTTAATGGTATAATTGGTTTTGTGATAGCTTATTGCGTTCAAAAGTTATTTAGCGTTCAATTTTGCGATTTCCGCATTTTGCCGTGTCTGACCATATTATGGGTGGGTCGCTTGCGCCCTCCCTCGGCAGCGAGGGATGGTGCTGGCGCGCCCACCCGATTTTTGGCAACATTTGTTGTTCCACAGTTGTTCCCCATATCTGAAAAATGACAACATTGGTGTCTGAAACCAAGTGTTACCAGTTTTCAAAAGTGGTGAACTGAGTTTTCAATTATAGTAGATTATTTTTGATGACATCAAATTGGTATTTTTGGTTCAATGTCATGTTTTATTTTAGAAAAGTATGTTATGAGATAAAGAGATGCTTTGTAAAATGTTATAGCAGGATGACATAAAAAGTTACTAAAACAGTTTACATCTTTGTCACAGACAAAATGAAGACTTAGTGATAGTCATGTCACCATTTGTCATCATTTGAGTTTTCACATTAGGTAAACACAGCAACAAATTAGTGACTCGTCAAAACCACCCCATTGAAATTCATGCCATTTGTAAAAACTGAAGATTTACAGCATTCAATTGTGGAAAACTGGATGGTGAAATGTCACAATTTTTGTCCATTTCAGTTTTCAAAAAGTTATGGTGAAAACTGGTGTGTGTGGGCACAATATTTACCTGCTTTGAACACTATTTTAACTCAATAATGCTCTACATGAACAGAGAGATTTTCTGGACAAAATCACTAGCAGAATTCTCTTGCAAAAAATACATGTTTTAGTCATAAAGCGCAATTCTTGCACCATAATGTATCTAAATAGTATGAGTGATTTTCTCAGTGATTTTTTTTCAAATTTCAAAAATATATATAAATATATCACTCAGAATTTGAAAAAAATATAAATATATATAAATCATGGGTTATTTATTTTTATTGTGATTTTCGAAAATATAAATCACGGGTTATTTTCGAATGCTTATTGGGATATTGGTTTTGGATAAAGTTATTGTATTCAGGATTTTTCTGTTTGTTTTTTACACTTTTCATAATACAATACAAGTCTGCATGGCAGAGAAGTGGCATAGAATGCAAACAGGAGGTTTTCATTCAACAAAAGTCATTTGACAAATTGGCTAATTGTTTTTAGGATCGGGATTGGTATAAAGAAAATTGTAACGGTATCGGTATTGGTATTATGCTGCATTACAGCTCGGGTGTAAAAGTGACTGGGCTCAAATTGATTTTGGGCGTAAAATTGATTACAAATGAATGGATAAAGATACAACATTGTTATTTCAGTCAAAGAAGGCTTAGATGCAGACGTTTCTTGTGTCCAAAGCTCATGAGTTTATTTTAATTATACTGGGAGTTATGAATTTTAGCACAAAGTTTTTAATTATGTGCTGTAAGTTGCGTACAATTAAATTGTAAAATTGAAAAAAATTGTGCCAAAATTCATAACTTCTAGTACAATTAAAATAAACTGATGAGCTCTGGACACAAGCAACATCTGCATGTGTGCTTTCTTTGACTGAAATTACAACGCCATGTCTTTATCCATTCACCTGTAATTAATTTTATGCACAAAAATCAATTTTACGCCCAGTCAATTTTACGCCCAAGCTGTAATCGCAGCATTATGGAAATTTTAATGGGATCGGAATAGTGATTTAAAAATTTTCAGGATTGGGATTGGCTTTTTAAGTTTTCAGGATCAGGATCGTTATCGGGAGCGTGACTGCTAAATCATGAAAAATATTGGGTTTCGAGATCCTAATTTAATGTCAAATGTTGAATGAACTCCTATGAATCGTCATTCTATGAACTGTCTGTGATGTAACACTTTGCCAAAACTTGGTAGAATGTGAAACAAATTCCCTGAAAAATGGCGAAGAAGTCTGGAATAGAAGGTCGTCTCTAATAGAAGGGCAGGTAAAAAGTTTACGAAAAAATAGAAGGGCGCCCTTGTATTAGAATAAATATGGTACTATACTTAGGGTTCAAACGATATGACTTTTCGATATCGATATTCGATATTCGATATTTTTTCAAAATTTTCGATATCGATATTCAATATTCGATATGAAAAAATGGTCGATATCCGATATTCGATATTCGATACGATATATCGTTTGAACCCTAACTATACTTTTTCATCCTTTTCAGTTGGGAGAATGGAAACACAGTCATTCAAGACAGGTGCTTTCAACGAGTCTGATATAGCTGAGAAGTACCCCGAATTGGCAAACGCTAGTGAGTGGAGGCCCGAAATGTGTGCATCGCGCAGCAGAGTCGCCATCATTATACCATTCAGAGACAGGTATTTACATACATTGCCATTTCTTATAATTACATTATTTTTGTATGTACATCACTAACAATATTTCCTCAATGTTAGGAAAGACATTGTGAAAAGCATTTTTCTCTCGAATTTTTGTTGATCGAAATCCATTTAAATATGGTGTGGATATTGTTAAATATTCATTTGTATTTCTCGGGCATACCTAGGGCCAGATTTAATTCTCCCTACAGATTTGTAGGGTAGGGCGTACGCCCGATAGATTTTTTAAAGTTCAGCCGCATCGACGCACATGCACCGAGAGCAAGGCGGTTTGTAAAATACTAGCAGGATTCTCTCCGACCTTCGGTCGGGTTTTGTGGTTCTCTACAATTAATACCATTGGAGAAAATATGATACTTTAGTTAAGTTTGCCCACATGCTAGGCATGTGTTTTGAAATGCAGTATGTAATGTACCAACAATAACAAGACCAATACCAAAGATGCAATGTTTTGGAATGGATTTTTGTAAACTTGGTTGGTAAAATGTAAAACTGTTAACTGTAAAATGGTTGGGCATGAAACTCGGTAGTAAAATGTGGACAGTTTGCGATTTGGTATGATGGTGTGCAGTGTGCATTCTGTGTGGTATAGGTTTTGTGATATGATAGTGTGGTTTTTGCAAGGTGTCAAACTTTGTTGTAATCTTCAATTGGTTACATTTGTGCTTTGCTGTTCTTTTTGTGTTTGTAAATCCTTGTGGTATTAATTGTAGAGAACCACAAAACCCAACTGAAGGTTGGAGAGAATCCTGCTATAGGTACCCACTACTCAGAGGCTTGCAAAAACTGACACCCCAATGGGGACCCCCCTCCAAATGGCACCCCCCAGGGAACCCCCCAAAAGTGGCACCCCCTGGGAACCGCCCAAAAATGAGTCCCCCTAGGGCCCCACAAATATGGCACCCCCTGAGGACCACCGAAAAATGGCACCCCTTAGGGACCCCCCAAAAATGGCACCCCCTTGAGACCCCCCAAAATAGCACCCCCTGGGGACCCCCCAAACATGGCACCCCCTAGGAACCCCCACAAAAATGGCACCCCCTGGGGACCCACCCAAAGTTGGCTCCCCCTGGGGACTCTCCAAAAATGGCACCCCCTGGGGACCACCCCAAAATGGCACCCACTTAGGACCCCCCTGCAAAAAAAAATATAGCACCCCCCTGAGGACCACCAAAAAATGGCACCCCTGGGGACCACCCAAAAAATGGCACCCTATGTGGACCCCCTTGAAATGGCACCCCCATATGTACCTCCAGAAAATGGCACCCCCTGGAGACCCCCCAAAAATGGCACCCCATGGGGACCCCCTCTAAATCCTGTAAACACAGCCCGTAGTTTGGAAACTCCTGTAAACTCAGCCCCTAATTTGGAAACTCCTATAAACTCAGCCCCTAACTTGCAAACTCTCGTAAACTCAGCCCCTAACTTGCAAACTCCCATAAACTCAGCCACTTATTTGTAAGCTCCCATAAACTCAGCCTCTAATTTGAAAACTCCCATAAACTCAGCCCCCAATTTTGGAAACTCCTGTAAACTCAACCCATAATTTGGAAACTGCTGTAAACTCAGCCCTAATTTGGATACTCCAATAAACTCAGCCCCTAATTTAGAAACTCCCATAAACTCAGCCCCTAATTTGGAAACTCCCTTAAAATCAGCCCCTAATTTGGAAACTCCCATAAACTCAGCCCCTAATTTGGAAACTCCCGTAAACTCATTTTCAGGTTTATGGTAATGTAGTGTGAAAATGGTATGAATATTTCAAAAAATCACTATCATCAATCCACAAATGCATCAATTCACAATTTTCAATTTTTTAGCCCCAAGGGTTAGACTTAAAAGGTTATGGTAATGTAGAGTAGAAATGGAGTGCACATCTCAAATCACTGCAATAAAAAACCCACAAATGCATCATTTAGCAAATTGAAAGTTTTTGTGCCCAGGGGTTCATTATCAGGGTTTTAGTAATGTGGTGTCAAAATGGAGTGCATATTTGAAATCGCTACAATCAGAAACCCACAAACACATCATTTTATGATTTGAAAATTTTTGGCCCTGGGGGTTCATTTTCAGGGTTATGGTAATGTAGTGTCAAAATGAAGTGCATATTTCAAATCAAGGCAATCAAAAAGCCACAAATGCATCATTTCACAATTTCTAATTTATTAGCCCCATGGGTTCAATTTAAGGCTTACAGTAATGTAGAGTTGAAATTGAGTCATTTCAAATCAGTGCAATAAGAAACCTGCAAAATGCATCATTTTACAATTAGAAATTTTTGGGTCTAGGGGTTCAATTTCAGAGTTTTAGTAATGTAGTGTCAAAATGGAGTGCATATTTGAAATCGCTACAATCAGAAACCCACAAATGCATCATTTTATGATTTGAAAGTTTTTGGCTTAGGGGGTTCATTTTTATGGTTATGGTAATGTAGTGTCAAAATGAAGTGCATATTTCAAATGAGTGCAATCAGAAACCTGAAAATGAATGATTTCACAAATTGAAAGTTTTTGGCTCCAGAGGTTCATTTTCAGGGTTATGGTTATGTAGTTTTCAGGGTTATGTAGTGTCAAAATGGATTGCATATTTCAAATCAGTGCAATTAGAAACCCACATCAAATCATTTCACAATTTCTAATTTTTTAAGCCCTGGGCATATTTGAAATAGCTACACTCTGAAACCCACAAATCCATCATTTTATGGTTTGAAAGTTTTTGGCCCAGGGGGTTCATTTTTAGGGTTATGGTAATGTAGTGTCAAAATGAAGTGCATATTTCAAATGAGTGCTATCAGAAACCCGAAAATGCATCATTTCTCAAATTGAAAGTATTTGGCCCCATGGGTTCATTTTTAGGGTTATGGTAATGTAGTGTCAAAATGGAGTGCATATATCAAATTGGTGCAATCATAGACCCAAATTTGAAATCAGTGCAATCAGAAACCCAAAAATGAATGATTTCACAAATTGAAAGTTTTTGGCTCCAGAGGTTCATTTTCAGGGTTATGGTTATGTAGTTTTCAGGGTTATGTAGTGTCAAAACGGAGTGCATATTTCAAATCAGTGCAATTAGAAACCCACATTGAATCATTTCACAATTTCTAATTTTTTAAGCCCTGGGCATATTTGAAATCACTACACTCAGAAACTCACAAATCCATCATTTTATGATTTGAAAGTTTTTGGCCCAGGGGGTTCATTTTAGGGTTATGGTAATGTAGTGTCAAAATGAAGTGCATATTTCAGATGAGTGCAATCAGAAACCCGAAAATGCATCATTTCTCAAATTGAAAGTATTTAACCCCATGGGTCCATTTTGAGGGTTATGGTAATGTAGTGTCAAAATGGAGTGCATATATCAAATCAGTGCAATCAGAAACCCAAATTTGAAATCAGTGCAATCAGAAACCCAAAAATGCATCATTTCACAAATTGAAATTTTTTGGCCCCAGTGGTTCATTTTCAGGGTTATGGTAATGTAGTGTCAAAATGAAGTGCATATTTCAAATGAGTGCAATCAGAAACCTGAAAATGCATCATTTCTCAAATTGAAAGTATTTGGCCCCATGGGTTCATTTTTCGGGTTATGGTAATGTAGTGTCAATGGAGTGCATATATCAAATCAGTGCAATCAGAAACCTAAATTTGAAATCAGTGCAACCAGAAACCCAAAAATGCATCATTTCACAAATTGAAAGTTTTTGGCCCCAGTGGTTCATTTTCAGGGTTATGGTTATGTAGTTTTCAGGGTTATGTAGTGTCAAAATGGAGTGCATTATATATCAAATCAGTGCAATTAGAAACCCACAATGCATCATTTCACAATTTGAAAATTTTGGCCCCATTTTGGGTTCAATTTCAGGGTTATCGTAATGTACTGTCAGAATGGAGTGCATATATCAAATTGGTGCAATCATAGACCCAAATTTGAAATCAGTGCAATCACAAACCCAAAAATGAATGATTTCACAAATTGAAAGTTTTTGGCTCCAGAGGTTCATTTTCAGGGTTATGGTTATGTAGTTTTCAGGGTTATGTAGTGTCAAAACGGAGTGCATATTTCAAATCAGTGCAATTAGAAACCCACATTGAATCATTTCACAATTTCTAATTTTTTAAGCCCTGGGCATATTTGAAATCACTACACTCAGAAACTCACAAATCCATCATTTTATGATTTGAAAGTTTTTGGCCCAGGGGGTTCATTTTAGGGTTATGGTAATGTAGTGTCAAAATGAAGTGCATATTTCAGATGAGTGCAATCAGAAACCCGAAAATGCATCATTTCTCAAATTGAAAGTATTTAACCCCATGGGTCCATTTTGAGGGTTATGGTAATGTAGTGTCAAAATGGAGTGCATATATCAAATCAGTGCAATCAGAAACCCAAATTTGAAATCAGTGCAATCAGAAACCCAAAAATGCATCATTTCACAAATTGAAATTTTTTGGCCCCAGTGGTTCATTTTCAGGGTTATGGTAATGTAGTGTCAAAATGAAGTGCATATTTCAAATGAGTGCAATCAGAAACCTGAAAATGCATCATTTCTCAAATTGAAAGTATTTGGCCCCATGGGTTCATTTTTCGGGTTATGGTAATGTAGTGTCAATGGAGTGCATATATCAAATCAGTGCAATCAGAAACCTAAATTTGAAATCAGTGCAACCAGAAACCCAAAAATGCATCATTTCACAAAAATGCATCAATTTTTTCAGGGTTATGGTTATGTAGTTTTCAGGGTTATGTAGTGTCAAAATGGAGTGCATTATATATCAAATCAGTGCAATTAGAAACCCACAATGCATCATTTCACAATTTGAAAATTTTGGCCCCATTTTGGGTTCAATTTCAGGGTTATTGTAATGTACTGTCAGAATGGAGTGCATATTTCAAATCATTGTAATCAGTAACCCACAAATGCATTATATCACAATTTATATTTTTTAGCCCCGGGGGCCTCACTTAAGGATTATGGTAATGTTATTGTTAACTCCCATAAACTCAGCCCCTAATTTGGCAAACACCCATCAACTCAACTCCCATAAACTCAGCCTCTAATTTTTAAACTTGTGTCAACAGCCCCTTATCTTTAAACTTCTGTCAACTCAACCCTAATTTATCAACACCCATCAACTCAACCCTGAATTGTAAACTCAGCCCCTAAAAACTCAAGTCAACCCCCTATACATGTGCAATTGCATTCTTGGGAAGCAACTTTGCCATCTACTAACCCTGTTTGTCAAGATTGTGGATCGTGTTTGTAAAGGGCATTTGTACTAATAAATAGTGACTGCATTGTGTGCAAAAACACACACGAATCGGGCACAATGAGGCCTGTGATTGTGTCTCCTATCTTTTGCATTGAAGCATCCTTAGCGTGCAGTTCTATCGAAATTGTATAGGTGGAGATACGAAACCATCCCTTAAGGTCGCCGATATTGCAATATGACGTAGATCGCTTCGAAATAACTATTTCGTCATTTCTTGGCCGTCTGCCAATTCACTTTTTATTTTATTTTGTCGGGCAGGTTACTCGCATAAGTCGCGCTTTTGTGTAGTCAGGTGGTCACTTTTTTAGTGTTCACTGTCTGCAACCGAAACCATGAGGGCAGCGACAAGAAAGAAATGCATGCACGAGCGTACAAAAGCGCGACTTATGCCAGTAACCCGCCCGACAAAATAAAATAAAAAGCGAATTGGCAGATGGCCAAGAAATGACGAAATAGTGATTTCCGGGCCAAAATCGAAGCGATATACGTCATATTGCAATATCGGCGACCTTAAGGGATGGTTTCGTATATTTTACGAACCGCCTTGCTCTCGGTGCATGTGCGTCGATGCGGCTGAACTTTAAAAAATCTGTCGGGCGTACGCCCTACCCTACAAATCTGTAGGGAGAATTAAATCTGGCCCCTGCAGTCCCGATAAGATTTGAGCCAATTCAATGCCAGTTGGGTATGACTATGTAGTGTCGGGAGTTTTTAACTGCCGTGTATGTAACCACAATTGGTCATGGATAGTGATGTAAAAAGCGCCAGACTTTTTGCGCCAAGCGCCAAAAGCGCCACAGCAAAATAGCGCCAAGCACCAAAAGCACCATGAAGCTATTCTAGAACACTGTGCCAAGCGCCAGTGGCGCCAAAGAATGTTGGCGCCAAGCGCATTTGAACGTCGCTCGTCGGCTCCTGAGCAAGATTTGATGTGGGATGGGAACCATTAGGCCCATTTTTTGAGAATTTTTTTGAATATCCTTGCAATTGCATGGACATAGTTTACAAAAAAAGCCAGTGGAGGGTTTGTTCTTCCTGGAATACACGTACAGTAACATATTTACTTGTGAAAATTTTGCACACAAAGTCTTTTTACATAAAATGATGATCTATTTTTTGAACTCCTTGGCACTTTTTGGCGCATTTTATAATGCTAGCGCCAAGCGCCAATAGCGCCACGGCATCATAGTGCCAAGCGCCAAAAGCGCCATGGCGCTTTTCCGTAGCACAGCGCCAAGCGTTAATGGCGCCACAGCAAAAAAGGTGCCAAGCGCCAAAAGCGCCATGGCGCTTTTTGCTTTGGCGCAAGCGACAGGCGCCAGCGCCATGGCGCTTTTACATCACTAGTCATGGACTTGTGCATTTGCATGTGCTGATTTAAAAGCCTGCGTGAATAATTCCACCATCGATTTCCCCTGCAATTTTTCTGACCAAATCAGAATCTCCGGGTGTATTGCTGTGGAAATCCGGTACTTGCTTGTCCCGATTGCAGGCAGGAGCACTTGGCGAGGATTCTGCGCTACCTCATTCCCATGTTGCAGAAACAATTGATCGATTTTCGATTTTTGGTTGTGGAACAGGTGCGTGATTAAAAATGTATAAACTTTTAAGCCACGTTGACACTCCATTTTGTGCCGACAAAAAAGAAGTGAACAAGTTGCGTAATTCTGAAATAAAGTTCCACATCTGCAATAAAAAGCAGTGACTTGATTTATACTCACTAGTTGAGGGTACACACATGCCAATTTGCAGATAATTCATGCACGTCATTCATGTTTGAAAACGAATTTCAGTTGTCGGTTCGGAAACAAAAAACCGAACCGACAACTGAAATTCTTTTCAAATGCGTACAAGACTTGAACGACTCGCTCAAATCATTTGCAAACAGGTGTGTACGCTCAACTAGTGAGCTTATTTTTCAAGTAAACGTACCTAAATAGATTTTAACAACTATGGCATGTACATAAATACCTAGACGTTACAAGCCCTGTCGTAACGTACCTTAGTCTTTGTTTTTATGTGTGTTCTGTATTGCACAGATCACACACTGCTCTTTTTGGCAATTACCATATTACCTCAAATTATTCCTCCTTAAATTACCCCCCCCCCCTCAAGTTAACCCCCCCTCGAATTAACATCCCCTCAAAATAGGCTGGGAAAATAATGAGCCCCCTCGAAATTCCCCCACACCCCGGAATACATCATGTATGCAATGTACATGGTGTATTTATTACTGCTAATTTACGTTGCAGCTACACATAGACTAAACTGGTGGCACATTTAAATGGAAAATTGACTACATCAATTTTCAAAATATTCCCATGTGCAAATGATCAGCCCAATCTAGATAAAATTTTGTGTGAATGTGGGGCCAACACTTCTTTACATTGTCCCCAAATGGCACCCCCCCCCAGCACCCCCTGGTCAGTCGTGACAGCCTTCTATATATTTTTTACATTTTTTCCTGGCAAATACAATTTGTCGGGACTGGGGCGGTCCCAGTCCCGACACCCCAGTCCCGGTCCCGGTCCCGGTCCTGGTCCCGGTCCCAACAATTAAAAAAGCCAGTCCCGGTTAGGGTTGGGAATTTCAAAATTTTCGGTTCCGGTTCTCGGTTCTCGGTTCTAAAAAATTTCGGTTCGGTTCTCGGTTCTCGGTTCCTCAAAATTTTCAGTTCCGGTTCTCGGTTCGGTTCTTAAGTTCGGTTCCGGTTCGGTTCTTTCGGTTCCAAATTGTCAAAAATTTCGGTTCCGGGTAATGAAAAAGTTGGGTATCGGGTAATGAAAAAATCGGGAATAAGAAAAATATAAGCTGAACGAAGGAAAAACAACATAAAACAACCCCCCTAAAATTTTGCCCCTGTAGTGGCGGAATGGTGTCATGGTGCTTGCGCCATTCATAGGCACCACGCCATGGCGCCATTGGCATTGGTGTAGATGCCCCAGATGGCCAAAACTCGGTGCGCATGTAAACCCACTGCACATGTAGACCCCTTGCTTAGGGGGCCAGGTACATATCCAGGATTTTTGAGCATGGTGTCTGTTTGTTTACTGAGCCTTGTGTACGGGAGGAGGATTCAGCCACCCGCCCTAAAAGTTTGCCTACATGGTGATGGAATGGCATCATGGCTAGGGTGTCAAAAAGATTTTTTTACGGAAAACGGAAAACGGAAAGGTAAAATTTTTTCACTTTACGGAAAATGGAAAGGTAAAAAAAAATTTCTGCCGGAAAACAGCAACAGAAAGGTAAAAAAAATTTCACTCAGCGGAAAACGGAAAACGGAAAGGTAAAAAAAAATTATTGGCCGGAAAACGGAAATGGAAAGGTAAAAAATTTTCAGCTGCCTGAAAATGGAAAACGGAAAGGTAAAAATTTTCAGCTGCCAGAAAATGGAAAATGGAAAGGTAAAAAAATTTCAGCTGTTGTAAAATGGAAAATGGAAAGGTAAAAAAATTTCCTGCGGAAACAGAAATTTGAAACCCTAATCATGGTGCTGGCACCATTGGCATTGGTGCCAAAAATCTCTGATATATATGTAAATACATGTACATATAGAGAGACTGGCACCCCACTCGCTGTATTTTATAGAGAATTAACAGTACGATTACCAATGTACTTCTAAAATATCAGTGTGATGGAAAAATGTGGGAAAATGTGCCTACATGCGCACCAGGTTTACATGCACACTGGCACAGACCCCCACAGACTGCTGTTTAGTCAGGATCGTGAACACATGAGGCTGCGCGACCAGTGAGATGAAATCACCAGTCGCGTGAAGCAAGAATTGCGTGCTTGCGCGCAGAATTTTTACAAATCACCCCAAAAATTGATGCCGGAAGTTACATTTTCATGCATCTTCCAACTCTCACCCAGGAAGGGGGGGTGGCCGCCGATTATTGTATAAAATTTCGGTTCTTTCGGTTCTTTAGTTCGGTTCCGGGTCTAAGTGCCGGTTCTCGGTTCCGGTTCGGGTATTTTTTTCGGTTCCGGTTCTCGGTTCTCGGTTCCAAAATTGTGCTTGGTTCTCGGTTCGGTTCGGTTCGGTTCGGTTCCCCAACCCTAGTCCCGGTCCCGGTCCCAACCACCCAGTCCCGGTCCCGGTCCCAACCACCCAGTCCCGGTCCCGGTCCCAACCACCCAGTCCCGGTCCTGGTCCCGGTCCCAACCACCCAGTCCCGGTCCTGGTACCAGTCCCAACCACCCATTCCCCGGTCCCGGTCCCAGAATTTTATAGCGATCCTTGAGGACATTGAGAGTGGTCCTTCACACAGTGGAGGTGTGTGGAACAACATTGGCTGGATATTATGTACCAATATGTTCAAACGAGACCATGGTCCCGGTACATTGTTCGGCAAATTCCAGTCCCGGGACCGACCCCCCAGTCCCGGTCCCGGTCCCAGTCCCGACCCCCCAGTCCCGGTCCCGGTCCCGACCCCCCAGTCCCGGTCCCGACATTAGAAAATTTGTGGTCCCTGTTAGGGTTCAAACAGGACCAATTCTTCGGCCCGGGACCGGGATCGGGACCAGAAATTTTCTAATGTCGGGACCGGGACCGGGACTGGGGTGTCGGACCGGGACCGGGACCGGGACTGGCTTTTTTCAATTGTCAGGACCAATACCGGGACCAGGACTGGGTGGTCGGTCCCGGGACTGGGATTTGCTGAACCATGTACAGGGACCACGGTCTCGTTTGAACCCTTTTTGTACGTAACTAGCAGGATTCTCTCCGACCTCCGGTCGGGTTTTGTGGTTCTCTAAAATTAATACCATTGGAGAAAATATGATACTTTAGTTAAGTTTGCCCACATGCTAGGCATGTGTTTTGAAATGCAGTATGTAATGTACCAACAATAACAAGACCAATACCAAAGATGCAATGTTTTGGAATGGATTTTTGTAAACTTGGTTGGTAAAATGTAAAACTGTTAACTGTAAAATGGTTGGGCATGAAACTCGGTAGTAAAATGTGGACAGTTTGCGATTTGGTATGATGGTGTGCAGTGTGCATTCTGTGTGGTATAGGTTTTGTGATATGATAGTGTGGTTTTTGCAAGGTGTCAAACTTTGTTGTAATCTTCAATTGGTTACATTTGTGCTTTGCTGTTCTTTTTGTGTTTGTAAATCCTTGTGGTATTAATTGTAGAGAACCACAAAACCCAACTGAAGGTTGGAGAGAATCCTGCTATAGGTACCCACTACTCAGAGGCTTGCAAAAACTGACACCCCAATGGGGACCCCCCTCCAAATGGCACCCCCCGGGGAACCCCCCAAAAGTGGCACCCCCTGGGAACTGCCCAAAAATGAGACCCCCTAGGGCCCCACAAATATGGCACCCCCTGAGGACCACCGAAAAATGGCACCCCTTAGGGACCCCCCAAAAATGGCACCCCCTTGGGACCCCCCAAAATAGCACCCCCTTGGGACCCCCCAAAATAGCACCCCCTGGGGACCCCCCAAACATGGCACCCCCTAGGAACCCCCACAAAAATGGCACCCCCTGGGGACCCACCCAAAGTTGGCTCCCCCTGGGGACTCTCCAAAAATGGCACCCCCTGGGGACCACCCCAAAATGGCACCCCCTTAGGACCCCCCTGCAAAAAAAAATATAGCACCCCCCTGAGGACCACCAAAAAATGGCACCCCTGGGGACCACCCAAAAAATGGCACCCTATGTGGACCCCCTTGAAATGGCACCCCCATATGTACCTCCAGAAAATGGCACCCCCTAAAGACCCCCCAAAAATGGCACCCCATGGGGACCCCCTCTAAATCCTGTAAACACAGCCCCTAGTTTGGAAACTCCTGTAAACTCAGCCCCTAATTTGGAAACTCCTATAAACTCAGCCCCTAACTTGCAAACTCTCGTAAACTCAGCCCCTAACTTGCAAACTCCCATAAACTCAGCCACTTATTTGTAAGCTCCCATAAACTCAGCCTCTAATTTGAAAACTCCCATAAACTCAGCCCCCAATTTTGGAAACTCCTGTAAACTCAACCCATAATTTGGAAACTGCCGTAAACTCAGCCCTAATTTGGATACTCCAATAAACTCAGCCCCTAATTTAGAAACTCCCATAAACTTAGCCCCTAATTTGGAAACTCCCTTAAAATCAGCCCCTAATTTGGAAACTCCCATAAACTCAGCCCCTAAGTTGGAAACTCCCGTAAACTCATTTTCAGGTTTATGGTAATGTAGTGTGAAAATGGTATGAATATTTCAAAAAATCACTATCATCAATCCACAAATGCATCAATTCACAATTTTCAATTTTTTAGCCCCAAGGGTTAGACTTAAAAGGTTATGGTAATGTAGAGTAGAAATGGAGTGCACATCTCAAATCACTGCAATAAAAAACCCACAAACGCATCATTTCACAAATTGAAAGTTTTTGTGCCCAGGGGTTCATTATCAGGGTTTTAGTAATGTGGTGTCAAAATGGAGTGCATATTTGAAATCGCTACAATCAGAAACCCACAAACACATCATTTTATGATTTGAACATTTTTGGCCCTGGGGGTTCATTTTCAGGGTTATGGTAATGTAGTGTCAAAATGAAGTGCATATTTCAAATCAAGGCAATCAAAAAGCCACAAATGCATCATTTCACAATTTCTAATTTATTAGCCCCATGGCTTCAATTTAAGGCTTACAGTAATGTAGAGTTGAAATTGAGTCATTTCAAATCAGTGCAATAAGAAACCTGCAAAATGCATCATTTTACAAATAGAAATTTTTGGGTCTAGGGGTTCAATTTCAGAGTTTTAGTAATGTAGTGTCAAAATGGAGTGCATATTTGAAATCGCTACAATCAGAAACCCACAAATGCATCATTTTATGATTTGAAAGTTTTTGGCTTAGGGGGTTCATTTTTATGGTTATGGTAATGTAGTGTCAAAATGAAGTACATATTTCAAATGAGTGCAATCAGAAACCTGAAAATGAATGATTTCACAAATTGAAAGTTTTTGGCTCCAGAGGTTCATTTTCAGGGTTATGGTTATGTAGTTTTCAGGGTTATGTAGTGTCAAAATGGATTGCATATTTCAAATCAGTGCAATTAGAAACCCACATCGAATCATTTCACAATTTCTAATTTTTTAAGCCCTGGGCATATTTGAAATAGCTACACTCTGAAACCCACAAATCCATCATTTTATGGTTTGAAAGTTTTTGGCCCAGGGGGTTCATTTTTAGGGTTATGGTAATGTAGTGTCAAAATGAAGTGCATATTTCAAATGAGTGCTATCAGAAACCCGAAAATGCATCATTTCTCAAATTGAAAGTATTTGGCTCCATGGGTTCATTTTTAGGGTTATGGTAATGTAGTGTCAAAATGGAGTGCATATATCAAATTGGTGCAATCATAGACCCAAATTTGAAATCAGTGCAATCAGAAACCCAAAAATGAATGATTTCACAAATTGAAAGTTTTTGGCTCCAGAGGTTCATTTTCAGGGTTATGGTTATGTAGTTTTCAGGGTTATGTAGTGTCAAAACGGAGTGCATATTTCAAATCAGTGCAATTAGAAACCCACATTGAATCATTTCACAATTTCTAATTTTTTAAGCCCTGGGCATATTTGAAATCACTACACTCAGAAACTCACAAATCCATCATTTTATGATTTGAAAGTTTTTGGCCCAGGGGGTTCATTTTAGGGTTATGGTAATGTAGTGTCAAAATGAAGTGCATATTTCAGATGAGTGCAATCAGAAACCCGAAAATGCATCATTTCTCAAATTGAAAGTATTAAACCCCATGGGTCCATTTTGAGGGTTATGGTAATGTAGTGTCAAAATGGAGTGCATATATCAAATCAGTGCAATCAGAAACCCAAATTTGAAATCAGTGCAATCAGAAACCCAAAAATGCATCATTTCACAAATTGAAATTTTTTGGCCCCAGTGGTTCATTTTCAGGGTTATGGTAATGTAGTGTCAAAATGAAGTGCATATTTCAAATGAGTGCAATCAGAAACCTGAAAATGCATCATTTCTCAAATTGAAAGTATTTGGCCCCATGGGTTCATTTTTCAGGTTATGGTAATGTAGTGTCAATGGAGTGCATATATCAAATCAGTGCAATCAGAAACCTAAATTTGAAATCAGTGCAACCAGAAACCCAAAAATGCATCATTTCACAAATTGAAAGTTTTTGGCCCCAGTGGTTCATTTTCAGGGTTATGGTAATGTAGTGTCAAAATGGAGTGCATTATATATCAAATCAGTGCAATTAGAAACCCACAATGCATCATTTCACAATTTGAAAATTTTGGCCCCATTTTGGGTTCAATTTCAGGGTTATCGTAATGTACTGTCAGAATGGAGTGCATATTTCAAATCATTGTAATCAGTAACCCACAAATGCGTTATATCACAATTTATATTTTTTAGCCCCGGGGGCCTCACTTAAGGATTATGGTAATGTTATTGTTAACTCCCATAAACTCAGCCCCTAATTTGGCAAACACCCATCAACTCAACTCCCATAAACTCAGCCTCTAATTTTTAAACTTGTGTCAACAGCCCCTTATCTTTAAACTTCTGTCAACTCAACCCTAATTTATCAACACCCATCAACTCAACCCTGAATTGTAAACTCAGCCCCTAAAAACTCAAGTCAACCCCCTATACATGTGCAATTGCATTCTTGGGAAGCAACTTTGCCATCTACTAACCCTGTTTGTCAAGATTGTGGATCGTGTTTGTAAAGGGCATTTGTACTAATAAATAGTGACTGCATTGTGTGCAAAAACACACACGAATCGGGCACAATGAGGCCTGTGATTGTGCCTCCTATCTTTTGCATTGAAGCATGCTTAGCGTGCAGTTCTCTCGCAATTGTATAGGTGGAGATATCCAGCCAATGTTGTTCCACACACCTCCACTGTGTGAAGGACCACTCTCAATGTATGAGCCTGTTCTTATAACATTATTCAAGCACTATTCCATTCCCATCTTCACTTGAAGTCGTGAATATTAGATGAAAAGCAATCTATTTATGTAACAAGTTCGACAAGACACTTGTAACAACACCTAGATTTTTGGCAGAAATCACCACTTATAATACTACAGCATGGCTCCACAACCATTATATTGCTATATAAATATATGACATCATAAGATACTGCTATTTGTCTGACGTATTTACGTGTATATGTTGACCACATTGTAACTATATTTGGGAGCCTTTGAAAAAACATTTTATAAAAAAACAACATAATTATTTTCACCCAGGTCATTGAAAAATACGTTTTTCCATGCCTTGTCAGGACTGCTATAAAATTCCGGGACCAGGACCGGGACCGGGACTGGGGGGTCGGACCAGGAGCGGGACCGGGACTGGCTTTTTTTTAATTGTCGGGACCGGGACCGGGACTGGGGTGTCGGACCGGGACCGGGACCGGGACCACCCCAGTCCCGACTTTTTGCCGAATCATGTACCGGGACCGTGGTCCCGTTTGAACCCTAGTCCCGGTCACAGTCCCAGTTTAAAAAACTGGTCCTGTTTGAACCCTAACTACCTCTTTGTTCACTATTTACCTTACTAAAGTTACAGCACCATATCTTTATCCATTATGTTGTAATCAATTTTACATTTTGTCAAAATTTTGTAACTTCCATTGCAATAATAGCTGTAATGCTGCGATTACAGCTCGGGCGTAAAATTGACCAGCGTAAAATTGAATTACGGTAATTACAGGTGAATGGACAAAGATATGGCATTGTAATTTCAGTCAAAGAAAGCGCACATGCAGATGTTGCTTGTGTCCAAAGCTCATCAGTTTATTTTAATTGGACTAGAAGTTATGAATTTTACACCCTAAATTTAACGCCACTTACAGCACACAATTGACAAAATTGTGCTAAAATTCATAACTCCCAGTACGATTAAAATAAACTCATGAGCTTTGGACACAAGAAACGTCTGCATCTATGCTTTCTTTGACTGAAATAACAATGTCGTATCTTTATCCATTCATCTGTAATTAATTTTATGCCCAAAATCAATTTTACACCCGGTCAATTTTACGTCCGAGCTGTAATTGCAGCATAAAGCTGGAATTTCAGCTGGACGGCAAATTATGACACAACGGAGAATTATTTTTCACTGCAAAATTATTTACAGAAGAATAGAGAAAGATACAATGTTGTAACTTTACAGTTAAACACCTCTAATAATTGTCTTTTAAGCGGGAATTAGAGCTCAGCGTCGATTCGACGTGAAATGATGACGTGAAATGACGTCGTGAAATTAATTACACGAGTGTGGATCATGCTACGGGTCTACAATTTTCTAAGGATAATATATGAATCAATACCTTAATCGTGTCCAATACTGAGTGTTATCAGCCACAACTAGAGCGAATTGAAAAATTCAATTTTTATCATTTCACGTCATCATCATTTCACGTCACAGTGTCAGGGAACAACTTGACATTTCACGTCAGACTGCTGCTTGCAATAAGGTATTGATTGCAATAAGGTATTGCACGATTAAGGTATTGATTCATATACCGTATTTCCTCGAAATACCCCCCCCCCTTGAAATACCCCCCCCCCCTCGTTTGACCCCCCCCCCCTCTCGAGACCACTATGAAACAATCACCCCCCCCCCTCGAAATACCCCCCCCCAAATTGAGTGTAAAGGGAACGTACATGACAATAACTGTAGTTTGTGTTCAGTGTACTGCAGAACACACGTTAAAACAATGTCGGTGTAACGTTAGAACAGTGTACATACCATCTACATACTAATATTAGTCTACAGAACCTTTTAAATGGCGGTTTTTGTTGCACTTTTCGACGTCTGCGTACGTTTCAGACGACAATTTCGTACTTGGTTTTCAAAAATTTTCTTGTGAAACAATAACCCCCCCCCCCTCGAAATACCCCCCCCTCGTTTAACCCCCCCCCTCTCGGGACCACTATGAAACAATCACCCCTCGGGGGGTATTTCGAGGAAATACGGTATTATCCTTAGAAAATTGTACACCCGTAGCATGATCCACACTCGTGTAATTAATTTCACGACGTCATTTCACGTCATCATTTCACGTTGAATCGACGCTGAGCTCTAATTCCGGCCTAATGTGTGCAAAAATTGTTTCATTATCCTTATTATTTATGTAGTAAATAATTTTGCAGTACATTTTTTGTACTTTTCCATTAGAATTTTCAGTTGGAATTTTCCGTGATGACAAAAGTTTACCGCAAAATTAATTACTACATAAAAATAAGGATAATGAAACAATTTTTACACACATAAAAGACAATTTATAGGACTACTTAACTCTAAAGTGATAACACTGTATCTTTCTCCATTCGACTGTAAATAATTTTGCGGTGAAAAATAATACTCCGTTGTGTCATAATTTTCCGTCGAGCTGCAAATCCAGCTTAATACCCACAGTGACTGTGTTACGTTAGAACAGGGTTTATACCAGATTAATACTTTTATAAGTCTAGTCAAGTATACACGGTGGTTATTGTTGCGTTTTTCTATGTCTACGTAATATACGTATTTTTCGACTCAACGTACACACGTTTTGACGACTATTTATGGTGTAAAGCGAGTCTACTATGATTATACGTTCAGGCAGGCAGCGATGAACTGTTCAACAAGGGGAAACTAATGAATGCGGGCTTCACGCTGGCGCAGCTCCTGCCCGTCGATTGCGTGCTCTTCCACGACGTCAGTTAGTGTCCATGCACTTTGCATGTGCATTCGCATGTGCACTATGACTTTGCACACTCGCCAGTCCACATTTCGGCACACAGCGGTCACACTCTTTTATTCAAATATATAGTTTTTTTATATCAATGATGGCAAATTCCCTGGAAAATGTAAAAAAGTAAAAACGACAAAGTTAAAAAGTTAAAAGCGAAGTAAACTTTTAATTTCTTTAACCTCTCACTTCACTTTTACTTTTCACTTCTCGTATGGTTTTTATCTTATTCTTTGCAGACCACATGATATCCATTTTTCTGAAAGAAAGACTCCATCATGACGTCATCATAATTAAAATAATAATCGTCCAAAAATATTTCAAGCAAGTGTTGGTTGTACTTGACTCCGCCTTTTTTTCAATTTTCCTTCTCCTTTTTGTAAAATGAGTACCCTGTTCGCGCATTATCGATTAAGACACAAGTAATTTTGGAATTTGCGCCTGAGCTGCCTCGAACTAGTGATGTAAAGGCACCGGGGCACCGGTGCCCCGGTGCTGGACACCGAAGGGCACCAGCACCGGTGCTGGTGCGGTGCCCTCGCAAGTTTCAGAGGTGCCCTGCCGGTGCCGGTGCCATTTTTTTCAGAATAGCACCGGTGCGGTGCCCTTTTTCGAGGGTGCCTTTAGGTGCTGGCACCGGCCAGAAAAAGTGGGGCACCGGGAAGGGCACCGGCAGGGTTTCAAGGGTGTGAACTGCGGTTTTTTCCAGGACATGTGTGTTCATTCAAAAAGTGACCCAATCAAATTCACGTGCCAACGACCTTTTTTATTGATTTTCTTTTAACAAACATAAAAACTAGCGATTTTAAACAAAACAATCATTGAGACGGATAAAAGTGATCTCGGCGTGTCAGAAAAGAGCGATGTTATAAAATCAAACAAACATCCTGGTCCTGGCCTGGCACCGAGTACTCCTGTCGCCTGCGAAAGCGCATGGCATTGGTGCTGGCGCCAACACAAAAAGCGCCATGACTCATTTGGCTTCAGGCGCGATTTCGTTGTGGCACTATTGGTGCTCAGCGCCATGGCAGTTGGCGCCATTCTGCCCTGGCGCCATAGATTTTGGTGATGGGGGCTGGAAAAAGTGCCAGGGCGCTTTTGGCACTTCTCGCCAAGGTCCTGGCACTTTTAATATCACTACGCAAAATTTTACCTGGTGCGGTGCCTTTCGGTGCTAGCACCGGCAACCCTCCGGTGCCCTTAGGTGCCGGTGCCATTTTTTCAGAATGGCACCGGTGCCGGTGCGGTGCGGTGCCCTTTTTTGGCCGGTGCCCCAGGGTGCCAGGTGCCCTTTTCACGCGATGGCAAACATGCCGGTGCGGTGCGGTGCCATTTTTCCCGGTGCTTTAAACATCACTACCTCGAACTCGCAGGTGGACATGCTGCCTCTGTACGACACGCACTCGTACCACTGCCCCCAGAACGGCGTGCCCATCCACCACGGCGCCTATGTGGACGTACTCAAATGGAGGTTATTCTATGATCACCTGGTTGGCGGCGTGATCGGTTTCACATTGGACCAGTACAGACAAATAAATGGACACTCGAATATGTTTTGGGGTTATGGAGGTGAAGATGAAGACCTTGGATACAGAATAAAGGCCGTTTTCAAAAGGTTGAGCTTTTTGGTCAACTGGAAGTTGAGTGATTGATTGCATAGAATCACAGCAAAAATTGGCATATGCAGCGTGTGGAAGCCGACTGCATGAAGCGGTGTGCATATACATGCTTTCACATGCTTTCACATGTTTTCACACACTTCCACATACTTCCACACACATTCAGGCACATGCATGCTTCCACATTTTTTTACATGCTTCCACACACTTCCACAAGCTCCCTCATGCTTCCACATGCTTTCACACAATTTCACAGACTTCGGCACACTTTCAGACACATATACATGCCTCCACTAACTGTCACAGGCTTCCACACACTTTCACAAGCTGCCACGCACTTCCACAAGTTCCCATGCACTACCACAACTTCCACACGCTTCCACATGGATTCACACTAATCCACATGCTTTGGTATGCTCATGCACACTGCCACAAGCTTCCACATGCTTCCCCATGTTTCCACATGCTTCCACACATTTCCAGATGCTTCCACATGCTTGCACATGCTACTTCACACTTCCACAAGCTTCCACATATTTCCAAATGCTTCAGCATGCTGCAACATGCTTTCACATGCTTGGTGGACATGCTTCCACATTCTCTCACATGCATCCACATGCATCACACATTGTTCATGCAATTTAACACACTTCCACATGCTTTCATATGCTTCAACATACCTCCACATGCTTCCACAAGCTTCCACAAGCATCAAGAAATTCCTGTTTGAAGTGTCTCCCAGACACTTCACCCAGTTTCTCTGTGCACATCAGGTGCTTCCAAAATTGTGGCAGACACATCACAGGAGGACATTTCCAAATCCTTTATTAACATATACAAGTACATTGTGTGTCAGTGCCATATTTAGAAGTGTGAAGTGACGTCATACAAATTCTCATGATTTGCGTGAAAGTGCTTGCATGCTTGGTGAAGCATCCGGATGTGTTGGCGTGAAGTTACTTCACAACGCTTCACATCACATCAACATACCCATTTTTGTTGTGAATTCTGCACATGGGAGACATTCAAAAAGAGAGCGCATGCCATTCTTTAAGTGTGCAGCATCAAATGCACAATCCAAAGTTGCAATTGCATGTGCATTTACATGAGCATTTGCATGCACATTTGCATGTGCACATATGACTTTGCAAACTCACCACTACTGGTTCAAATAAACATAATGAAGTTTGAATTCTCTTAATGCAGAGAATGAATACATCCCTCAACTTATATTTTGACATTTTTTCATCTTTTATAAGAATTTTCACGGCCTGTGCTTTGTCTGTGCAGGGTGGAACGCCTGCCACAGCCAGTGTCCCGATACACAATGATGGGACATACAAAAAGAAAACATACTGATTACAAGTGAGTTCTTCACTTTTGTTGGCTTTAATGATGGGAGATTTTCTGAAAAGTGCATAAATGTAAAGTTAAGTGCATACATTCACCTACTTCTGTTGTTTGAAGGCTGAGCTTTTTTTTCATTTCCATTAAGCCAGAATTAGAGCTCAGCGTTGATTGGACATAAAATGACTACGTGAAATGATGTCGTAAAATTGATTACATGAGAACAGACCAAGATACGGTCTTGTAATTTCAGAATAAGATTGTCCTGGTTTAATGTCCCAAAAAAGATTTGAAAAATATTAAGTAATTAATGTGTTATTAACTGTACGTCAAAATTGTATCATTTCACATCGACATTTCACGTCAAACATTCCACGTCAACATTTCACATTACATGCTCAAGCTCTAATTCTGGCTTAATAGTTTTTTTATGAAGAACTCACTGCCCACGTTATCAACAGGACAAATGATAATTAGTGAACGTTTTTAGTTAATGTGCATGCCATTTCCCTTTGACAGCCAAATATTGAAAAATATCTTGTGGGACACATTAAAAAACATTCAACATGTATGCTGTCATTATATGTATGGAACATACCAATATGTTGTTACCCTCAGTCTTTAGCTCAGCACAGCCTCCCACCTTTAAACACAGCCATCAGTCCCTATAAAATGTCAAATGTAATGTAAAGTGTGAAAAGTCATGTAAAATGCCCTGGAAAATGGGAAACGTCCATTTGTTATTTTCCAGTGCACTTTACATGACTTTACACATTTTTTATGACATATAACATTTTACAGGGTCTGGAATGGCTGGCACCCTGGCAGGCAGGTCATTCAAATGTTGAAATTTTTATCACTTGACTAATCAAGAAAAAATCCAGAGAAATATGAAAAAAAATTGCACAAACTCATGATAATTTCTTTCAGGGAAGTGCTGAGACTTATAAACACTGCCAAGTACAGAATGGAATCAGATGGGCTGAGACAACAAGAATGGAAGATCTTGTCGATATCTAAAAAGCCATTATATTATCACATTTTGGTGGATGTTGGAAGAGCACCTGATTTGTGGCATAAGAAGATGGTTACTGCAGAGAAAAAGAGCTGATTAATTTACATTTATTTTTATTTGCTACAATTTTATTTAATTCCTGCAGTGATTTGATGCTATTTCCGCAGTTTTTATGTCTTTACAAAGTGCCAACAATCACTAGGGTGTCAACAAAAACTTTTTGGTGGAAAACGGAAACGGAAACGGGAAAAAATTTGCAGTTGCCGGAAAACGGAAACGGAAACGGGAAAAAATTTGCACCTGCTGGAAAACGGAAAACGGAAAAATGAAAGGCCGGAAAACGGAAACGGAAACGGAAAAATTTGCTGAAATCATGCCGGAAACGGAAAAAGTTTGCTGAAATTTTGCTGGAAATGGAAAAAAAATTGCAGAAATTTATCCAGAAATCAAAAAATTTGCAGAAATATTGCTAAAAATAGAAACAATTCACATAATTGAAAACCTGCATGCATGTTTACCAGTTTGGCTGAAACAGAAAACAGAGAATTGAGCCAGAAAATGAAAAAAGTTGGAAAAACAGACAATTGAGCTGGAAAACGGAAAAAAAGGCAGAAAAACTGTAATTTTAGCCGGAAAACGGAAAATGAGCCGGAAAAACGGAAACGGAAACGGAAAAAAAATTTAGCAGCAGGAAAACGGAAATGGAAAAAAATTTGCCTGCGGAAAGGGGAAACGGAAAACGGAAAGTTGACACCCTAACAATCACTAATACCATTATTATGCACTTAAAATAGACCATCTAAAAAACGATAATTTTTTCATTTTTTACAATACACAAATGTGGTAACTATTGTACAGTATTTTCTCAGGTTTTTCCAGGATCTGTCCAGAACCATGTCAACTGTGCAGTAAAATGTAAAATATCATGCAGTATCAGTAATACATAATGTCACGAAGGGTGTACATCGTCCAGTAAAAATAAAGGAAAAATTTATATATTGCAGGGCACTTTCATGACTTTTGACACTTTCCATGACATTTTTCATTTTACATGACTTTTGAAGCTTCGCATGACATTTGGTGACATGACATTTCCATGACACCCTGCACGCGTGGTTCCCGCTGGAAGCGTGCCAACGATTTTTTATGCATGCGATTTCCATAAAAAGTTTAAAAAGTCATCTCTGTGATACGTTAACTTATTCGTGGCCCACACACTAGTTGACACAGCAACAAGATTATTTGTGTGTCAACTAGGGCTCAAACGGGACCAGCTCTTCGGACCGGGACCGGGACCAGAAATGTTCTGATGTTGGGACCGGGACTAGCATTCGAAAAATAACCCATGATTTATATTTTCGAAAATCACAATAAATATAAATAACCCGTGATTTATATATATTTATATTTAATACAAATTCTGAGTGATGTATTTATATATATTTTTGAATTTGAAAAAAAATCACTGAGAAAATCACTCATACTTGATACATTGTGGTGCAATGATTGCTCTTTATGACTAAAACATGCAATCTGTGCAAGAGAAATTTGCAGGGATTTTCTCCAGAAAATCTCTCTGTTCATGTAGAGCATTATTGGGTTAAAATTGTATTTGAAGCAGGTAAATATTGTTAGCCTACACACACTAGTTTTCACCCTGACTTTTTTGAAAACTGAAATGGCCAAAAATGGTGACATGTTACCATTAAGTTTTCCACTACTGAATGCTATATACCATATTTCCTCAAAATACCCCCCCTCGAAATATCCCCTGTTGAGAAATACCCCCCTCAAAATGGGTACTATGAACTTATAACCCCCCTTGAAATACCCCACCCCAATTTACTGAATAGAGAACATAATGCGGTTTGTGATCTGGGAAACACAGAACACATGTTAAAAACAATGACTGTTATGTTAGAACTGGTTATATACTGTCTACATACATATATAAGTCCATAGTGTTATAAATGGCAGTTTTTGTTGCATTTTTTGATGTTTGTGTACATTTGCAACAACAATTTAGTAATGGGATTTGAAAATTTTCTGACAAAATGATAACCCCCCTCCCTCGAAATACCCCCCTTGTTTGACCCCCCTCAAAATTCCCACTCTGAAAAAATAAACCCCCCAGGGGGTAATTTGAGGAAATACAGTATGTTCAGTTTTCACAAATGGCATGAATTTTGGTGGGGTGGTGTTGGCAAATCACTAGTTTGATCACAACTCAAACTCAAATGATGACAAATGGTGACATCACTATCAATTAGTTTTCATTTTGTATGTGACAAAAATGTAAACTGTCTTAGTAACTTTTTTTATGTCATCCTGCAATGAATTCTATGGTTATGTTTTAGGTATTAAGCATCTCTCTACCTTTTAACATACTTTTCTGAAATAAAACATGACTTTAAATAAAAAAATACCAATTTGATGTGATGAAAATTTTTCTACAGTGATTGCAAGCTCAGTTTACCATTTTTGAAAACTGACAATGCTTGGTGACATGCAACAATGTTGGCTGTTGTCAAATATTGGGAACAACTGTGGAAAAATGTCACCAGAGCACTAGTGTCATCACAATGTTGCCAAAACGTAGCCATGTGCCCAAAAATGAGTTTTCACAGCACATCACCAATGAAAAAGTGCTGAGCATGAGCACCTATTTAGTCAAACGTCCATTGCCACAACCAGGCGCTATAGGTTGAGAGCTAAATATTTGCAGTGCAAAATATTTTTGAAGTTTTCATTGAGGTTGAACTGAAGGTTGAATTTTTCTGTGATATTTGCTTGATGTTTTCACTTGTAAAATACTGTATAAATGAATACTGCTTGTGGAATGATAATAAATGTACTGTGGTATCTTAGAGTACATTTTTTGTGCTTGCAAATGGTAAATAAAGCCCAGAATATTGCTTGAAATTGAAATAAAGCGCAAGTGATTTTTTGAGATTTTTTTTGAGCTTAGAGTTATTTTTTCAGTAATTTAATTATATTTTCTGGAGACCTAGAGTGATTTACAGTGGTCCCCGGGTTAACGGTTCCCCCGGTTATAGGGTTCCCCGGTTTAATGGGTGGAATTTTGAAAAACGGGGACATGTGTGAACTAAATTCCCCGGATTGAAGGTTTCCCCGCATTCCCGGGTTATCGGGTGGGATTGATGAAAAAATAGCACTTTTACATATAAAATGGCTTCAGTTATCGGTTATTTGATACATTCAACGAACCCAAAGAAACCCGTCATGGTCGAGCATCGACAAATGTCCAGTAAATGGTGAAACGTTGCATTTCAATAGCATTTACATTCACTAATTAGTGTTGTAAATGATGGTTCTTTTAATTAGGGCCTAGTTCCAGGCGCCAGCGTCATGGCGCTTCTACATCACGTCCCCCGGTTATCGGGTTCCCCGCATTACCGGGTACGTTTTCAGAAATTTCACTCCACCCGATAACCCGGGGATGACTGTATATATATTTATATTTTTTCCAATATTGGAGTGATATATTTATATATATTTTCCAAAAAATCGGTGATTTTTTCGAATGCTAACCGGGACCGGGACTGGGGGGTCGGGACCGTGACCGGGACCGGGACTGGGGGGTCGGGACCGGGACTGGGACTGCCCCAGTCCAGACTTTTTGCTGAACCATATACCAGGACTGCGGTCCCGTTCGAACCCTAGTGTCAACTGAACATTGAGTTGACACATTTCGTTAATTTTGAGTTGGTGGGCGTAGCTTACGCCGCCATTTGCATTTTTTGCTAGTACAAACATTTCAAAAGCATTTGTGTCAAACACAAGAGGTGAAAAGTATTTTATTTGTGTCAAATAAAATAAATGCTTTAACTTATGTAATTTAACATGGTCTTTTGCTTGGATCAAACACGAAGCTCCGTAAATAACATCCTGCCTCACTTTTTGAATCAAATCAATATTAAGCATTTTTATAATAGCAGAATCCAACCACAAGTGGCAAAATCCAAATGTGATTTTTTCAATCAGAAAAGTACCCATATTTACGCATAAGTATGAGTAAAAAAGTATTTTACGTTTTCTTTACTTTGTGGTGAGTAAAAAAATACCTTAAGTTTACATATACATTTAAAAAATTCAGTAGTTCTAACAACTCTGGAGTACAGAAAACGTATTTCAGATGGTCTTTTATATAGACTTCTTATAAGCAAAGAGGGGGAAAGTGATAAATCGGCGTAAAATAGGGAAATACCTAGTTGAAAATGTGTATATATAAGCACATATGTAACCAAAAATAGCTTAAATAGGCCAAAAAGTTATGAAAATAGTTTGATTTTATGACGACTTATAAATAACATTTATGTAGATGTGTTCACCAGTACTATTTTCACAACCAATATTAATTCTCTGTGTGCAAAATCACCTCTCATGTGGATGGCTCAATTCCAATGAAATGTGTCTCTTTATGTGTATCACTCGATCATGATATTTGCTGTACTTGCCCCATTTTGGCCCAGTCAGGTGTTGTTCATTTGAATTTGCTGCATTATTGGCCATTATGTAAACATGTAAAAGTAAAAGATGTAAAAGTGCTGGCGCCTGGCACTGGGGCTCGAAACTCGATTTTTTGAAACTAGGAGTAGTAAGGCAAATCAGTTCGAGTCACAGCCAACGATGGGTAAGTTCTCCAAAGAAAACACTTTCTGAATTTGAGTTTTTCAAAATTGAATACCTGTGTTTTGAGATTTTTTCTCGAAAAAACTTGAGTAACTCTGTTTTTATTACTGTGTTTTTTGTAAAAACTCAAGTTTTTTGAGTTTTTTTCCCCAAAAATTTGAGTTTTCCCCCCAAAATTTCTGATTTACAGCATTTCGATCTGGAAACAGTGGTTTTCTTATAAAATATTGGTTTTGCACATATGTTTTAACCCCACATAACATTTGTGTATTCATTCAAGTGTCAAAAAAGTCCATAAAAATGTCCACAATGAGGACATCCAGATCACAGCACCAGCAACAAAATGCCCAGAAACGACAATTTACGCAGTACTCCAAAATTCTTCAATGGATGTGCACTGTATGGAAGACTTCAGAATTGATTTGAACTACAACTACCATATTACCTAGAAATACCCCCATTGGGGTTTATTATTTCGTCAGAAAGTTTTGTAAGGATCATAGAAAATAGTAAGCATTTACATACCCAAAACAGGTTATAAATGCGTACAAACAGGATATACACTACCGTGCAGAATAGTTGAGACTTTTCACACATAGAGAAACAGTAGGCTGGGGGTCCACCGCACTTTTTTGCTTCCCAATTTCTTGTCCCTTTCCCAATTTTGATGCCGTTTGAGTATGTTAGGGTTCAATGCTGGGGCTACTACAAAAATTTTTTGTTTGCTCAAATAATCCCCCAGGCCTAAGATAAGGGGGGTTTATAAAAAGATGGTCAATAAATATACAAAAAATGGGCAATCTGGATGAGTGTCTTTTAAGCTTAATAACTCAACCATTTCTGGGCTGATTTGAATCATTCAACACTTAAAATGATGGGGAAAACCTGCAGATTCTATTTTTGTGGTCGGTTTAGTGATGTCTAAATTCCGTATGTCAATTTGACCCAGTTTTTGAACATGAAAAAATAATTTTTTTGAACATGCTATCATATACTATAGACAACGAGGATTCATTTAAAACAAAAATCAGTTCAATATCTCTTTCCAATCAAAAGTTATGACACTTCAAAGTTTTTAATGGTCTCTAAATATTTTATGCTTATTTTACTGGGGTTTGCAGCATGAAAATTTTGTTCTTGAACAATCTATAACATACTTCAGATAGAGAGAATTAATCTGAACCAAAACGTTTTTCAATATCTCTTTCCAATCAAAAGTTATAGCACTTACAAACTTCCATCATCATTCCATCCAAAATAATTGCACATTACTCATTCACTTTTGGGCCAACTTTTCTCCCTAATAGAGCAAAGCCAAAACCTCAAATTTACACATCAAATAGCCCCACTCAGTAGTATGCCTACCCCCATTTCTGAGTTGCTGGCAATAGATGCAAAACTGCAGCAAAAATAAATAAATGCCACATTTCCATATATGCATTGCCATATGCTGTTCATGCTTGAATGTTTCTTGCTGCACACAGAGCTCAGCAATGCAGGCAAGCAGTTGCCATGGTGAAAAGAGTGTTAAAAAATAAACATAGGAATTGGATATAGACTTTAAAGTGAGATACTGAGTGGCTACTGCCCAAAACAAGAAAAGTCTCAACTATTCTGAAACATGAACAAACTGAGTTAATATGTTTGTACACTAGGAATATATGCATATTTGAACTCGAGGGGCGGTCATCCCGGGCATGTGTAGTCAACCCCCCAGGGTACCCATGTATAGTATCCAAATGTTTTGAAGATCGACCATTTTGAAATTCTGGCAACATTAATCACGCAGCACAAAAAGTCTCAACTATTCTGCACGGTAGTGTATTTGAAATAAAAATTTAGATAGCCACACAACCTAGTACAGTCTATGTGTAGCTGTGATGCAAATTAGCAGTAATAAATACACCATGTACATTGGATGCATGATGTATATCATCCCGGAGGGGGTTATTTTGAGGGAGGCTTATTATTTCACCAGTCCATTTTGAGGGGGGTTAATTCGAGGTAATAAGGTAGGTATACTTAAATGTCGAAACTTAAATTGTCAAATCCACCATGAGATATGCATGCCATCTTAAATTACCTTTTTGTACCATAATAAAATATGAATACATTAGGTACTGTATTTCCTCGAAATACCCCCAGGGAGTTTATTTTTTCAGAGTGAGAATTTTGAGGGGGGTATTTTGAGGTTGGGGGGGGGGTAATTCAAGGGGGGGTTATTATTTCGCCAGAAATTTTTTGAACACCCAGTACTTCTAACCTACGCAAACGTTGAAAAATGCCACAAAAACCACCATGTATAGGAGTCTATAGCCTTGTATAAGTATGTAGATGATATAAACCATGTTCTAACATAACACAATCATTGTTTTTAACGTGTATTCTGCGTTTCCCATAGCTTTTCTCATCTACGTTCCCTATACACTGAATTTGGGGGGGGGGGTATTTCGAGGGGGGTTTATTAATTCATAGTGCCCATTTTGAGGGGGGTATTGCGAGGGGGGAGGTATTTCGAGGGGGGTAATTCGAGGAAATACAGTATGTACATATTTACATACTATACATGCATATCTTATCTTGTTTAGTTTAACTGAATTAATGTGCATTCAATCAACCGCTTCGCTGAAAAAAAACGAAAAAAAACTTTTCTGTGTTTCCGTGTTTCTGTGTTCTCCAAATTTTTTTTGAGTTTTTCAAAATTTATGGGTTTCCGTGTTTCGTCGTAAAACAAAAACACAGAAACTCAATGAGTTTCTGTGTTCAATTTCTGTGTTTTTTCCATCGTTGGTCACAGCCACCAAATTTTTCCAGTCGAGTCGGCGAGTCGAGTTGGGCAAGTCAGTGAAAACTCAAGCCTTGGCAAAAATCTCGAGTCTCGAGTCGAGTCAGAACTGCATTACCTTATGGTAGAATCCTTGCATAAAGTTTAGATACTGGTTTCTCTACCAATATTTTCAGGCTCACAGGAATTTCCAACGCACGACAAAATTGTGTCGCACAGTTTTTACAAATTTTCCTGTATTCCTGATCTTACATTTTTCTTTACTATTCCTTAAAAAGCCGATATACCGTATTTCCTCGAAATACCCCCGGGGGGTTTATTGTTTCAGAGTGAGAATTTTGAGGGGGGGTTAAACGAGGGGGGGGGTATTTCGAGGGGGGGGTTTATTATTTCGCCAGAAATTTTTTGAAAACCAAGTACTAAATTGTCGTCTGAAACGTACGCAGACGTCGAAAATGCAACAAAAATCGCCAGTTATAAGACTCTAAGCACTTGTATAAGTGTGTAGATGTATAATCACTGTTCTCACATAACAGAGTCATCGTTTTTAACGTGTGTTTTGCATTACCCAGATGACAAACCGCAGCCTTTGTCATTTACGTTCTCTATACACTGAATTTGGGGGGGGGGTATTTCGAGGGGGGGGGTTATAAGTTCATAGTGTCCATTTTGAGGGGGGGTATTTCGAGGGGGGGGGTATTTCGAGGGGGGGGGTATTTCGAGGAAATACGGTAAAAGCATAAAAACGATGAGTACAGGTACTTTCTTTCAGAGGAAACATAAATATGTATCTACGCACTACTTGAGTATATATATTTATTTAGTTAACCTCAATACATTCTAACAACTATGGCGTAATTGCGTGAATGAAATGAAGACGTGGCAAACTCATCCACATTTGCGATTTGATCATTTGAAATGCTTAATTACAGTGATAATAAGGTTAACAAGTGATCCAAACATTAAAACTGTCCAATTACAGTGTTGAAAGCTTCAAATCCAATATTTTCCTTTAAAAAATTCGAAAAGTAATACACAAAATTCGAAAAATACCGTAAAAAAATCCGAAAACTGCCCCAAAAAATTCGAAAATTCAATTCAAAATTCGAATTTATTTTTGGAGAAAAATTCGAAAATCCGAAAATTCATTTGAGAAAAAAACACTTAAAAATTAAAATACTTTTTGCAAGGGGTTTGTCATCGTTACTACCAGGCACTCTCACCAAATGAAAAAGTTCCACGGTGCTTTTTACAGCAAAAAATTGGTGGTGTGTGTCTGTATATTTACGTTATAAGTTTGCAGGAATAGGCGTCAGGAACAAAACGCCTGGCACTGATGTTCGTTAAATACTAGCACCAACACAAAAAGCGCCATGGCGCTTTTGGCACTTGGCTGTTGGCAACCATATTTCTCGGGTGCTATTGGTGCCTGGTGGTGATGGTCATGGTTGGTTTTAGTAAAATTCTTTTTACTAAAATTGTATTTTATTTTTATTAAAATTGTATTTTATTTTTATTTTATTCATGTTCCAGTTTATTTTATTTTATTCTGAAATGTCATTAATAAAATAAAATGAAACCATTTTACAAAAATTTTACAAATATTTTACAAAAATTTTACAAAAAATCGGAAATCTTGGATGCAAGGACATTAAACAATGTGCATGCTAGAAGCATGCAGATGAATACAAAAAAATTTTTTATGTAAACTTTTGACATGAGTTGTGAGGTAGGCATTTTGTATTTTGACCCTCAGGATGTCCTGGATATATGCATATAATTGCTCCTCCCAAGGGAAGATACCTAAAATTTGGTTGTTTTTTTTTTGGGTGGGGGGAGGGCTTGCGGGGTTCAATATATAGGCTTTTTCAAGGTTTATGGAATGAAGAAAATGAAAACAAATCACATAAATTAGTGATCTTTAAGGTGAAAATATTTCAACAAATGTGAAAATTTGCAATTTTGAGCAACGATATGTTTCAATCACAACAATGAAAGATACAACAAGGCACTAGTTCTGCAAATTGGCAGTTAGGAACTTAAGCAACATGATAGAAAACTTTCTATAGAATTTAACAGACACTCAAGTTTTTGTAAAATTTTACTAAAATTGTACAAAAATTTGAATTATTGTACAATTTTACTAAAATTTTACAAAAATTCGAATTTTTGTACAGTTTTAGTAAAATTTTACAAAAACTCGAGTGTCTGTAAAACCCTATAAAAAGTTTTCTATGCTGTTGCTTAAGATTTAACTGCCAATTTGCATAACTCGTGCCTTGTTGTTGCTTTCATTGTATTGATTGAAAAATATTTTTGCTCAAAATTGCAAATTTTCACATCTTTTAATACATTATCACCTAAAAATCACTAATTTATGTGATTTTTTTCCTATTTTCTTTGTTCCATACTTGAAAAAGCCTATACACTGAACCCTGCAAGCCCCCCCCACCCCCGAAAAGTAACAAATTTTTAGCTATCTTCCGGCCCTTGTGAGGGTCACAATTCTACCATAATTCCTCGAAATACCCCCCGGGAGTGATTGTTTCAGAGTGAGAATTTTGAGGGAGGGTTAAACGAGGGGGGCGGCTTATTATTTCGCCAGAAATTTTTTTGAAATTCCAGTACTAAATTGTCTCTGTAACATACGCAGACATAGAAAAATGCAACAATAACCGCTATATATAAGAGTCTATTGACTTATATAAGTGTGTAACACCGTTCTAACGTAACAATTCATAGTTTTTAACGTGTTTTGCATTGGCCGAATCACAAACCGCAGTTTTGTCATGTACATTAACTGTACACTCAATTAGGGGTGGGGGGTATTTCGAGGGGGTGGGTTATTTTTTCATAGTGTCCATTTTCAGGGGGGGGGGGGTATTTCGAGAGGGGGGTATTTCGAGGAAATACGGTACATAAAATTCTAGCGTGCACATTGTTTTATGGCCTTGCATCCAAGATTCCGATTTTTTGTAAAATTTTTGTAAAATATTTGTAAAATTTTTGTAAAATGGTTTCATTTTATTTTATTAATGACATTTCAGAATAAAATAAAATAAAATAAAATGAAACATGAATAAAATAATAAAAATACAATTTTAATAAAAATAAAATACAATTTTAGTAAAAAGAATTTTACTAAAACCAACCATGGTTGAAAGTACTGAACTTTTTTCAAAGTATCCGTTAACGTGAAGTATTTATTTTTACTCATCCCCTGAGTACAGAAAACGTAAATTAATTTTTTTACGTTTGCTCATGAGTAACCGTTAGTGTACATACTTTCTCCCCAGAAATCGTAAAAGAGTATTTTTGAGAAATTTCACCACAATTTTCGCTTGAAATCACTCATTTTAATAACTTTGTACCTATATTCAGCACAATTATGCTGTTACACACATTTTCGGTTATGTTCCTCCATTTTTCACCATATTTGCTCTTATTTTCCCCTTCTATGCTTTGAAAAAGTCTATTTAAAACACCATCTGAAACGTTTTCTGTACACCAGTACTCTTAAAAAGTATACGTAGAAGTGACTACCGTATTTCTCCGTGTAAACCGCCCCCCGTGCACAACTCCCGGGGCGTTATACAGCTTTATAGCGCCCCCGGGGCGTTAAGCTTGCCTTCAAAAAATGTGAGCCAAGTTGAAATATTTACACGGCTTAAGGTCCAGTTGGTTTGAGCTGTTTTAATGTTGTGCATTGCGGCACACATTGTTTTTCCCCGGTGTGTACGTTTTTTTCCATTGAATTCGATGCACGTTAGGAGGGAACACAAAATATGTAAATAATTAAGCCAAAATTTGCTCAACGACTCAAAGCCTGGGCGTTATAAATACAAGTTATTTCAAGAAAAGGTTGCCGAAAAGTGCCTCGGTTTTGTATAACACCCGGGCTGTTTACACGGATAAATACGGTAATGGAACTTTTCTCAGAGAAACGTAAACGTATTTACTCAGTACTCGAGTATACGAGATTACGAGTATATTTTGCGAGTCAAAGTAAATACGTTTGAACCGGGCAGGCCTGATACGCACATCTGCCCGTTACGCACATTTGCCCGTTTTTTTCACTTGACACTTTTCCAAGTGATTTTCAGATATGAGTAAAGTGAAAAAAAGTTGCGCAATTACATTAGTGAACTTTTTTCACTTCACTCATATCTGAAAATCACTTGAAAAAGTGTCAAGTGAAAAAAACGGGCAAATGTGCGTAACGGGCAGATGTGCGTATCAGTGCACCCCCGTTTGAACAACTATGCTATGTATCACCTAGAAATTTTTGTTTGTTTGTCAGAGAGTTCGCTCACCTTTAATCACATTTTCACTTATTAAAATCACTAGCAGAATGCCGAAAATTACGTTGTTCCATGCTTTCATATCCGTTGGATTAGTTGGACTACGGTTTCAAGATTTTTTACAAAACATGGAACATTGCTCTAATTTATTTACACCGAATGTAGGTAAATAAATATGTAGCACAGAATAGAATATATACCACGGAAACAACTATTCATGCAAGTTAGACAAAACATCCACTATTTCAGAACAGCTGATTAACAAGTGAGAATATCTATTTAGTTAAATATATTTAAATAGGATGTGTATCATAAATATCTGTTCTATAAATACAAAGGTATTTACTTGTATGGTAAAATTTACCTGTAGGTCCAGAGATAACTAGGGCACTTCCAGACTGTGTAAAATTTACTTTTTAATTTTACTTTGTAAAATTTAAAATCAATAGTCAAAAATTCTGTAAAATGTAGGGTGTCAAATTTCCGTTTCCGTTTTCCGTTTCCGCCTTTCCGCAGGAAAATTTTTTACCTTTCCGTTTTCCGTTTTCCTGCAGCCGAAAAAATTTTACCTTTCCGTTTTCCGTTTTCCGGCAGCCGAAAAATTTTTACCTTTCCGTTTTCCGTTTTCCGGCAGCTGAAAATTTTTTACCTTTCCGTTTCCGTTTTTCCGGCCCATTTTTCCGTTTTCCGGCTGAAAAATTTTTACCTTTCCGTTTCCGTTTTACCAGGCCATTTTTCCATTTTCTGGCTCGATTTTCAGTTTTCTGGCATGTTTCCATTGTTCTTCCAATCTGTATTTATCTTTAATTGGCTCATCCCATTGTGTTGTTTTTGTCTCTTGGAGCAGCATTGACAACTGGGATTTCAGGGTCAGTGAAACAGGTGCTGTGAACCCAATTGGGTCATATGCTGATGCCAATAATTGATTCAAGTTTTGTCTGGTTGGTGTTGTGATGCTGTCAATTTGCAATTTTGGTGTTGATATTGCCAGCATGTCTGTTCAGTTATTTTATTTCATGCCCATTACTGCGACAATTTTATTCACCTTTGGACTCCTGTTGTTTTCTGCTATTTCATTCATGACTGATCTGGAGTTTGATAGCCATTCCCTCATGTTCAGAGAACATTGGTTAAATAAAGCTTTGACTTTGTAATATAGTTCTAAAGCTTCAACTTCATTTGTGACACTCATGATGAAGTTATTGACGTAAATGTTGTTTATTTTCATTGCCAACTGGTTTCATTCCCCTACATTTTCTTCATATTCATTCATGTTGTTTATTGTCACATTGAAATGGTATTTTATGACTGCTCCCAAAATTGCTGGGCTGCAGACAAGTCCAAACAGTACGCGTTTAAAACAAAGTACTATTAAGTTATTTTCAGTTACTGGTTTTGAGGCATCTTTCAGCCAGAAAAATTGTGTGTAGTCTCTAGCTTGGTCATGCAATCCTATTTGCCAAAATGCCTTTTCAATATCAGCAATTAATGATAGATTGCCTGCCCTGAACCTCAGGAGCAGGCCCAGTGCTAATGGTGTTGTAATTGGTCCTCTAAAAAGGCACTTGTTGAAACTGGGCTTACCTGCCGACCCGTCGTACACGATTCTGCATGATGTCGATTTGCCCGGCATGATTACTGGCTGGTGTGGCAGGTAATGAATCCCCTTGTTGTCTGTTTTGTCATCACAGATCTCAATTATTCCCTTTTCTAGTTGGTTGTCCAAAACTTTCCGGTATTGTTCGAATAAGTTTGGATCTTTGTTGAATCTTCTTATCAGTGATTTAAACCACGCCAAGGCTTCTGCTTTTCCCGTGGGCAGGTCACTGATACTCTCTTTATACAGCCAGTCAATATAGTATTGTTTGTTGTTGTCATTGAATTTTATGCTATTTATTATCATCTCCTCTGCAATGTCGTCATCAATTGCATAGGGGTCATCAGTGATTCCCACTGCTTCTAGGCTGTGAAATTGTTGTAGTGTTTCCTTTCCTATGGCCACTATGGCTACTTTTTGATGATTTTTTGTTGGTTCAGTTAAGCTTGAACTACAAGTGAAGTTACAGGCATGATCCATAGTTGCAGAATGTACAGCTACCACAATCAAAGCCAAACAGGCAAACCTGCATGCAGGTTTTCCTTCTGCAAATTTGTCTATTACCGTGCTAATTTCACTTTATTTTTTTCCGTTTCCGTGAAAATTTTGCTTTCCGTTTTCCGTTTTCCGGCATTTCATTTTTCCGTTTTCCATTTTCCGGCCGACAATTTTTTTTTACCTTTCCGTTTTCCGTTTTCCACTGAGTGAAATTTTTTTACCTTTCCGTTTTCCGTTTTCCGGCAGAAATTTTTTTTTTACCTTTCCGTTTTCCGTTTTCCGTAAAGTGAAAAAATTTTACCTTTCCGTTTTCCGTTTTCCGTAAAAAAATTTTTTTGACACCCTAGTAAAATGTCATAAAATATGTCAAATATTATTTAATTTATTATCTATTTGTTTGCCTTTGACGACACTATGCATGACATTTGACATCTTCCAAGGAATTTTACATGACATTTGACACTTTACATGACTTTTTACATTTTACATCGCATTTTACATGACATGTATTGGAGTGTATTAAATATTTGAGTTTCATTTGTAATAATTCTAATTGCGTTTAAAAGTGATCATCCACATCATTCTGATCATTTTAAGTGCTCAACTATCAAAATCGGTCTTAGAATTCATGGAAATATGCCGGTCCAAAGGTGCGGCCTCTAAGAAAATACCCGATAAATACTTTGGAACATCCAGCCTGGTGCGGTGCCTTTCGGTGCTAGCACCGGCAGCCGGTCTGTGCCCCAGGGTGCCGGTGGCCTGTGCTATTTTTTTCAAAATGGCACCGGTGCCGGTGCAGAGTTGTTAGTGTCAGATATTTTACGTCTTTACTAATTTTACTAGTTTCCGTTTTTACCACAAAAATACGCCACTCGTCAAATTACCGCGGCAGAGAATTGTAAATTCCGGTCCCTTTGCGCTTTTAATTGCGTGCGTAATTAAACAAATGTTTGTTTTTATGGTACGGGGATTTTACACGCAAATCAGGAACAGCGCCAGTACCCATTGGGGTCCTGACAAGTTCCCGAGGACGGACACGGCAACTTACCAATCCCTTTCGTAACTGCAGCTGGCGGTTTACTTCGATTAACTGTTAATAAGCCGTAACTAAAATAAAGCCGTAATTAATAAAAAATCAAATTAAAATACAAGCAGTTAGTATGCTTCAGGGGGACCAAGTTGGATTCACGGGAACTTTATTTAGCAATATAGTCAGAGTCAATTTCACAATAGCTTGAGTGAGTCGTAAAGCCTCTAGTGGGTGAAAAAACATAAAATCAGTGCGTTTTATAATCACAGAAAGTCTACCATATCATTAATGAATACTAAATCTGAGACACAACAATTAACTGTAATTAGAAGATTACAAAACAAAAACAATGATCACTTGCAACGAGTAATACAGCATACAAGGCACGGGAAAAATGAGTAAATGCGGGGAAAATGACAAAAAGTAAATTAAACTAATTGCATAAAGGTAACTGTGAGTACTCGAACGTAATTAAGCACAATTAAAATATCTCAGAGGTGAGTGTCATAAACTGGGGTTTTATTCAGAGGTTACAGTACAATTTAGAACAGGTGGTGTGACACGTGTTATCACCTTGCGCCCCTTTAGGTGAAATATTTTTTATAGCGCACCAGACCAAGGCCACAGAAAGAACGCTCATTTGCGGGGGTTTACTCAAGGTTATTGCATTGCCGGGTAAGGGTTGGAACTTCGGGCATGAACACGCGCTACAAAGACACTAGCACTTGTGAGTTCACCGATCACACTGGGTGATGGGAATAATTAATTGGCACTGCTGTGCTCTTCACTTTAGACTGTGCTCTGCATGTGTCTTGCAGTCGCATGTCGACAATAATTGCCGTTTTGCCACTTTTCCATTCATTACCTAGTCCTAAATAAAAATGCACTTGGTCGGGGAAATTTCTGAATGTTATCTATCTAACAGGGTCAACACCTTTAGCTTAACAAGAAACTTCAAAGCTTTTCTAACCCGTTCCCAGACACTGCACCCTTTTGATCAACTATGTAAACTTAATAGAAACCTTAAAAATTAAAAGTCGAAATTACATATCAAAAAGTACATCCAACAAAACAAAAAAAAACGAAAGTAATCACTTAATTAACTTAAAATGCGGGTAACTTAATTAGCTTAATTAATTGAAACAGGAAATGAAACAATTAAAATCACACGGGAATAGTTACGTAATTAACGGAAAGAAAAAATACTTAATAAATTTCATGGCCGCAGTAGTGTCCATTCGGGCGTATCGTCCTGGGGCTGCAGCCTCGTTGGCAGATTTGCAGTGCACAGTGAACCTCGCGTTCACTGTGACTTCCCTGTGCACTGCGGGCCGTCATTCGGTCACACATGGTCGTTCTCGAGTCGTCGGAGTGTCTGCACAAAATGGTCATTACATTTTTACGCATGATTGGCTAGCCATATTTCCACCTACAGTTAGAATTACTGAACTTTTTTAAAAGTATATGTAAACGTAAAGTATTTTTTTAATCACCACAAAGTATAGAAAACGTAAAATACTTTTTTTTACTCGTATGTACGCGTAAATGTGGGTACTTTTTGTGAGTGTAGAAACGACTACTTTTCATCATAGAATGTGTAAAAGTGGGCACTTTTTCATACGTGTACAGCACAACGTATGTTTTTCTATAAGCAAATGACAGATTATATAGTTTTCAAGGTCTCTTTTTTCTAGGAGATAAAATCATCGTTCTCCCGACTCATTTACCACATCCATTGTCTCCACAACCATTTCAATTTGGTTGCGAATTTTGAAGTTTTTAAAGGCATTTTTTTTTTATTCAATGGAACCACTTCTGTAAATACATAGCAGTGTAGTTACTTCATAAATATGTCCCACATTGAATTTTCATAAATACATTTTCTGTACGTGTACGCTTTGAAAGTGTACGCGTACAAGCGCGTACGGTATTTTTTTGAAAAGTATATGTAAATGTATTTACCGCGTACTCGAGTACGCGTATTTTTCGAGTAAACGTACGTACCTTTTAACAACTCGGTGCGGTGCGGTGCGGTGCGGTGCGGTGCCATTCTTAGGCCGGTACCCAAGGTGCCAGGTGCCATTTTGACGCGATGGCACTGGTGCCGGTGCGGTGCAGTGCCATTTTTTCCAGTGCTTTTCCATCACATTACCACACAAGAAATTTATTCAAAGAGAACAGTGATCGTAATCAAAAAATGTAAATAAAATATTAACAACATAAACCAGCGACCAGTTTCGCAAATTGAGAAGTGAGAACCAAAATGGCAAAAGCGAAGAGAAATTACTTTATTATTTTTATTTTTTAGCTCACTTTGCCAATTTACTTGCCATTTTACTTCGCTTTTGCCATTTTACTTCTCACTTCTCAATTTGCAGAACTGTCACCTGCATTATGTAAAATCATACCCATCATAAATATGTACACAACGCAACACACATCATTATAGACAATGATACTTCACTTCACAGACCCTTCACCTAACCATTTTGTGAAGATGTCACGAACGCCTTCACAAAAACCGCTTCACACGCTTTCAGCTAGAATGCTTTACAGCACATGCGACGGCCACAGCAAATAAAGTACTCATGGGGTGTACTGAGTGTTATGAAAACCCCCAATGAACACACTTCCATGCCTGATCATGCATGATCATTACACACTTCACAGTCTGATCACACCCGATCACCATGCACTTCACAGCCTGTGATCACACTTAATCTCATCTGTGTGTGCACTTCACAGACACTTCACAAATTTCTTTACTAAATTCTTTACATTTGAAGTGCTTGGAAATTCGTGAAGTGTGTTGAAGTGTTTGCGTGAGGTCACTTAACAACGGATCACCAGCACTGTTTTTGCTGTGCGAGGAGTAGCTTCCCATTGTCAGATCTAGTCATGTAAAAGCGCCGTGTGGCGCCAACGCCAAAGCAAAAAGCGCCATATGTCGCTCTTGGAGCATGACATGGCAACACAACGCCATTTTAGCATGGCGCTGGGAACAAAACGCCTGGCAGGCGCTTAGTGTCAGTGCCAAAGCAAAAAAAGCCATGGCGCTCTTGGCGCTTGGCGCAACTTTTTTTTCAGGCGCCAATGGCGCTTTGGCGCTGGAGGTCGTCAGAGGTCATGGTGCTCTTGGAGCTTGGCGTCAAAGTCTTGGCGCTTTTTATATCACTACCGTATTACCTCGAATTATTCCCCCCCTTGAATTAACCCCCCCCCCCTCGAAATACCCCCCTAAAATTCGGCTGAGGAAATAATAACCCCCCCCCCCCCTCGAAATACCCCCTCCCTCACATTGAGTGTAAAGAGAACGTACATGACAAATACCGCAGTTTGTGATCTGTACAATGCAGAACACAGGTTAAAACTGATGATTGAGTGACGTTAGGGAAGGGTTTATGTGTATACCTATACCTATTAAACCTATTAATACATATACATATATGTAATTGTTCGAATTTTCTACGTCCGAGTGTGGGGAATTCCCGAAAATTTCTGGCGAAATAATAGACCCCCCCTCGAATTATCCCCCCCTCAAATTTTGCTGGCGAAATAATAAACCCCCTGGGGGTATTTCGAGGAAATACGGTAGTCACATCCTACTCTCTGGCGCCATGGCACTTGCCCCCACCCCAGCATTCGTATTCTTACGACTGAAAGGCGCATTAGAGCGAAATTGAACCGTCGTAACTGCATTCGACGTCAGCATCACTTTGCCGCAGGACGTAAAGCGTAAAAAAAGCCGCTGAAATTGCGTCGAAAATAGCAACAACAAGTACGGATTGCTGTTGAGATACACGAAAATGGCGTAGGAATAAATTTCGAAATAAGTCGACCAGTCGATAAAACCGAGCATTAGAAAAACTAGCGAAATGGCGCTGATCACGTTCAAGCCGATCAAAACCATTCCGATCAGGGTCAATTTGACCTCGACCTTCATTTGCCTTCTCTGCTGCGGGCTGAGATTTTCTCTAGTCGACAACAGAATCGACCCAATCATAATTGTGAACATGAGCACGAAAATGCCCGCCAGAGTAGACGTGGCTATTGTGTCAACTAGTTGGGCAATTGATTCCATCTGCGAGTTGACATTTTGGTCATTTCAAGCGATGTGGACTCAGCCGACCAACCACAAGCTGTGTATACGTCTAGGAAACATTCGATGATGACTAGTGATGTAAAGGCACCGGGGCACCGGTGCCCCGGTGCTGGGCACCGAAGGGCACCAGTACCGGTGCTGGTGCGGTGCCATTGCAATCTTCAGGGGTGCCCTGCCGGTGCCGGTGCCATTTTTTTTAGAATAGCCGGTGCGGTGCGGTGCCACTTTTTTGCCGGTGCCAAAGGTGCTAGCACCAGGGCCAAACTAAAAGGCACCGGCGAAGGCTTCATGTGCTGTGCAATTTTGTCCATAGTAAATATGTGCTTATTCATATTTCAAAAAACAGCGATATATTTACCCAACCGTTTTTTGGCTTATTTTGTAAACATCCCATCAAATAAATATACCTACTGTGAAATCCATCATACCTGATACGTGATCTGATGAGCGAATCTAAATTATATTTCAATTGAAATCACTAATTGCTTCATAAAAGTGATCGCCACATCATTCTGATCATTTTAAGCGCTCAACCATCAAAATCGGTGGGAAATTCATGGAAATATGCACTTCCGAAGGTGCCTCCACTGAGAAACTGCCCGATATTTACTTCAGAAACTCCAGCCCGGTGCGGTGCCTTTCGGTGCTAGCACTAGGGTGTCAACAAAAACTTTTTGGCGGAAAACGGAAACGGAAACGGAAAAACTTTTGCACTTGCCGGAAAACGGAAACGGAAACGGAAAATTTTTGGCACTCGCCGGAAAACGGAAAACGGAAAAATGAAAGGCCGGAAAACGGAAACGGAAACGGAAAAATTTGCTGAAATCATGCCGGAAACGGAAAAAATCTGCTGAAATTTTGCCAGAAACGGAAAAAATTGCTGAATTATTGCTGGAAACAGAAAAAATTGCATAATGGAAGAAAAAACTGCATGTTTGCCAGTTTGGCTTTGATTGTGGTAGCTCATCAGTCAAGTATTGATTCTGCCACTGACTTTTACTTGTAATTTATGTATTTGAAGCAACACTATAATGTCAAAGAATAAATCACATCAACAATCTGCAAAATGACAACTGCAAATGAAAAAGTCACACAAAAAATGGATTTAGGAAACTGGAACTGCTGACTAAAACAAATTTTACAAACAGTAGGTGTAATTGGTTTGAGGCAGCAACTGATGGAGCATGATCAATTTCTCAGCAGTTTCTGCCTTCAAATTGCTACCGCGTTCATTGTACAGACTGCCAGCAACACTAAACAATTGTTCACTCGGCACAGATGAAGCTGGTGACGATGAAACGACGAAATCTATGTCCCATATAAAAGCAAAATTAAACTGTTTAATCCACTAACCTCTCGCTAACAGCCGAACCCACCCACTCCCTCTACAACGGAAAACACATTTTAAATAATTTCATTCAATTTGGATACATAGAAAAAAGGCAGAAGTGCGCAAAACAACTGAACTGCAAAATATGAAAGGCAAATGTGTTGTTTTGAGTGAAGTGAAAGAAAAAATACCCTGGGCTAAAACACTGTTTGGGAGAATGTTGGTAAAATACTGGGAAAAACAGAAAGTTGAGCCGGAAAACGGAAAATTAGGCGGAAAAACTGAAAATTTTGCCGGAAAACGGAAAATGAGCCGGAAAAACGGAAACGGAAACGGAAAAAAAAATTTTTAGCCGGAAAACGGAAACGGAAACGGAAAAAAATTTGCCTCCGGAAAGCGGAAACGGAAAACGGAAAACGGAAAGTTGACACCCTAGCTAGCACCGGCAACCCGCCGGTGCCCGTCGGTGTCGGTGCCATTTTTTTCCGAATGGCACTGGTGCCGGTGCGGTGCGTTGCCATTTTCTGGCCGGTGCCCCAGGGTGCCAGGTGCCCTTTTCATGCGTTGGCAAAGGTGCCGGTGCGGTGCGGTGCCATTTTTCCCGGTGCCTTTAACATCACTAATGATGACGGCATCTTAAATGGGTTAATCAAAATTGTTCCAAAAAACCTTTCAGGAAAGGCATTAAGTCCACTGTGGACACCAATTTCTAAAAGTTGATAGGTCTCTAAGTTGACAAACAAACCTGCGGATCTGCAAATTGGATAGCATCAAAGACAATTTTCACTTGATGTAAGTGCTCAACACACTTGAAATTAATGGAAAATATCACGGGACTTGCTCCGAGCATTGCAACCAACAATGGGCAAATCACTGACGCGATCACTAGCGGCTTTTTCGACCAGATCTGAGAGTTTGTAAAGTTGAGTTTGAAGATTTCGTTCAACATCCGTCATGAATTATGTTCCACCATTTGGAAATTATCAGAAAACGATCTTAGGGTAGGGTAACCCCCCCCCCCCCGTTTAACCCCCCGCCAAAATCTCACTCTGAAAAATAAACCCCGCAGTATATTCGGCGGACCGCAAAGTATAAAATTATTTATGTCTCAATGAATAACGCGTGAGCAGGGCACTTCACGGGTGTGAAGACACTTCACAATGCTTCACCGATTATCTATACACCCCATTTTTGCTGTGATGCACGCTTCAGATTGGCATCTAGCGGCACATTTGTGCACTATGAGCTGGCAGAGCGGCAGCGGACATACCCATTTGTGTTTGGTGGGCAACACGATGGCGGTGAGTCTGTTCACGTTGATCATGCACACGAGGATCACGTCGCTGTAGAACGCCACGTAGATCAGGTAGTAGATGCACTTCATGAATGCCTGCGTCCGCACTGCCGCCACGAGCCAATGTCACTACGCTCTATCGTGTATACTTGAATAAACCCCTCGCAACCCCCTGAATAGCTCCCCCTTGAATAACTACCCTATGTCGGCTGGATGAGGCTCAAATAACTGCCCCATCCCATCGAAAAATCATCCCCTCTGATGGGTGGGAAATACATAAAAACTTTAATTTGTGTGACCTTTGTATTCTTTTGCAACCGACATTCACTAGCATTGATTCCATTGAGGAACTTTTAGTCTTACAGGTTAATGGAACTCATGTAAGCCAATTCATACAAAATAATTACGGTATATGAATTTTACTAAATATCCTGACAAAAAATCACCGTCCCCTCCAAAAAATGGCCCCTTGAAAAAGCCACCTCAAAAGCTTCTGACACAAAATAACACCACTGGCGTCTTATTCATAAATATACGGTAGGTAATTTATTCCAGATTCATTAGGTGAAATGGACCAATCGAATACAGGACCTTAAAGTGATTGGTTACTATATTTCTTCAACCACCCTTGAAATACCCCAGTCAAAATGGCCACTATGAATAAACAACCCCCTCGAAACACCCCCGTCAAAATGGCCACTATGAATAAACAACCCCCCTCGAAATACCCCCGTCAAAATGGCCACTATGAATTAACAACCCCCCTCGAAATACCGTATTTCTATAAATAGATGGGCAGGTCTCCAATAGAAGGGCATCTGCAATAGAAGGTACACTTTTTCGACTTAAATTGGACCAGGAAATAAATAAAGGGCAGTCTCAAACAGAGTTGCGAAAGCATACATACCTATTTATGTACGCTTACTCGAAATACCCGGGTAAATGGGTACTTACGCTTACGGTTACACTTTTGTAAAATACTCTTACGCTTTATTACGCTTTCCTGGCCGAATTATCCGGATACTAAAAGCGTAAAAAAGCTTTTCACATGGCCTAGTTTTACGCTTTTGAAAAAGTGTAAAACACCAAAAAATAAATGAAAAAAATACAAAAAAAATCGAGACTGCGTTGCGTGTGGTCAGCAATGCACTGGAAATAGCGGCACATGTACAAATGGTGTCGCAATATGAATGTCTGGTCAATATGTGGTCATCCAGCAATATCGTGGCTTTAGATTAGTAATTTTGGGACCGAAACCGACGACAAAGCAGGGTATGTGCTCCGGGCAATGAAAAACACACGTTGAAAACAAAAAATAAGCCCGCGGGGGGGGGATAATTCGAGGTAATACGGTGCATTTACCTGACTGCATAGCACACCCTCTGGTGGAAAGAGAGAACTGTTCAGAAACATTTGATAGAGCATGAAAGCGATGTCCACGGCGCCCAGCGCAGCGAACATGGTAAAGAATGCGCTGTTCAGTTCCCGCTTGAATCGAACGATTGTGCAGATCACTAATATGTAGATTGGTAGAGTTATTATTGAAATTAGGTCGATCAGTTTTTGGAGCATATTGGAATATGCGAAACTCTTTGACTATAGGCTGTCTCGTTTCAATCAACTGTCTATATGCACATACTTTGAACGTGCACGATATAGGTATGTAGCTTGGTTCCATTGGCACAGTGCCATTGCGTATCCACATTCATGTATGTCTGCGTATCCAATTTTTAACGTGTATGTAATGTATACAATGCATACTAATTTTTCTAATATTTACTACTTTTTTCTATAGGAGAACTAAATCATGAATTCATAATTTATAAAATACCTATAAATTGTTTCAAAAAAACGGTCCAGGAATGAAAAACAACAAAATTTGTCGCTTGCAATCAACTTCACCTTTTTCAGTAACTGTATTCAGTCAAACGAAACTCGAAAGAAGCCAAAGCAGTACATCATGAATGTTTGTCATGTACAACGAAAAAGCCACAGAAAATGTTTGCATATAGGGCGATCCACTCTGTAGTGAGTCGCTGCACCTTGCCCCATTGATACGGAGTAGTGGGGTGTTAGGACTATGTATCCACCAAATATTAGCTTTATACCACTCCCATAGCCAGAGATATTGCATCTGAAGTGAAATAAAAAAATGGGTGGTGAACTTGTCTGGGAAGGTGTTTACATAGTATTGAGAACACAGTAGATACCTGCATTCACCTGTACTTGAAACTACAGAAACTAATGATAAAAATCATTTTTAGTTAATTTCCTTGTTTTTAGTTCTGTTTTGTTAGGTACCGTGAAGCTTGATTCGAAAACAACGGAAATTACAAAACTGACACACCGTAACACCGACCACAGTCGGCACTGACGATGGCAAATTATTTGGTGATTAAATTTTTAAGTTTTCCTCTACATGGATCGTGTGAAATTGTGAAAGTTTCCAGTTGTGTTTCTGTTGTCTTTTCAATCATTTTCATGCGTTTTCATCCAAAAATACTGAAATCATTCCAAAACACATTTTCAAAAAACAACGATATTTACCCTGTGTTTTTTTGTCTAGTGACCAGGGTTGGCAAAATCTCAGAAAAAAATAAAAATAAAATAAAAATAAAATGGAAAATTGAAGAATAAAATAAAATATAATAAAATGGAAAATTAATAAAATAAAAATACAATTTTACTAAAATTCGAATTTTAGTAAAATTTTAGTAAAATTGTACAAAAATTCAAATTTTTGTACAATTTTAGTAAAATTTTACAAAAAGTCGAGTGTCTGTAAAATTGTATAAAAAGTTTTCTATCCTGTTGCTCAAGATCCTAGCTGCAAATTTGCAGAACTGGTGCCTTGTTGTTGCTTTGATTGTTGTTTGCCCAATAACAAAATTTTAGCTATCTTTCCAATGGGAGGGGCAATTGGCTACACATCTATCTGGCCCCTGTGATGGTCAAATTTTAAGATATACTCAGCGGACCGCAAAGTATGCGCAGAATACTATGTACCATAACTTAACGAATAAAAACTTGTGATAAATTTTGCAATTAATTATTCCATAGTACAAACAAATTATTGTGGCGAAAAAACTGTACAAATCTTGGTTCAACATATAAATCGTATAACTGTATTTACGTTCCCATACTAAGTGTGATGTCCGCCGAGTATACCTATGTCGCAACTGTGTCAAAATTTTTGTATTCATCTGCATGCTTCTAACGTGCACATTGTTTTACTTCCTTGCATCCAAGATTTTGATTTTTTGTAAAATTTTTGTAAAATATTTGTAAAATTTTTGTAAAATGGTTTCATTTTATTTTATTAATGACATTTCAGAATAAAATAAAATAAAATAAAATGAAACATGAATAAAAAAAAAATAAAATACAATTTTAATAAAAATAAAATACAATTTTAGTAAAAATAATTTTACTAAAACCAACCATGCTAGTGACAGCATAAATATATAGGTATTATAAAAATCCTAAAAATCGAAAACTGTAAAACGTTTCGCTTTCGGTATTTTCGAATTTTTGTTTGTCATCGTTTCGTTAGTGGGTGGTGCTATTTTACCTGTCGGATGTTTGATAAGTCAGACAAGTTTTGACAAGCGACGTGACGCAAAATGTAATGATGGGGTTGTTGTGTGATTGAGTGTATGCTGCTGGGACAGCGCGCCAGAGTTGTTACAAGTATTCAACTTTTTTAAAGTATGCATAAACATAAAGTTTTTTTTACTCACCCCCTGAGCTGAGTACATAAAACGTTTTTACTTATACCCGGAAGTAAAGTACTTTTCCCCGGAATATGTAAAAACTGAGTGTTTTAGATAAATTCCCCCCACCCAATTTTCACTCAAAATCACTCATTTTCATAGCTATTTACCTATTTACCAAATCACTTGGCGCTAGCGCCAGAGGAAAAAGCGCCATGTTGCTTTTGGCGCTTGGCGCTATTCTGCTGTGGCGCCATTGGCGCTTGGCGCTGTGTTCCGGAAAGGCGCTTTTGGCGCTTGGCGCTTTTTTGCCTGAACGATGGCAAAAAAAGATTCGAAAATTCGAAAATATTTTCGAATTTTCGAATTTTTTCATAATTTTCGAATTTTTATTCCACCCCTGGAAAAAACACTTAAAAATCGATTTATTTTTTAAAAAATTCAAAAATTCGAAAGTTCAAAAATTAGAAAATAGTTTTCGAATTTTACAGGGAATTCAAGGTGACAAAAAGCTATCTTAAGTTCAGCGTGCTAAATAAAGCGACAATTGATATGGGGTGGGTCTGAAAAAGTCTAATGTAACAAGAAAAAATCATTAAAAAACATTGAAATGGCATCCGCGGCGGCAGCGGCGGACTCCATCTATTTATGACATTTATTTAGGAATGCATGGAGCCGCCCAAACAATTAGAATCGCGGCGCTCTACTTCCGCGGATAGAGACTCCGGTCCATCAAAAAAATCGCTCGCGGGTCTTCCGAGGGGCAGTCACACAAACGTTTTTGGAATGCATTCTGCCCCAGTGAAAATGGTGCAAACTTATCCACATAAATGTTTTTACCATTTGTCATGTTAAAGTGAAGTGAAATTGTCATGTCATGCTTCACTTACATGTTAAAGTGAAGTGAAATTAAGGTTAAAAGGGGCTCAAAACATGAAAACAGTCCAAATACTGTGTTTTAAGCTTCAAATTCAATCTTTTTCTAAAAAAATTCGAAAATTGCGAAAAAAGATTCGAAAATTCGAAAATTAAATTCAAAATTCAAAAATTAATTTGGGAAAAAATTCGAAAATTCGAAAATTCATTTTAGAAAAAAATCTAAAAAATTTAAATACTTTTTTCTGGGAGGTTTGCCATCGTTAGGCGCCAGGAACAAAATTCCTGACGCTGGCACTTGGCGCTGGGGTTCGGGAAAACGCCATTGCGCTTTTTGCGCTTGGCGCCAAAGTTCTGTCACATTTTCCATCACTACCCAACGGACTATGTAGGGGGTCGCCAGGGAGTGCCATCTGGGGATTATGTAGGGAACACTTGGGGCAGTGGGGGGGGGGGGGGTCGCCAACGGGGTGCTGTCTGGGCACTATGTAGGGAACACTTGGGGGCACCCCCATACTGAACGCAACCCGATAGCTTGCATAGGGCGTGCATGAGATAAAGGTGTTATCGGGCTGGGGAAAAAATCCCCCCCCCCCCCGAAATACCCCCTGTCTGGAATTATGTACATCATGTATGCACTGTACATGATGTATATAGTGGTCGCAGTTTGCATCGCAGCTACACATAAATTTATGTACTAGGTAGTTTGTGTGGCGATTAACGATGGCAAACCCTCCGAAAAAAAGTATTTAAATTTTTAAGTGTTTTTTCCTAAATGAATTTTCGAATTTTCAAATTTTTCCTCAAATTAATTTTTGAATTTCGAATTTTTGAATTTCGAATTTCGAATTATCGAAACTTTTTAGGCAGTTTTCAAATTTTTTTGGGTAATTTTCGAATTTTTTTGGGAAAATATTGAATTAAGTGCTTTTAGGTGTTAAGTAGCTACCGTAAATTCCCCAATAAGTCCCCAGGGGAGTTATTTTTTCGTCAGAAATTTTTGAGGGGGGAGTTAATCGAGGGGGAGTTATTTGAGGGGGGAGTTGTTTTTTCCTCACACTTGAAAGAGGGGGGAGTTATTCGGGGGGGGGGGGGGGAGTTTTTTGAGGGGGGAGTTATTTACTGTAAATCCTCCAATAAGTCCCCCTCGAATAAGTCTAGTGGACCCATCCCCTAAAATGCTATCCCCGACTCCAGCTATGGGTCTGCGGTGGATGCCATTTCAACGTTTTTTGACGTTATTTTTCGTTTCGATAACTCTTTCAGGCTCAAAACTGAATCGGATCAATTGTCAATCGATTTAGCTGATTGAACTTAAGAATGTGTTATATTTCACTGAATTCCCTGCAAAATTCGAAAAGTATTTTCTAATTTTTGAATTTTCGAATTTTCAAATTTTTTTGAAAAAAAATCGATTTTTATGTGTTTTTTTCAGTAGTGAATTTTTTTTCTCGAAAATTCCGAAAAAATTCGAAAATTCGAAAATATTTTCGAATTTTTGAATCTTTTTTTGCCATCGTTAGTGGCGATTAGGGTGTCAAATTTCCGTTTCTGTTTTCCATTTCCGCCTTTCCACAGGAAAAATTTTTACCTTTCCGTTTTCTGTTTTCCGGCAGCCGAAAAATTGTTACCTTTCCGTTTTCCGTTTTCCGGCAGCCGCAAAATTTTTACCTTTCCGTTTTCTGTTTTCCGGCAGCTGAAAATTTTTTACCTTTCCATTTCTGTTTTTCCGGCCCATTTTTCCGTTTTCTGGCTGAAAAATTTTTACCTTTCCGTTTCCGTTTTACCAGGCCATTTTTCCATTTTCTGGCTCGATTTTCAGTTTTCTGGCATTTTTCCATTGTTTTTCCAATCTGTATTTATCTTCAATTTGCTCATGCCATTGTGTTGTTTTTATCTCTTGGAGCAGTATTGACAACTGGGATTTCAGGGTCAGTGAAACAGGTGCTGTGAACCCAATTGGGTCATATGCTGACACAAATAATTTATTCAAGTTTCGTCTGGTTGGTGTTGTGATGCTGTCAATTTGCAATTCTGGTGTTGATATTGCCAGCATGTTTGTTTGGTGATTTTATTTCATGTAAAATAATACGGAACTTGTTGAAGTGACTTGTGAACCAGCTCCTATTCCTAACCGAGGAAGAGGACAAATGTGAACAAGTGAAAGTTGACGTGAAGCGTCGTCTCTAGTTGACGTTCCGTTATTTTATCAAATGTGATTATTTGAGTTGAAGTGAGTTGACGTGAGTTAGTGTGAAGCAAATTTAGATTGTTTACCAAAGGTTTTGACGAACGTTTTTATTTAGACAATTAAATACAAAGAAATAAATGTAAATAAAATATATATAAAAATTTACGTAGCCAAAGGAATTAATTTACAACTAAATTAATTACTTAAATAAAACGTAAAAGAAGTTCTAATTACCGGAGAAATAAGGCAATTTAAAGAAGGCACTTAATTACGACAAAAGGCGACAATTAAGTGGCGCGGTTGTGAATAAAGCACCTCTTACAGCGCAGGTGTGAAAATAAAGCACTGAGGTGATTTAAAGCACCAAGCGTAAAACTTAGCACCAAAAACAAGCGACTTAATAAAGTGACTACGGCGCTTATTTAGATCCTAGGAAGAGATTCGTGTGAAGTTGATGAGGTTGCAAACACTGCCGATTCTAGCTGTGAAATCGGCTTTTAAGGGCCAGACCGATGGCGATTGGTTTGGCGCCAATCGGTCGGCTCTAATCTCTGATTTTTACCCAACATTTCCAATTGTGAAAGTTCAATCCTTGCCCGCTCGCTTCTCCGATGAAAAGCGAGCTAAACTGGCAAGATAGTGAAAATGTGAGACAAGCCAGACTGCATTTGAAATGGCGCGCGGGCCCGGCCCCCCACTCGGGGCGGGCCCGCCGCTTAACATAAACATGACGGCGTATTTGCATGCTGCTTGTCAAGGAAATGTGGCGGAATGTGAGCAATGACTAAGATCTAAATATGTGAGCGATGTGAAGCGCACGTTGTAAACAACATCGCTTGAGATATTAAATGGTGAATGTGAAGATGTTAAAATTGGAATGTAAATATGAATGGAATCATAATAAATTGAATTGATTAAATATAAAAGCGAACATAAGAACATCAACTTAAATATTAAAGATTTTACATTTTACGATAATGTTACACACTCCCGAAACTAGAATAAAAATTAAATTTAATTTAATTTTATCTCAGCCAATCTCGGCAAATTGATGTGAAACAAAATCAAAATCAAACGCCTGTGATGCTCTCATCACTCCTGTGGTAGCAGATCGTCGGCGTCTTCGACGCCGGCATTTTCCCGGCCCTCCTCATGATGCTCGTCCATGGGTTCGACGGCATCCTCCTCAGGCTGGCGGCCTTCCCCGTGTCCGGGCGCCTGGTCTTCTGGGGCCCCCGCTGGTCTTCCCGGCCAGTTGGGGAGTTTCTCAGATTCCTCGGCGAGCCTCTCGAAGGCTTGTCGGAGCGCGTCGGTCTCGTCGACGATCGTCGTCGACGACTCGGTGGGCTGCCATTGCTCCGATGCTGCAAGCGGTTGGCTTGATAGCAAGGGGACATGGGAGGTTGTGAATGAGGTCGTACACTGTGAAGTGATTGAGTTGAATTGGTCAAATGGTATGGAGGGGGATCTAGATCTTGATCGTGACTTTCTTCCATCTCTCCGATTTCTATGTCGGACTGTGAAGGCGTTTGTTTGAGGAAGGTCACTGATCTTTTTAGATCGTTTAACTTTTGATTTGACCAGTTTTTTATTGATGTTATTGAATTTGTGAAAAGTTTGGGGTACAAAGGAAAATGTTTGGTGTGACGATTTCTGCTCACCTGGGAGCCCTGCGACTCCAGCGAATCTCTTGAGTCGCTTTTGCAAGGGCTCGCGGTCAGGGATCGCGTTTTCCATTGTGACTTCCGTTGTGACAGGCTCGGTGACTGTGAGTTTGGCGTTTGTTGACGAGCTCTGCGGTTGTGACTCGCAGGAGGGTGCAGGTTTTGTGACCCGGCGCGCACCCGTCTCCATTTCGATTTCTTCGGCGCGTTCGGTACTATAACCGACCGGGGGATCCGATCTAGGCTGTACCGTGCGTCCTGAAAGCCGTTTGAATGGAGAAACTCGTTTGAGGGGTGTGACAAACTTTGAAGGTAACTGTGACGAACTTGACGGTTGTGTGACGATTTGATTTGACAAAGCGGGTTTGTTGAAGCCACTTGTCTGTTTCTTCTGGCGGTTACGTCGCCGTCGCTTACCGATTTTTCCTTGTTGAACGGACGGGGTTCCCATTTGTTTGGGTTTCTGTCCCTTCTGCCCTTTCTTCGGAAAAAGCCCTTGATGTCTGGCAGCATACCCCTGCCGGTTACGAGCCGCCACTGCATGTAAACATAACCAATATACCCAATACAAGCAATTGTGATAATAATGAGTATGATGTTCACAGCTGTTTGAAGTGGCCCAGTAAGTAACGTGTCTAATGCAGACGCACCACCTGTGACACTACCGTGAATGATGTGACCCAATTCTTTTCCTACACCTTCAAAATATGCACCAACCCCTTGGCCGATGCCAGCAATATATGCTTGCACTGCTTTAGGATCGTTGGATTTTGTTGCAATATAATCGACTGAACGGGTGACTTGTTGTTCGAGTCGTTGCAAATTTTGAAAGTGATGATGTGCAGCCATGATACTGAATGCAATATCAGTCATGCTTACACCTGGTGACCCGGAAACATTTAGTGTGAATGGTTTCCACGAGCCAGCCCAAATTAATTCGATTGGGAGTTTTGTGACGTGCAAATTCGTTGGTCCATTTTCGTTGGCCCATGAATTATCATTTAATTGATAATATTTGTGATCTTTCATGAGACAATGATCTATTGGTGAATGTGTGATCAGATCATTGGTGCCAGGAGCAACGAACATAATATGTGGGTGATTTGTGACTTTGACTGGCAGAAATTTATAACAGGTATTGTTATATTCGTGTTGAAAATAAATAATTTCTGCTGTGACTGGTTTACAATCCCAGAACATTAATATATCTCCATGCCATTCAGCATAGAGATTTTGACGTCCTAGCAATGCTCGCAAGCCAAGTGTGGGATTGAATGTGACAATTGCATGAATTATATCTAGTTGGGTCTGACGGATGTGACATAATTGTTGCCAGATAGATCCAAATTGTTTTTGTTCTAGATGTGCAATTTTGTCAACTTCGTATTGTTGACGGGCTGTGAGCAAGTGAAATACACCAACATCTAGATCTGGTGCGAGTTTGAAATGAAGAGGAGCTTTTTCGGTTTCAGGTTTTTTCAATTTCTTAAGTTGATATCGAAGAAATTGGATGAATGCCGAGCCCTGATCAATATATTTTGCGTCTTTTGGCACGCATTCTGCATTATTTGGGAATTGTTGTGATCTCCATGTGACAGAAAATGCAGCCTGCAATTTTTCTACTATGTAGTGATTTTGTGAATATTGCGCATCGAATTGACCAATCTCTTGGAATGCACACTGCTTTTTAAAGGCAGTAGCATTCCATAAAGAGACGCCATTGTCGCTGTCATAACAATAGCCGGCTTGTGGGTTGCAATGTGACAGATCTTGAATTTCGGAAACTATTTTCTTTCCGTCAAGACTTGCGACCACACCTTCCTCTATGTGAAAGTTCATTACTGTGTTACTCAGATTGTGACAAAAGTAACAATAGTCGATGTGAAGTGATTTATTAGTGCTCCACAATGCATGACCGATTTTTATTAAAGGTTTGCCTTTCCAAGTTTTATTTTGGTAGGCGATCATGCAATCGTAGGTTGTGACTCTGTGATTTTTAATGATTTCTGGTGGCAGCATAGCTTTTCCGCCCACCAGACTCATATACGTGACTATAGTATGCTCTTGTTGAAAGCATCTATAAATTGGTGTCGTTTGCGGCTGAACACGCAACGTCCATATGGATACCACAATATCCTCTATGGCTGTGACTTGAGGAAAGTGACATGTTACTTTTTCTGGAAGTTGTATTGCGTGCCCAGTGCGTGTTTTATGGCACAGATTAAAAGTTTTGTGATATTGATCTGTCCATGTGAGCGCGTTGGCTAATTTTGATTGTATTAGCAACGTGAGCGCCATTAAATGCGACACGTTTCCCCAGAACGAATATGTGCCAGTGTAGCGACATGTTCGACGTGGGTTTGCGCGTCTTGCATCTTGCTGTGAAGATTGTGATTGTTGATGTGATTGATCAGTTTGTGAATCATCACCCTTATCAGGTGAAGGTTGTGAATTATCATCATCTTTTACCTCAGTGTCGATTTTATATTCAACATCGTCCTCTGTGTCGATTTCAAGAGGCACTAGGTTAGATGGAGATCTACGTGTGCGACGGCCGTTACTTGACAATACTGTGACTGCACGTATTTTGCCATCGCTTGACACGTGTATTTCGTGAACACGGCCCATTTGCCACATGCCGCGTGGCTGTTTATCATCTGTGATTAACACCACTTGGCCACGTTTGGGAGCTTCGTTGATTGTGCCTTTTTTCAAGCGTTGATTTTTAGCTCGATCTTTGAGTAGGTCAATGTATTGACGTGACCACTCATACCAAAGCACTTCACGATTGTGACGAATTTGGTCCCAAAGTAATGTGATGTCATCTCTGTCCTTTTCAGGCACAGAGTTGAGTGCAATTTCGTCAATGCAGTTGATGTCATTGACACGTGGGGGTGTGAGTGTGTAGGTTTTTTCGATTTGTGAGGGTGTGAGGTTGAAAGATCCATCCGTCATTCTTTCCCATTCCTCTTTTGGAATTTTTCGCATGGGTTCAATCGTGGTGGAATCGAGTTCCAACTCACGTTTTTCATCCATGTAACATGGTGGTGGGGTGCCCCAAAGAAAATGTATTGGGCGCAGTATCGCTGCACCAATGTCTGTGTTTGACAAGTATGACAATGGTCGCGTATTGACGGAGAATTCGACGTCAAGCATGACTGTGAGAAATTCATGCCATGTGAGACAACGTCGTCCGCATGCTTTTTTGAGCAAGCGTTTGACTAAGCCTACCATGCGTTCGTACACGCCGCCTTGCCAAGGACTATTGGCCGTGATAAAATGCCATTTTACGTCCAGTAGCATTTTGACACAATTTTTGAATGCTGGAGCATTGTCGGACCAAATTGTGTCCGGCATGCCTCGACGTGAAATAAAACGATTTAGAGCCATAATTGTGTCGGCTGTCGAGACACTATTGGTTGACTCTAAATGAATGGCGCGTGTGCTGAAGCATGTTAGCAACAAAATGTGTTGACTGTGACGGGTTCCGTTCTGTGAATAAACTAACGGTCCCATATAATCAATGCCAATATGTTGAAATGGCTTGATTTGTGATTGAGTTCGAGTGACAGGTAATGTGTGAAAATCAGGTAATGTGAATGGACCTCCTTCCGCTTTGCGGCATGTGACACATTTCCGCAAAATTTTTGCAACTACCTGTTTGGCACTTGACAACCAGCAGTGTTTGCGTAAATCTGCTAAAGTGTGAAGCATGCCACTGTGACCAGCAAGCTCATGAAAATGAGTAACCACTAGTGTTGTTAACCACCCGGTCTTTGGCAGGTAGTAAAACAACGAAGGGTTTCGGTGTTCTTTGTGAGACACAGGCGTGACACAATATAATAAATTATTCCACGCGTCCCATTTGAGCATGTGGTGTTTGCCAAGTTGCGCTTGTGAAATGCAACTGGCACATTCCTCTGCTTGTGAAATGCGCAATACATGTCTAAATGCTTCGTTTAAATCAGCTTGTGTGATGGGTTTTGATAAATATTCGCTTTCGCGCTTTGCAGCTTTATGCATAGAGCGATTTAGCCAATATGTTTTGACACGAAGTAGATATACGACAGTACGCAACAATTTTGACAGTGTAGAAAATCGTCGAATGTCGATTTCGAATGGATTTGAAGGGATGTGACGTTGTCGACTTTCGACAAACGGATTTTGAGGAGTGACATTTTGTGACAAATTGGGGTCCAAGTTGATAGGTACTTGCTGTGCAAGAGCATTAGCTGGTTGTGAATCAGGCTGTGAAACAGGTTGTGAAGTTACTGCTCCAGCATATAAAGGTCGACTGATGTGAGTGTCGCCTTTCGCAAGTTCTTCTGTGACAGGTTGCGCTTGATATTGCGAAATGTCAAGCATGGTTGATGTGAGAGGTTCAGCTAAAAATGTGGGTCCGGTAAACCACATTGTTTCGATCATTAGTTGATCAAAAGTACAACCCCGTGACGCAATGTCGGCTGGGTTGTCTTTTGTAGCAACCTTGCAAATTTGAATGCAATGTTTTGACATTAGTGAATGGATTTTTGTGACCCGATTGTTAACAAAAGTAGCCAGCGGCTTTGCGGTATATAGCCAGCCGATGACAACTGTACTATCGGTCCAGAGGAAATTACTGTGAATTTTCCATCCACCCAGCTCAACGAGTTCATGATGTAAATAATCGATGAGCTGTGCTCCAATTGTGACACCTAGCAATTCCAAGCGTGTGATTGTGAGGGGTTGACCTTGTTTTGACGGAAGTGGGGCTAGTTTTGTGCGAGCTGTGAGAAAACCACTAAAATATCGGTCATCTTCATAACCGTATTCGTCAGGTGAAATCGCTTTTTGACGCAAATAAGCGCAAACGGCGTATCCATCTTTTGAGGCATCACAAAACACATGTAATTCTAATGGCCTTGTGACAGCTTTGACATCGATGCCAAAAGAATGAAATGAGCGCGGGAATTTGATTTGACTTATGGACGAGAGATGTCGTTTTAAATCGTCCAGTAAGTCATCCGCCTCTGGGTCTTCAATGAGTTCATCCCAGGTTGTGATATTGCACCTTTGAATTATTTGTGACACGCGAAATTTCAACCGAAATAACGCGGGTGCTGTGACGCCAATAGGATCGTATGTTGAAGCCAGCAATTTATTTAAATTGTGGCGAGTGGCTGTGACAATGAGCGTGAAATCTTTCTTGGGAGCTGGCACCGCAATGGTGTCTTCAATGTGATCGTAAACGAGACCCATTACTTTGATATATTGTGACTTTTTCGGGTTGAGGTCATCGGGTTTGATTTTCTCCGAGACCATAGGCGAATTTGTCATCCATTCGCGCATGTTGAAATTTGCTCTGGCAAAAACAGCTTTAATTAAACGATAGAGCTGTATTGCGTATTTGTCATCATCTACGCTGATAACTAAATTATCAACGTAAATGCTGTTGAGCAACAGCTCCAGTTTCATTCGTTCATTGGTTTCAGCGGGATGCATGTGAGCTAATTCCGCTTCTAGGTGATATTTGATAACAGTTGACAAAATGGATGGACTGCATGTGAGACCAAACAGCACCCTTGTGAATTGCATCATTTGAATATTGTCTTCATGAGATGGAATGGTGTCATCACGTAGCCAGTAAAATTTTGTGAAAGCGCGTGATTTTGGGTGAAGAGCAATTTGTAAAAATGCTTTCTCAATATCTGCTAATAACACCACTTTTCCGGCTCTGAAGCGAAGCATTAATCCGAGCGCCAGTGGTGTGAGAACTGGGCCTCGAAATAAGCAATTATTGAGACTTGGCTTGCCTGCAGAACCATCATACACTATTCGACATGTTGTCGATCTGCCAGGTGTGAGGACAGGTTGGTGAGGTAAGATGTGTTCTTGCAAACCATCTTGTGAACCATAGACGGGTTCTATGACACCTTTGTGAAGTTGATCAGAGATGACTTTCGCGTATGTGGCGAATAAATCGGGATCTTTTCGAAACCGTTTCAACAGTGACAGAAAGCGGCGAAATGCTTCTGCATTGTTGGTTGGCAATTCTTGAATTGTTGATTTGAATGGCCAATCTACGCTATAGCGACCAGTTTCCGGATCGAGAGTAATTGATTCCAGAATTAACTGTTCAGCTTTGTCATCATCATGTGATAATGGATCATCTGTGATACCTATTGACTCGAGACTGTGAAATTGAAATAATGTCTCTTGGCCAACAGCAACAGCTGATGAAGCATGTGAACTGCATGAAACCATGAATTGATGTGGTGAAATGTCAGGTGTTGTGCTGACCGTGGCAAAATGGATGGATAAAGAAATACAGAGAATTGATAATTAGGCTCATATTTGCACATTTACTTATTTGCACTATTTTACATTTTATGCACTATATTACTTTACCACACAAATTGTATTTCCTGCACTATATTATTTACCCATGGAGAATATTCGATTAGGAAAGTGTTCTATAAGTTATTGATAGGTTTATGTGGAATGTTTAGGTTAAAAGGTCAAATAAGTTATTATTAGGTGTATTAATATGAAATTAGGCTCATTCAACTCACCGTAATTTTCTGATCATTATTATATATACATTTACATGGTTTACTTGCAATTTGGGAAAGTCAAAAGTTGTAAATATTTATGTGCCACGTATTTATTTAGGCCAGCGTCCTAATAGAGAAATAGTGCCCTGTGTGTAACTAGCATTTTCTGTATGAATTTACGAAGCCCTTCGCGTAGGCATAATTATAATACCCTGCTCAAGCTGAATGTATTATAGACCCTGCTCAATTACAATACCTATTTACCTCGAATAAGTCCCAATTTTGTTAGATTATTCAACATACGTTTCCAGGAAGTGATTATTATTATTATATCGAATATACCCTACTCTATTTACGTCATTAGGAACATTTGCACTACTATTTACAGTTTTCGAACCCTATTATATTAGTTCCAATGTGCGTCAATGTTTTCTGACAAATTGAAGCAAATTAGTAAATCGGCCGAGTTTGCCGACTTCGCGCCTCGTAAGATTAATAGTTTTTCTATTAACCCAATTTGTACCTGGTATTTCTTTACCATAAGTATTTGAATGTATGCCCACGCAGTATGAGGCAACTGTTTCGGCTAGATATGTTTATTTGTTGCATTTGTGACTTATTTGTGTATTTGTATTAGGAAATTACTGTAGCTGTTTTTCTATACATGATTTCCGTGTCCTAGCTACTTTGGAAGTTTTTACTTCAGTCTGCGGACCCCAAGCTTCTGAACGAAAATAAGCTAGCGATAGAAACTTCGACTAGGAAGCTCGCTAGGCTTTGCGCTTTTATATTTGGCTGTGTCTGATCAAATAAAGTACCTGAAACAATTTCGAACCCCTTTCAACACGCAACCACGAAATAAACTCAACTTGGCTGTCGACAAGTGGACGTTCGGCTACAACGGGAAATCAACCACTCTAAAGGCCATTTCTCACTACGGTCTTGGAGTTGCCGGATTCGGTGGTAGAAGACGCTGACTTCGGTGGCTTCATCACATGGCGCAGCGAGCAGGGTGATTGCATGACATTGTGCTATCACCAAGCCGGAACGGACATTGTGCGGCAGTTGGCAGAACTTCAAAAGTCCTGCTGAACATCAATTGGCCTTGGCTGAGCGTTGGCTGTTGATTTGCAGACAGCATTGTGCCAGAGTCACGGCAATCCTGTCTACATCTTGGGAGCGGTTCTACGCTCACGCGCGGAGGACACTGGAGTTCTGACAAGCCTGTCAGGATTTCAGGCAGCTTTCACCAGTGTTCTAGCAAGGTGCTAGACGCTGGGCGGCACCGGCATTTGACAAGGAGTCATTGTCAGACGGTGGTCAAACTTTTGCTGGACGCTCCTGGACATCCGGACGCCAGTGACCGCTCGCACGTCCTTCCTATGCCGAGGGAGGGTGACCTGACGGAGACAGGATCGCCACAAAGCCACGCTAGTCAAAGGGCTGTTTTGGGCATTCGCGGAGGTCCCTCGCTCCACTGGGTAAGAGTGGACTCATACCTCGGAAGTGCAAAAGTAGGGGTATCAGTGTACAAAGGGCTGTAGCTGACAGAGGGCTGTAGCTGACAGAGAGTGGATTTGAAAACCAAGTATTAGGATACTTGGTAGCGTGTAGGGGCTTTGCGGAGCTCCCATCAAATATACACGCTGTGCCTGCTCGGTACCATCAGATCAGACAGCACAGAAGTGCCAGAATACTGCATTGCACAGGCGCAATTGCAGAGCAGTGTACAGAAACACTGCCCAGAATCAGAAAGTGCACCAGAGTGCACAGAAAAGTGTCACGGGCGACACGGCAAGCGCAGCACTGCACACAACGGCACAGGAGCCGCTCAGGAAAGCAAGTGGCCGACGTAGTCACAAGGCACACAGGCGTGCCAGAAAGAGCGCCAGAGCACTCAGAAAGAGTGTGTACGGACCCTCTTTGGGCGCACACTGCTGGGCAAAGAACTTGTTTATTGTCCAGAAAGATTTGACCGGTGTGTTGAAGTCAACGCGTGTAAACAATCACGTCAGGGGCTTTAGGAACACACCTGGTGCCAGTGCAGTAAAGGTCAACGCGTGAGAACACGTCAGGGGCCTGTAGGACTGCATTGGTATTGTGCGTGGCACAACAAATCCGTGGTGCACAGAGCACTGCACAGAAAGACGCAGAGAAGCGTCCCAAGCGTCACAGGCGACGCACTATAAAGAGAAACAGTGAAGAAAAAATTCGTCAGCAAAAATGGTTTCGCCAACGGGTCACATCAGAAAGACCCTGGGGCCAGCAAAGCACAGGGTGGAAAGCAGATTGGCAAGAGAATTTGCCAAATATGACCTGGAACTATTTGCGGAAGCATCAAAGGATGATAAGAGAACAGAGATGAGAAGAGTGATTGCATCTATCAAACAGGAGGGTGCAAAATTGGAAAGTGCAATGAATGCAGTGAGAACTCAATTTGACGCATGGAGGGATATCGTCAAGGACATTGACGAACCCGACCAGTTGGAACAAGAACAGAAGATATACCAAGACTCATATGAGGAATATGCAAATATGTCAGACTTGGTGACACAGAAAGTTGTAGCGATGAATGTGTACATCGAAGAGTTGCAAGACATGATCCAGCAACAGAGCGGAAATACCATGTATGAAGTCAATACAGCATTCATACAGCAGATGGCTGCCCAGATGGCTTTGACAGCTCAGGGAGCTGTTCAGGGAGCCAGTTCAACCAATGCAACCACAGCAAAAAGCGTCAAATTGCAAAAACTGGAAGTGGAACAATTTACTGGGGAAATTGTCAAATTTCGATCATGGTGGCAAATGTTCGAATCCCACATTCACAATCGGACAGATTTGGAGGACATTTCCAAGTTCTCATACTTGAGGAGCTTGCTGAAAGGCTCAGCATTTGGCATGATCAGTGGATTGAGTGTGACCGCAGAGAATTATGCACCCGCAATTGCAATGCTCAAGAAGAGATATGACCAGCCAGTTGTGGTCAGAAACACGCTGATGAGTAATATCATGAAGCTGCGACAAGCCAGGAATACCTGTCAGGATATGAGAATTTTGTTTGATGCAATTGAAAGGCTGCTCCAGCAGTTGGAGTCACTGGGTGAATCAGTGGAACATCCAATGCTGTTGAGCCAGCTGCAACAGAAAGTACCACCCGAGGTTCTCAGAGAAATCCAGAAGGAACAGGGAACTGAGGAAGCCTTGACGGTGGAGATATTCAGAAAGCTGTTTGGCAAGCAGCTAGCGCTCAGTGAGGCTGTACAGCACGCACAGCAAACTGAGGCACCAGTTCAGCAATCGCGCCAGGGATTCGGGAATAATCCACGCGCACAGCAATTCAATAATCGATTCCAAGGCAATGGGAATCGATTCAGAGGGCCAGAGAACCCAAGGACCAGCACAGGGAGCATGTCTGTGATCCAGAATGGTCAGAGTGCACCACAGGCTGGATTCATGAATCCTGGGAGGCCGTGTGTGTTCTGCAATGACACACAGCAATTACACTTTAATGATAAGTGTCCAAAGTTCAAAACTGCCAGAGAAAGGAGAGTGATTTTGTCAAAGGCAGAGCGATGCCTGAGATGCCTGCAGAGAGGGCATTACATGAATCAATGTCAATTTACGAGAAATTGTTTCTATTGCAAGTCCAATAGGCACCACACTGCGGTGTGCCCAGAGAAATTTGGTGACAATGGCAATGGAAACGCTGGACGGCAAATTCCAGCGTTCAGAGCGAATGGTCAACAGAATGGCCAGCAATCAGCAAACAATGGCAGAAAGTCTGTGCCGACGGCCGGTCGACCAGCACAGAGCCAACAGAGAAAGGCCACAGTGAATTGTGTCACTGTGGAAGAAGCTGGACCAGAAATGGTAGAGACAGAAACCATATCCAGCACAGTGGTTACAGAACCAAATACAAAGCAACAAAATACGTCAGTGAACCTGTCAGTAAACAGGAATATGTCAATGTTGATGACAGCCAGAACCGTGATTGAGGCTTCAGAAATGGATACAGAGATGGAGCCTGAACAGCCACCACTACAGATTCAAGCGTTCCTGGACACAGGATCCCAGGGAACATACATGTCAGAGAAAGTGGCCAAGAAACTCAATTTGAAGAGTACAGGTGAACACCACATCCAGGTGTACACATTCGGAAATGAAAAGCCGCACTATAAAGTAGTACAGCAAGTGGAATTCAGAATGCGGCTTAGAAATGGCCAGAAAGTTGATATGGTGGCTGATGTGGTGCCGACGTTGACCACAGAACAAATCAAAGTGCCTGTGTCAGAACAGGACGAAAAGTACCTGCAGAAGTACTTCCCGGATGAGAGTTACTTTGCAGACAGAATTCCCAAGGAAAAAGGGACTGAATGCAAGTTCAGGCCAGACATTATAGTGGGCTTGAATTATTTCTGGGACTTGATGTCCAGAAACACCAGCACCACCAGACTTCCGTCAGGATTGTATGTCATTCCATCAGAATTGGGATTGCTGATGGGAGGTGGGCAGCTGACGAGCAACAGAAATCAATGGACCACGGATGGTGCATATCCGGTGGTGGTCAACACAATTGTGCATCAAATTCAGAGAGAAAAGTGGTATGAGGAAGCACCGTTGTCAATTGCTCCTGTACCAAATGTCAAAGACATGGATAGACTGGATACCATTGGCATAATGGACCAGCCAGACCTCGTCGAGGACGATGAGGCCATCAAGCAATTCAATGAGAGTGTACAGAGAAACCCAGATGGACGGTACTCTGTAAAGTTCATGTACAAACCAAATTTGCATGAACTCCCAGATAACAAAGCAATGGCGTTCAAGAGGTTCAGGTACCTCACCAACAGGCTCAAGAGAGACCCAGAGTTACTGGAGAAAATTCAGGCAATCATGAAAGCACAAGAGGAGCAAGGAGTAATCGAGAAAGTTCAAGAGGATATTATGGATGGCAGAAAGTTCCATATTTTGCCTCATCAACCAGTGATAACGCCAGAGAAAACTACCACAAAGGTCAGAGAGGTATATGATGCCTCAGCAAAACCGCCAGGCATGCCAAGCTTGAATGAGTGCATGTATCGCGGTCCAGTGATACTACCACAGCTGGTAGGGATGCTGATGCGATTCCGGTTGCATGGAATCGCCCTGGTCGCAGACATAGAGAAAGCGTTTCTGCAAATTAGTCTGCAGGACAGTGACAGAGATGTGACAAGATTTCTGTGGTACAAGGATCCCACGAAACCATCCATGGAGGACAACATTCAGATTTACAGATTTGCCAGAGTGCCATTTGGTATAATCTGCAGCCCAGCGCTGCTAGCGTTGACAGTCAGATACCACCTGAATCAAGCTGGCACAGAAAATGCAAAATTGATCGATGAAAATCTGTATGTGGATAATTTGATCCTCAGCGTGGACACAGAGCAGAAAGCAATCGAATTGTACCAGGAATCCAAAGTGCTGTTCACAGAGGCACAGATGAATCTGAGAGAATGGAACAGTAACAATAAGAGCTTTACTTGGCAATTGGCAGAGTCAGATGTAGCCAAGGAAATTGTCACAACAGTCCTAGGAATGAAATGGGACACAGAGAGCGACCAGATGTGGCTGAAAACGCCAAAAACAGTTCAGCAATCACAATTATCAGAAACTGACCAGAAAATCAAACTTCCCACGAAAAGGACAGTTGCAAAGGTGACTGCGGGATGTTTTGATCCAATGGGACTTGTCAGTCCTGTCCTACTGCCAGCAAAGAGATTTTTGCAGACGTTATGGCATTCAGGACCAAGTGCCAAAGAATGGGATACTCCCCTGTCTGAGGAACAGACAGCAATTTGGCAGCAATTAGAGACAGAATTGCTCAAAGTTGGACAGATCAAGTTCAACAGAAATTTGAATTATCAGAGTGGTGCAGATGCACAACTGCACATTTTCGTTGATGCCTCAGCAATGGCATACAGCGCAGCGGCATACATATGCCAGAAAACAGAAAATGACAGCGGCACGTCAAGCCTGCTGTACTCCAGATTGAGACTCGCTCCAAAGAAACCAGAAGTGACAATTCCACGGCTGGAATTGTTAGCAATGTTGATCGGCAGCAGAATGTCAAAGTTTATTCACAAAGAGCTCAAGGACGTCAAATTCAGTCAAACAGTTGTATGGTCAGATTCAACCTGTTGTCTGAAGTGGCTAACAACAGCGAAGCCACTGGCATGTTTTGTCAAGAACAGATTGGATGAAATCAGGAAAATTCAGAGTGAGACAGAGAACATGCACATCAGACACATCGCAGGACTGGAGAACCCAGCTGACATGGCCACAAGAGGCATGAATATGTCAGAGTTGGAAGGCAGTAACCTGTGGTGGAAAGGGCCAGAATGGCTAATGATTGGAGAGTGGCCAGAGCCGAAAGTGGAGCCAGTTACGCCAGAAGTAATGGCAGAAATCAAGAGAGAAGAGCTCAAGTTCCCAAAAGCCAGTCCAATTTACCTGGGCGCCACACAGCAAGTGGTCAGTGACCCAGATACCAGCAATGTGCAAGTTGACGAAAGCAAGCAAAGCAATCCATTGGGAATTGAGATTCAGAGATTCTCGTCACTGACAAAGTTACTGGATTCAACAGTATACGTGATGAGATTTGTGCGACAGATGCACAAAAAGCGCAGCAGAAATGACAGTCAGAATGGATTGTCAGAAATCATGAAAAGTATCTGTAGTACAATAAAACCACAGGGAATTATCAGTATTGAAGAGAGAGAGATTGCGTTGAAATATTGGATCAAAGTGACGCAACAGAATCATTACAAAGGAGTGGCAGAGATTCTAGCAACAGGCCACAGCAAAGGCAGCCAGAATGGCAAGAAAACAGCTGCAGACCAGCAGTTGATCAAATGGCTCAATGTGCAAATGCATCAGGATGGAATCCTGAAGTGCCACGGCCGAATGGAGCATACTGACCCACAGGAGGTCACAGTGCCACTCATACTGTTGCCAGCAACGGCTACAGTGACTCAGCTGATCGTCAGAGACCAGCATGAGAAGTTGATGCACGCAGGAGTGCAACACACATTGGCAGCAATCAGACAACAGTACTGGATTACACAGGGCAGACGGGTGATTTACAATATGACCAGAACCTGCCCAACCTGTAAGAAATTGGGAGCGAAGCCGTACCAGCTTCCACCAATGCCAGATTTACCAGAAACCAGAGTTCAGAGAGCCAGACCGTTCCAGTACACGGGCTTGGATTATTTGGGACCAGTTTGGTACAAAGTGGACAAAGATCACAGGAAAATGTGGATCTGTTTGTTCACATGTATGGTGACACGTGCAGTTCACCTGGAAAGTGTGCTAGACATGACAGCACAGGAATTCCTGAACGCAGTCAGGAGATTCATCGCCAGGCGTGGAAAGCCTGAGGCAGTGATTTCAGACAATGCGACGCAATTCAAATTGACAGAGAAGGTGCTCAGCACAAGCACTGACAAGGCCATCAATACTGGAAAGGAATGGTCAGAAATGGTTAAAAGTGGAGCAGTACAGACTTACTGCTCACAGCAACAAATCCAGTGGAACATGACTACTCCTATGGCACCATGGCAGGGAGGAGTCTATGAGAGAATGGTGGGCATCACCAAGAAACATTTCAAGGCAGCTGTGGGGCACAGAATGTTAACCCTGCAAGAATTGTTGACACTTCTGCCAGAAGTCGAGGCAGTGATCAATAGCAGGCCAATCTCTTACATCTATGGTGATGTAAAGAGCCTCAGAGTGCTGACGCCAAAAGACTTCTTGACAGGGGAAGGTCATATTGGAGCACCACAGTTTGACGCAGACAAAGATGAAGAATTTGTGCCCAGAATGGATAACGCAGCGAAACTGCAGAAATATTGGGAGACAACCCAGCAAACTTTGGATAAGTTCTGGGACTTGTGGCATCAAGAGTATATCCCGAGCTTGAGGGAAAGGACTCAGGTGACACACAAACATGGCAGATTGACAGTGACTCAAGAACCCAAAGTGAATGAAGTTGTGCTGATTTATGAAGAAAACATGCCCAGAGGTGCATGGAGGATGGGTCGCATCGAGCAGTTAGAGCCCAGCAAAGATGGACAGATTCGCTCAGCAAAAGTCAGAACTGCCAACAGAAATGTTGTCAGCAGACCACTCAATCAATTGTATCCGCTGGAAATCAATTCAAAGACAATGGATATCCCAGAGACAGCAGTGACAGTCAAAGTGGATTTACTGGACCCAGCAATTGTCCGGAAACATGTCAGAAATCAGAGCTCGAACAGAGACTCTGTACCAAACCCTGCTCAGAGGAACTCAGCATCGGATAGAGTCCTGAGGAGTGCAACAGGGAAAACCGCGGCAACCACCAGCAGTCTGGTGATTGGAATGCTGTGCATGGTGTTGATGCTGACAGGCATGTCAGAGTCAGCAACGCTGAGAGAAGCCGGCAAGGCTTACAGCGAAGTATTTTCCAGAACATACGTTCTAGAAACCTCGACAGTAAGGCCACCATCATTGGCAGCGCATCATGGATTGCCACCTTTGCCTTCAGAATGGCCACCAAAATCTGTCAGAGAAATGCAGACTTATGAGAGATTCAAGGATGCAATCAAAGATCATCCTGTAGAACAGGTGATCAGCTCACAAAGCCAGAAGTATCAGATTTGTACCAGTGGGAGACATGGACATGCGCTTACAGTTCCTGAAGAAGTGCAGTGCCATATCCCACCAAGGAATTTTGTCAAGGCAATGAAAGTTACACTTTACGCACAGAGACAGATTCCACAGAAAGAGAAAGCATACAGATGCTACATCAGAATCAAAGAGATCATCACACACACCAGTTTCTGGGGAGCGAAAGGCATTACAGGCAATTTTGAGAAATACCAGCAAGTTGGCGTGGTAGCCTGTAACTATGCAAGAATTCACAAAATGTTCAGAGGAACACCTTTGGTAGAAATGGAGCCCAGAGTGTGGACAACCAATCAAACCTTGAATGTGGAATATTCATGGTGTTGCCATGACAAAGAGAATGTCGTCAGTAACTTCTACATGGAAGAAGGAACTGTGGCTTCACTTGATGGAAAGACTGTAATCAGCGACTTGCAAGATTTCAGCCAATGCAGAGCCATGATGGGACATTGCAGAGACCACAATTATGGAATCACAGTGTGGGATACGGAGAATTTCAAGCATCAATGTGCATATGGGAGAATTGGCAGATTCAAATCAGAAATATCTGGCCAGACAATTATTGTATCAAAGTTGCAAGCAGCATACTCCCACAGCAACAAGACAAAGAGGCCAATTGGTTCAGAATGTGTTCCGGGAGACACATACTACACCGATCAAGGAGGTGTATTCATCCAGTTTGACAGAAGAGAAGATGTGCCTGTAGAATGGGCAATGCCAGGAAAGATAGTGGAGGCGAGAGAGTCGACAATCAGTGGAACATTGTATGCCAGATTGGACGACAGAAACTCCAAGTTTCAGTTCCTGCAACATGTAGTCAGAGAGATGACTCAGGCACAATTTGCGATTGTATGGCATCAGTTATGTCAACTTCGCAAGAACCAGCTGGACATGTTGACTCAGCTTTTCCGCATCGATCCAACACTGGGGATTCGAGCCATGCTGGGAAGACAGGATGTTCATGCAGAATGGGCTGGAGAAGCAATTATGTTTTGGGAATGCAAGGAAGTGCAGCCATACATAGTTTATCAGACAGGAAAAGTGGGAGAGACATGTTACAAGTACACACCAATGAGATTGGACAAAGACGGGCCCTTGTGGTTCAAGAGCCCAGGCAGCAGAGACTTGGTGGAGAAATCACCAGAAGAGGATTGCAGCCACACCACACCGCACCTGTACAGAAATGAACATGGACAGTGGAAGTCCGCACATGGAATGGTGCATGTCACAGAGACTCCAATCGAAATGACATGGAAAGGACAATGGCAGGCCTTCACGTTTGACGCGCCTCACCTGTTCACCAACATTGTCAACAGAGCGACCAATTTCATGGATGTCAGAGGCCAGATTCAGAGACTACAGAATTTGGAGCATGTGCAGAACCAGTTGATCGATTACACAGCAGATATGTCATTGGATCCCAGAGTGATCAGAAATTCAATAGAAGGCATTGGAGCTGGAATTGGACAGACAGCAGCAGGAATCGGCAAGGCATATGGTCACTACATATCTGGAGTATCAAAAGGGTACACCAACTTTATGGGAGGAATGCTGAAAGGACCCTTTCAAGTGATCATCAACACAATCGCAATGCTGCTGGGAATCACAATCCTGGTAGCTGGAATTGTAGCTGCAGGATACCTGTGGTACAATTGGAGAATTGCCACAGGGAAACCAGTGATTCCACCATGCGTATACACATGCATATGGAAATGCATAGTGTGTCCATTCAAGTGCATATGGCTATGCTTCAGAGCCGTCAGATACACTATCAAGAAGTCAACTCAGAGAGAGACCAATTACCCACAGAGGAAAGTGCGCAAGACAGAGTTGAGACCAGCAATCAAAAGGAGAGCCTGATCCAACTCAACACAGTCCGTCAGATTTGCCAGGAGAGCAGAAACAGAGGACAGAATGGCAAAGTCACTATCAGCATACGTTCAGCCAGATGAAAGTTCAGCTGATGAAGGACAAGTCATAGCCAGGAACAGAGACAGTGCTCACATGCCCGATATCCGCAAATTCACCTCACGCGAACGCGCAGGAAGCGACACGGGCAACTACCTGCTTCATCATCAGGCTAGGTCAGCGTTGGCATCACCCGCAACCGGACCTGCGACTTCCCGCACACCCACGACTTCGCGCACGACCACGTTCACCACCGAGGCGACTGTGGAAACGCCACTCATCACGTTGGCGCCCACCACCACAAGCATGTGACGTTGCTGCAACAATGGGGTGCAGCAACTCTTCCGCCCGGAGTGTGCTGACCGTGGCAAAATGGATGGATAAAGAAATACAGAGAATTGATAATTAGGCTCATATTTGCACATTTACTTATTTGCACTATTTTACATTTTATGCACTATATTACTTTACCACACAAATTGTATTTCCTGCACTATATTATTTACCCATGGAGAATATTCGATTAGGAAAGTGTTCTATAAGTTATTGATAGGTTTATGTGGAATGTTTAGGTTAAAAGGTCAAATAAGTTATTATTAGGTGTATTAATATGAAATTAGGCTCATTCAACTCGCCGTAATTTTCTGATCATTATTATATATACATTTACATGGTTTACTTGCAATTTGGGAAAGTCAAAAGTTGTAAATATTTATGTGCCACGTATTTATTTAGGCCAGCGTCCTAATAGAGAAATAGTGCCCTGTGTGTAACTAGCATTTTCTGTATGAATTTACGAAGCCCTTCGCGTAGGCATAATTATAATACCCTGCTCAAGCTGAATGTATTATAGACCCTGCTCAATTACAATACCTATTTACCTCGAATAAGTCCCAATTTTGTTAGATTATTCAACATACGTTTCCAGGAAGTGATTATTATTATTATATCGAATATACCCTACTCTATTTACGTCATTAGGAACATTTGCACTACTATTTACAGTTTTCGAACCCTATTATATTAGTTCCAATGTGCGTCAATGTTTTCTGACAAATTGAAGCAAATTAGTAAATCGGCCGAGTTTGCCGACTTCGCGCCTCGTAAGATTAATAGTTTTTCTATTAACCCAATTTGTACCTGGTATTTCTTTACCATAAGTATTTGAATGTATGCCCACGCAGTATGAGGCAACTGTTTCGGCTAGATATGTTTATTTGTTGCATTTGTGACTTATTTGTGTATTTGTATTAGGAAATTACTGTAGCTGTTTTTCTATACATGATTTCCGTGTCCTAGCTACTTTGGAAGTTTTTACTTCAGTCTGCGGACCCCAAGCTTCTGAACGAAAATAAGCTAGCGATAGAAACTTCGACTAGGAAGCTCGCTAGGCTTTGCGCTTTTATATTTGGCTGTGTCTGATCAAATAAAGTACCTGAAACAATTTCGAACCCCTTTCAACACGCAACCACGAAATAAACTCAACTTGGCTGTCGACAAGTGGACGTTCGGCTACAACGGGAAATCAACCACTCTAAAGGCCGTTTCTAACTACGGTCTTGGAGTTGCCGGATTCGGTGGTAGAAGACGCTGACTTCGGTGGCTTCATCACAGGTGTTGTGACAAATGACTGTGATGATGCATTTCCGCCAAGCATTAATCCAAGTATTGATTCGACTATAATCAATCCAGATGGGAGTTCGATTTCTGTTGGTCAAATATCGAACTTCCAATAATAGTCTTGACCAATGACTACATCTGGTTGACATAGTTTGTGACAAAACTCGTCAGTCATTTCGGTCAATTCAAGCGGTTCCGTGAATTGTTCTTGTGCATGTTCACCGTACACAATATAAATGACTGTTTTGTCATCTTGTGACAAAGGAGGTGGGCACGCATATGTTGCCAAATTATCCACTGCACGTAAAGTGAGCGGAATTTGTAACATATTGCCCTTATTGTCGACGTGTTTGTAAATAGGCATAACAGCCTCGACCAAAAACGTATTGACTGTGACGGGCGTTTTTGTCGCAAACACGTTCATTTGAAGAACAACATCTCCTTTGTTTTCAAAGTTATACTCATTTGCCACTGATGCTTTAATGTATGAATATTCGCATCCAGTGTCAAAGAATATTAACAAAGGGTCTGTGACTCGATTTAATTCAGCGTCTTTATTTATTAATGAAGCCTGGGCCACTTGCAAACGAACAATAGGTGCAAAATCGAACTCACATTCTTGTTCGGCCTGCTGCCTGGTAGCGGTGTTGGGGTTACCGTAACCCGCCTGTGCGCTCAGCACCTCCACCGTGGGCCTGTGACTGGGTTGAAGTGGCACCGACGATGACATTTGGTTCGGGTTGAGGTGTGGGTACACCTCGTACCGTTTCTGCTGGAAGCCGCGGATTTTGGCCTCGACAGTCTCCATATCTGTGCCTTCCTGGATGAGGTTGGCACGGAGCGTCGTCCACAGCTCGTTCTCGCTGTGATATTTGCGGGCTTCCTCCTGAGCTTTCGCTTGTTGAGCGTTAGCGGGCCTCGGCCATTCGCCCATGTCTAACGGGCCGTCCATGTCCAGCTGGTACAGCGTATTCTGTCTCCACCGGAAATCGTTCTCATCCGGGGGGATGACACACACGCTCATCGGTTCCGTGTGTGAAGGCGGATACGATGGCGGTGCATGTGACGACGCCGCGCCCGTTGTGATTACCTGAGCGTTGACAAAATTAGCGCTCGTTGCTTTGACAAAGGCTTTATTTTGTGAATTGTTTACCTGACGCCTGGCGGGTGCCTGTCTGGTAGGACAGAACGCCCCGTGATGCTGATCAATCTGGCGACAGTAGTAGCAACTCAGTCGTTGAGTGCACTGTGCCGCTTGATGACCTCTGCGCGTGCAGCGCGTGCACACATCACCCAAAGCTTGCAACCGTGCAGTGCGCTCTCTCGGTGTGACGTATTGAGGGCAGTCGGTTGTGTAGTGCTCTTTGACGCCGCAGAACAAGCACTCGAATATCGGCTTGCGATAGTCAGCAGCAGGTTGTGAGGACTGCTTTTGACTAATCGCTCCGATTGCCGGAGTTCTGGGAGGTTGAGTGGAATTTTTATTTTTTCCTTGTGATTTACCAACGTTAGCATTGGTACCAGCAAAAGCAACCGTATTGTGAATAGGTTTTTGTTTTGAAAAGGTATTTTGTGATTTATTTCCTTTTTTCTTTTGCTGTTGCCAACCTCCTCCATTTTGTGGCTTTTTTATTGATGAATTTTGTGATTTCTGAACAACAGTTGAAGATTGTGAACTTTGTTGTTCAGTTTTCATCGCATCTAACCGAGCACGAGCAATGGTAGTTAATGCATCAACAAACCTGACGACTGTGAGTTCTGTGTCGCCGGTTACAGCGGTGCGCATCGAATTCCGGTGTTCTTCTGTGACGGCAAGAACAATATTATCGGGAAGATAACCACGAATTATTCTTAACACTGCACCAGAATCGACACTCTCACCCCTTTCTTTAAGTTGATTGAGAGTTGACAAAAGGGTTCGTGTGAAATTTGTGAGAGAGTCTCCTCTTGACGAAGGCTTTTCGAGTGAATACAATTTATCCCAAAGGGCGGCTTGTACCCGATGCGTCTCACCAAAGTTTGATTGTAACATGGTGACCGCTGTGATGTAATCTCGACCATCACCTTTTAATCCGGCCAGCAGTTCTGCTGCTGGACCGGTAAGGCTGAGCTTGAGGTATGTATATTTCATACCCATTGACAAATTAGCTCGGTCGTGAATTTGAGCTCGAAAAATCTCCCACCAAGCTGCCCATTCTAACGGATCACCGTTATATTTAGCAAGCTCGATTTTAGGTAACTTTAACAAAGTTTCCGGTTGTGAAGGTTGAGAACTACTTCCCATATTGACATTGTTGTAAGGGGGTTGTGAAGGGGGTTGAGTAGTTAAATCAACAGTGGACTGACCTTTCAAGGAAAGTATCAACCTTTCCGCGGATTTGATGTGCGCTTGGGCGGACGCAATCCTCGATTCCAGCTCATCCATGAGCATCATCGCGTTGTTCGAGCCTGAGTAGAGCGCGCGCTCCAATTTGGCGTTGGCGCTCTTTATCTCTTTGGCCACTCCGTCTTCGTCTCTGTCTAGGCTTGTGATGTAATCTTGGACAGTGGTTGTGAATTTGTCCATAGCCGTAGACAGGTCCGAGTGTTTCATCTCGGCTTGGTAGCCGTAGGCCTGAAGTAATTCTAATACTTCCTCCGCCGCGCGTATGTTTACGGCGGCGGGTTGTGACTCGTCTTTGACGATTTTAGGAATCGGTTTGGATGTGAAACGCAGCACTCCGTTGCGCACTCCAGTCAGCGCCCGGCTATGTTGAGTCAACGGATGAGCTGTGTCGAACTCATCAACGTTGCTCGCAGGCATAGCTGCGGCGGCGGCGGCGCCTCGCTGAGCGCGTATGCGTTCGTCGGCCATAGCAAAGTTCAATTGATTTATTGCTTATTAGCAAAGTGGTAGCTAGCTGTGAACGAAATAAAATAATAAAATAAATATTTCGTTTCTTGTGACTTGTACTTGTAAAATCGTAAGTTAATATGCACGTGCTACTAACGATTTTGCGTCCAAAACCGTATTACCGTAACCTCGTGCGTGTGACTCAGACTGTGAAAAGCAATTTCCAATGAAATTTCGCGCGAGACGACTTAATTAGAGTGACCAATTAGTTTAATTAGTCACCCTGCTCGCTGCGCCATGTAAAATAATACGGAACTTGTTGAAGTGACTTGTGAACCAGCTCCTATTCCTAACCGAGGAAGAGGACAAATGTGAACAAGTGAAAGTTGACGTGAAGCGTCGTCTCTAGTTGACGTTCCGTTATTTTATCAAATGTGATTATTTGAGTTGAAGTGAGTTGACGTGAGTTAGTGTGAAGCAAATTTAGATTGTTTACCAAAGGTTTTGACGAACGTTTTTATTTAGACAATTAAATACAAAGAAATAAATGTAAATAAAATATATATAAAAATTTACGTAGCCAAAGGAATTAATTTACAACTAAATTAATTACTTAAATAAAACGTAAAAGAAGTTCTAATTACCGGAGAAATAAGGCAATTTAAAGAAGGCACTTAATTACGACAAAAGGCGACAATTAAGTGGCGCGGTTGTGAATAAAGCACCTCTTACAGCGCAGGTGTGAAAATAAAGCACTGAGGTGATTTAAAGCACCAAGCGTAAAACTTAGCACCAAAAACAAGCGACTTAATAAAGTGACTACGGCGCTTATTTAGATCCTAGGAAGAGATTCGTGTGAAGTTGATGAGGTTGCAAACACTGCCGATTCTAGCTGTGAAATCGGCTTTTAAGGGCCAGACCGATGGCGATTGGTTTGGCGCCAATCGGTCGGCTCTAATCTCCGATTTTTACCCAACATTTCCAATTGTGAAAGTTCAATCCTTGCCCGCTCGCTTCTCCGATGAAAAGCGAGCTAAACTGGCAAGATAGTGAAAATGTGAGACAAGCCAGACTGCATTTGAAATGGCGCGCGGGCCCGGCCCCCCACTCGGGGCGGGCCCGCCGCTTAACATAAACATGACGGCGTATTTGCGTGCTGCTTGTCAAGGAAATGTGGCGGAATGTGAGCAATGACTAAGATCTAAATATGTGAGCGATGTGAAGCGCACGTTGTAAACAACATCGCTTGAGATATTAAATGGTGAATGTGAAGATGTTAAAATTGGAATGTAAATATGAATGGAATCGTAATAAATTGAATTGATTAAATATAAAAGCGAACATAAGAACATCAACTTAAATATTAAAGATTTTACATTTTACGATAATGTTACACACTCCCGAAACTAGAATAAAAATTAAATTTAATTTAATTTTATCTCAGCCAATCTCGGCAAATTGATGTGAAACAAAATCAAAATCAAACGCCTGTGATGCTCTCATCACTCCTGTGGTAGCAGATTGTCGGCGTCTTCGACGCCGGCATTTTCCCGGCCCTCCTCATGATGCTCGTCCATGGGTTCGACGGCATCCTCCTCAGGCTGGTGGCCTTCCCCGTGTCCGGGCGCCTGGTCTTCTGGGGCCCCCGCTGGTCTTCCCGGCCAGTTGGGGAGTTTCTCAGATTCCTCGGCGAGCCTCTCGAAGGCTTGTCGGAGCGCGTCGGTCTCATCGACGATCGTCGTCGATGACTCGGTGGGCTGCCATTGCTCCGATGCTGCAAGCGGTTGGCTTGATAGCAAGGGGACATGGGAGGTTGTGAATGAGGTCGTACACTGTGAAGTGATTGAGTTGAATTGGTCAAATGGTATGGAGGGGGATCTAGATCTTGATCGTGACTTTCTTCCATCTCTCCGATTTCTATGTCGGACTGTGAAGGCGTTTGTTTGAGGAAGGTCACTGATCTTTTTAGATCGTTTAACTTTTGATTTGACCAGTTTTTTATTGATGTTATTGAATTTGTGAAAAGTTTGGGGTACAAAGGAAAATGTTTGGTGTGACGATTTCTGCTCACCTGGGAGCCCTGCGACTCCAGCGAATCTCTTGAGTCGCTTTTGCAAGGGCTCGCGGTCAGGGATCGCGTCTTCCACTGTGACTTCCGTTGTGACAGGCTCGGTGACTGTGAGTTTGGCGTTTGTTGACGAGCTCTGCGGTTGTGACTCGCAGGAGGGTGCAGGTTTTGTGACCCGGCGCGCACCCGTCTCCATTTCGATTTCTTCGGCGCGTTCGGTACTATAACCGACCGGGGGATCCGATCTAGGCTGTACCGTGCGTCCTGAAAGCCGTTTGAATGGAGAAACTCGTTTGAGGGGTGTGACAAACTTTGAAGGTAACTGTGACGAACTTGACGGTTGTGTGACGATTTGATTTGACAAAGCGGGTTTGTTGAAGCCACTTGTCTGTTTCTTCTGGCGGTTACGTCGCCGTCGCTTACCGATTTTTCCTTGTTGAACGGACGGGGTTCCCATTTGTTTGGGTTTCTGTCCCTTCTGCCCTTTCTTCGGAAAAAGCCCTTGATGTCTGGCAGCATACCCCTGCCGGTTACGAGCCGCCACTGCATGTAAACATAACCAATATTTCATGCCCATTACTGCGACAATTTTATTCACCTTTGAACTCCTGTCATTTTCTGCTATTTCATTCATGACTGATCTGGAGTTTGACAGCCATTCCCTCATGTTCATAGAACATTGGTTAAATAAAGCTTTGACTTTGTAATATAGTTCTAAAGCTTCAACTTCATTTGTGACACTCATGATGAGGTTATCGACATAAATGTTGTTTATTATCATCGCCAACTGGTTTCGTTCCCCTTCATTTTCTTCATATTCATTCATGTTGTTTATTGTCACATTTAAATGGTATTTTATGACTGCTCCCAAATTGCTGGGCTGCAGACAAGTCCAAACAGTACGGGTTTAAAATGAAGTACTATTAAGTTATTTTCAGTTACTGGTTTTGAGGCATCTTTCAGCCAGAAAAATCATGTGTAGTCTCTAGCTTGGTCATGCAATCCTATTTGCAAAAATGCCTTTTCAATATCGGCAATTAATGCTAGATTGCCTGCCCTGAACCTCAGGAGTAGGCCCAGTGATAATGGTGTTGTAATTGGTCCTCTAAAAAGGCACTCATTGAAACTGGGCTTACCTGCTGACCCATCGTACACCATTCTGCATGATGTCGATTTGCCCGGCTTGATTACTGGCTGGTGTGGCAGGTAATGAATCCCCTTGTTGTCGGTTTTGTCGTCACAGATCTCAATTATTCCCTTTTCTAGTTGGTCGTCCAAAACTTTCCGGTATTGTTCGAATAAGTTTGGATCTTTGTTGAATCTTTTTATCAGTGATTTTAACCGCACCAAGGCTTCTGCTTTTCCCGTGGGCAGGTCACTGATAGTCTCTTTATACGGCCAGTCAATATAGTATCATTTGTTGTTGTCATTGAATTTTATGCTATTTATTATCATCTCCTCTGCAATGTTGTCATCAATTGCATAGGGGTCATCAGTGATTCCCACTGCTTCTAGACTGTGAAATTGTCGTAGTGTTTCCTTTCCTATGGCCACTATGGCTACATTTTGATGATTTTTTGTTGGTTCAGTTAAGCTTGAACTACAAGTGAAGTTACAGGCATGATCCATAGTTGCAGAATGTACAGCTACCACAATCAAAGCCAAACAGGCAAACCTGCATGCAGGTTTTCCTTCTGCAAATTTGTCTATTACCGTGCTAATTTCACTTTATTTTTTTCCGTTTCCGTGAAAATTTTGCTTTCCGTTTTCCGTTTTCCGGCATTTCCTTTTTCCGTTTTCCGTTTTCCGGCCAACAATTTTTTTTTACCTTTCCGTTTTCCGTAAAGTGAAAAAAATTTACCTTTCCGTTTTCCGTTGTCTGTAAAAAAATTTTTTTGACACCCTAGTGGCGATGGGGTTACGTACCCTATCCCCCCATGGACATCTTCCCCCCTGGGTTGATATAGCCCTCGAGGACTACTTCCGCCCGAGGACTACGTCACCCTGACTTTCATAACGTGGGCGGAAGAAGTCCTCCATACAAGATAGTATTAAATAGTACATTTAAAAGTCCCCCCGCCCACTCTAATTACTCTATTGGGGCGTCTGTTTGGCCACGGGAATGTGTGCTATGTGATTTTTTCTTTTATATAATGTGATGCAAGAACAACACTTGCATCAGTTTAAAATTATTTATTGACGCGTGGCGCTCCACAATTATGCACGCGTCTGTTAGGCCCATTGGCCTCGATTATCGATTGTGTGAGTGCATGAAGAAAAATGCATGCAACTTCAAAACTCAATTTCTCGGCCATTTCTCAGCCGATTTTCACCACTGAACACATGATGATTACAAATGATCAGAATCAGATGACACAAAATGATCAGAATCAGATGACACAAAATGATCAGAATCAGATGGAGATTTCATTTTTAACGGTGTTGCATGTGTTGCATTATGGCAATCATAACAGACAAAACGCCAATGGACCACAGACAAAACATTAATGCAACACGGACAAAACATCAATGCAACACAGACAAAACACCAATGGATCACAGACAAAATGCTTTGGCATTTTGTGGTATTGCATTGGTGTTTTGTCTGTGATGCATTGATGTTTTGTGCGTGTTGCATTAATTTTTTGTCTGTGTTGCATTGATGTTTTGTCTGTCATGATCACCATAATGCAACACATGCAACACCGTTAAAAATGAATGCTAATTCATTTCCTGTGAAATTCTATTTGCATTTCAATGTGGTGTTTTTCTGTGCACTGAAACTGTGCTATAACAACAAATTGAATTTATCATTCATTTTCACAACATAATAAATATCTAATTTTACATTATTCTTTATTTTGGTATCATTTACCAAATTTCATTAAAATTACACTTGAATATTCATGTGTCAATGTCATCGTTTAGTCATACCGCAAAACACATAAACATATGAGCCTATTCCACACTATCTTCAGACGAAACAGTAGATCTCCATATAAAAAAACTGACGCTCACATCGAACGCGGCAGAACAGATGCCCCTGTGATGCGGGCAACGGGTCAAATGTAAAGCAAGGCCGCGTGCAGCGGGTCAATGTAATGCACACAATAGGTATTACATTACGTATATAAATTTAATGGGTTGATATAGTCCTCATAACTCAAGGACTGTCGGGCGATAAAGTCCTCGAGGACTATATCATCCCCCGGGGGAAGATGTCCATGGGGGGATAAATACCTGTACTCGTGGCGATGGACGTTGATATGTCCAAATATACCCTACATAGACACGTTGATTACCGGTTTTCGGTATATAACTATGAATTTTACTTTCTATTATTTACTTAGTGAAATTTTCGTTACTATGAATTTCGTGAAACTTTCGGACGAAATAATAACCCCGCTCGAAATACCCCCTCAAAATTTTCACTCTGAAAAAATAAACCCCCTGTGGGTATTACGAGGAAATACGGTATTTGCCTGCAGTTTACGCCTTTGATCTTCTTAACATTTATGTATTTAAACAAATTGTTTTTGTGTTTTCGCGCTCTCACAACGTAATTTCTATCTGCCGTTATATTGGAGGCTGCCGTTCTATCGTTTTCGTCAGTGGGAGAAAGTGCTACAACCTGCCGTTCTATTGGAAATGCCTTTCTATTGGAGACTAGTGATGGAAAAGCGCCACGGCGCTGGCGCCCTTTGATGACGCCAAACGTCGCCATCGCCATAGCGCCATTGGCGCCGCCATTTTTCGTGGCGTTTTTCCATCACCATTGGACACATTTGTGTGCTGCCGCTATGGATAGATCGATGTAAAATTAGGACAGCCTTTATCTTTCATTCTTTTATTAGGAAACCTGATCCGGCTACAAGTGCGTGACATATAACATACAATTATATGCAATCAGAGGACCCAACGTTATGCGTTAAAATTTGAGTGTATTACTTTTATAATTATCTGTTCTCAATTACCTCTATTGTTCGACTAGACATCAGTTCTATATTTTTCTTTCTCTTTTTGTACTTTTTATATTATGCCCGTGACTTGTAGAGCCGACCGTGGTACGAGTGGTAAAAAAAAATCTCAGTGATTTTTTTGTGAGAATAGTGGAAAAATATGAATTATTAAAACTCGGTAAATGTGAGGCGAAATGTGTGATTACCTATTTCAATGGATATGGATAAATAGTGACTGTTATGCTACAATTACAGCTCGAGATAAAATTCCAGCGTAAAATTCCATCGCAAAATTGGTTACATGGAAGGGGATGAAGATACAGGTCTGCAATTATTCATGTACAATATGTTTATCAATACCTATCATTGTGTCCAAGAGTCATCGCCCACAGTCAATGTTATTTGATTGTGAAAATTCAAAAGTTTAAATTTTACCTTTTAATTTTACACTAGCTGAAGAAAAATCTATTCTACACTATGTCATTGCATGCAATCACCTGGCGCAGAGTTGACTTGTTTCAGCTGGCGTAAAATTTTAATGTAGAATCGAAATTTTTGAATATTCACAATCAAATAGCAGTGACTGTGTTTGATGACTCTTGGACACAATGAAGGTATTGATAAACATATTGTCCATGAAAAATTGCAGATCTGTATCAAGTTGGGTGTTCAGTTTCAATCATCTATTTATTCATACACATTGTGCATGGCAGTAAATAGATAAATACCTTATTTACCGTATTTCCTCGAAATACCCCCCCTTGAATTAACCCCTTCCTCGAAATACCCACAATCGGTATCCATGGTAATTTTATTGATATTTGTCCAGATTTTATAAGAAAAATTTAATTTTATGTTATATTTGAGAGATCTGAAAGTATAAATTATATCATTATATCATTCAACATATCATATTTCATTATATCATTCAACAACCTATTTAGATACATTTCACAAAAAAAGCATATATAGCATGACAAAAGATATAGGTAATTAATCCAAATCAAAATTTGTATCACATGCATTACTCTGATGAATCAATTTTTTGAAAAATGCCTCCTCCACAGGGATGGGTATCGGCATGGGTATCGGAACCGCGACCGGCACGGGTATCGGAAAAAGTATCACTCCTTGAAAAATGGAATTCGAATTGGTACTGATGCAATTTAAAGTCGACGGTGTCTCAACTTTGCTGCCATTGGTCAGTGATGGAATTGACTGTTTCACAGGTTTTCTCGCTGCCAAATCGACTGGAAGCATGTTCGCATTGCTTTGGTTGGTAGAGCTTTGTTCGGACAATTGTGAAGTTTTCGGTGTGGGATCTCGCTGGATGGCTGCTGTAAAAGTGAAGCGAATGCTGTAGTGATGTAAAAGCGCCAGAAGTTTGGCGCCAAGCGCCATTGTCTCTTTTACAAAGCGGTTTTTGCTTTGGCGTTAGCGCCAGAAAAGCTTTGCTCCGAAAATTTTTGCCAAGTGACTGCTTTTAGGTAAAATCACTAGACAGGTTTGATGGGAAACATAGTTGTAAATAAGTATTTACTTTTCCTCGATAAATACGTATAGTCGAGTACAGAGTAAATACGTTTACGTTTCCTCCGAAAAACGTTCCTGTACTTGCTTTTGATGTAGGTATACTTTTTCAAAGAACTCGAGTACAGAAAACGTATTTCAGATTTCAGTCTATTTTGTCGATTTTTTGAAGGCGTAGAGGAGGAAAATGGACGAAAATGTGCTAAAAATATGGGAAAAAATTCTAAAATGGATATAACACCACATATACCGTATTACCTCGAAATACCCCCATGGGGGTTTATTATTTCGCCAGCAAAATTTGAGGGGGGTTAATTCGAGGGGGGGTTATTCGAGGGGGGGGGGGGTTATTATTTCGTATGAAATTTTCGTAAGAACCGTAGTAAATAGTAGGCATTTACATACCCAAAACAGGTAATAAATGTGTCCAAACAGGATATATTTGGACATAAAGACGTAGATAGCTACACAAACTAAGTCTATGTGTAGCTGGAATGCAAATTAACAGTAATATACATCATGTACATTGCATCCATGACGTATTTATTATGTACATGACATACATCATTCCGAAGGGGGGTATTTCGAGGGGGGGGGTTATTATTTCCGCAGCTCATTTTGAGGGGGGGTTAATTCGAGGGGGGGGGGGTTATTATTTCCCCAGCTCATTTTGAGGGGGGGTTAATTCGAGGGGGGGGGTTTAATTCAAGGGGGGGATAATTCGAGGTAATACGGTATCTAAAATGGATATAAAACCACATATATCTAAAATGGATATAAAACCACACATATAAACCGCAAAATTTCAGCGGGGGGATAGTTCGAGGGGGGGTTTATTCGAGCGGGGGGGGGGTCTATTATTTCGCCGGAAATTTTCGGAAATTCCCCATACGCAGACGTAGAAAAATCGAACAATTACGTAACGAAGCCGTCACTTTTAACGTGAGTTCTGCATTGTACAGATCACAAACTACGGTATTTGTCGAGGGGGGGTTTATTATTGCCTCAGCCGAATTTTCGGGGGGTATTTCGAGGGGGGGGGGGCTTAATTCAAGGGGGGATAATTCGAGGTAATACGGTATATACATAAACCCAGATCCACAACCCACCAGTGGGTGACTGACCCCCTAGCATATCATCTCGCTGTTGCAACAGTTGCAGGAACGTATCCGGTCGCCTCGTTCTAATCGATTTACCAATACTAAGCACCGCTCCAGAAGAAGTTGGCTCAATGCCAACAGTGCCATTTTCACGTGGGGACGTTACATAGGCGTTCCTTTCCGTGTTGCGTGCGACTGGGCTGATGTTGTGTGAGGCGTGTGGGGAGAATGTGCGTTTCGTGGAGCTGCTCGAACTCGATGAAGGCATTGAAGATGTTGTCTTGTTTGACGCGGCTCGGTCGCTTTTGCAGTCGGTCGGTTTACCTGAAACGTTGAGTGTTTGTAGAGTTTTTTATGGGTGAAATTTATGAAATGTGGCGCTCTGACAGAGCTCGGAAATTTCTTGAACTTGCAGTACTTATTTGTTGTTTGTAACGTACGCAGACGTAGAAAATTGCAACAAAAACTGCCACATATAAGAGTCTATAGACTTATGTAAGTATGTAGATGGTCCAAACCCTGTTCTAACGTAACACAGTCCTTGTTTTGGAGCAGGCCTAATACGCACATCTGCCCGTTACGCACATTTGCCCGTTTTTCTCACTTGACACTTTTTCAACTGATTTTCAGATATGAGCAAAGTGAAAAAAAGTTGTGCAATGACATTAGTGAACTTTTTTCACTTCACTCATATCTGAAAATCACTTGAAAATGTGTCAAGTGAAAAAAACACAGTGAAAAACAGCCATTTTTCACTGTTTTCCACTTGACACATTTTCTAGTGATTTTCAGATATGAGTGAAGTGAAAATAGTTCACTAATGTCATTGCGCAGCGTTTTTCACTTCACTCATATCTGAAAATCACTTTAAGAAGTGTCAAGTGAAAAAAACGGGCAAATGTGTGTAACGGGCAGATGTGCGTATCAGTGCACCCCCTTGTTTTAACGTGTGTTCTGCATTGTCTGGATCACAACACCGCAGCTTTTGTCATTTACGTTCTGTTTTCACTCAATTTGGGAGGGTATTTCGAGGGGGGTCTATAAATTCACAGTGGTCATTTTAAAGGGGGTATTTCGAGGGGGATATTTCGAGGAATTGTGGTAGTTCACCCAGACTGATTACGGTTTAGTGTGATCAGGATTAGTGATGTAAAAAGCGCCAGGATTTTAGTGCCAAGCGCCAAAAGCGCCATGGCGCTTTTCAAAGTTCAGCGCCAAGCGCCAATGGCGCCACGACAAAATAGCGCCAAGCGCCAAAAGCGCCATGGCGCTTTTCCAGACCACGGCGCCAAGCGCCAATGGCGCCAGAAGGCTATGGCGCCAAGCGCCAATGGCGCCAGCGCCAAAATATTTTCCTTTTTATGACACAGGCACAGTTCATCTATCAGTTACATCACCTTATGACTTCTATCGTCTCCCAGAACGTAATAATAGTCAAAAGAAAGCCAAAAAACATTCTTGCTTAACACTAAAGGTAGAAATTCCACCTGGGGACACTCCCAGACCTCGTAAAACTCTGTTAAGTGTCAAATTACCTGTAAAATGCCAAAGGTTTTGTAAAAAAACCCATAAAATGTCAAAGGTCATGTAAAATATTCTGTAAAATGTCATTTGAAAGACACTGTAGAATGTCAAATTTCAATATGTTTCACATTTTACAGGGCATTTTACATGGCTTTTAAGACTTATGAGACCGGTAGTAAAATGCACACTTCATTCATAAGTATAAAAAAAGCCATAAAATGAATTGGCCATCGAGCTTCAGCAATTCGCAGTCAGTTATCGCAGCATAAATTTATCATTCTCTGGCGCTTTTTTGGCGCCTTTTAAAATGCTAGCGTCAAGCGCCAACGGCGCCGCCGGAAAATAGCGCCAAGCGCCATAAGCGCCCTGGCGCCTTTCGGGAGCATGGCGCCAAGCGCCAATGGCGCCAGAGCATTTTAGCGCCAAGCGCCAAAAGCGCCATGGCGCTTTTTGCTTTGGCGCTAGCGCCAGGCGCCAGCGCCATGGCGCTTTTACATCACTAATCAGGATAGTGACGTAAAAGCACCATGGCGTGCTATCTATTGGCGCTTGGCGTCAAAATCTTTACGCTCTTTACATCACTATATCAGAACAATAAAGTGTTTGGCTTTTATTCATATGGTAGATTCATTGTCAACTGTGCGGTTACCGTATTACCTCGAAATACAATACGAATATCGAGGGAGGGGGTATCTCGAGGAAATACGGTATACACAGTTTGCATAGCGATGTACGTTTATAGGTCCAAAATATCCTATTTTGTCATGTTTATTACCGGTTTTAGATATGAAAAAACGTGTTCCTTACTATGAAGTTCACGAAAATTTCTGACGAAACAATAACCTCCCCCCCTCGAATAAGCCCCCCTCGAAATACCCCCTTCAAAACCTCCACGCTGAAAAAATAAACCCCCCGGGGGTATTTCGCGGAAATACGGTAGTAGACTATTAACAAATTTGACATGATGTGCTGTGCTCGTCCACTAGTGCGTGTAGGGCTCAACCAAAAACAGTAGGGCAAAGGACCCAAAAGGGAACGGACGGGCATTCGCGGGAGCCAGGGCGCCCCTGCCGGCGTGCATGTGCTTGGCGGTGAGCATGCACTGGACGGTCTCGGCGCGCATGATCGCCCGCTTGGCCTGCCCCTGGCACAGCTGGCTGCAGAACTGGTACACCTCCCCGCTGGGCACGTCGGGCGAGGTGATCGTCACCGGACGCTGGGGGGGGGGGGTTGTAGTGCTTAAAATGTAACCATGTATACTCGGCGGACATCACACTAATGAAACCACATCACGGAAACCTACCATAACCCATCTGAAAAATGAACCAAGAATTTTTCATCAAAATATTTCGTTTTTACTGTGGAGTAATTAATTACGAAATTTAAAACAAGATTTCATTCATTAAATTATGGTAGGATTCTGCACATACTTTGCGGTCCGCCGAGTATACCATCTGAATCAAGGACTGAAATTTGGTTGAGAGCAGAGGTGAAAATTTTGACACATTTGGAACTTTTTTTTGATAGTGAGCGAGCGCACTAACGAGGCACGCATTGCTGTCACTGTATTGGAAATGAAATTTGCTCAACATCGTTTTTTAGAGTCGTCGACTATTAAATAAAAGTAGACACTTGAATTGTACAGCGTAAAAGTGTGTCCCAGTGGTCACCTTGTTGCAGTGGTGGCAGAGCTTTCTGCGCTTCATCAAGATCCTCCTGGAGCAGCCCAGAAACGTGTGCTCAGCCGCCTGCCCCCCGTCCGAGAACTTCTGGGACAGTGCATTTGTGCTTGTGCTGCTTCCCGCCGCGCTGTTGCTGCTCGGTGCAGTTCGACTCTGCTCACTAGTTGTCCATCCGTCCTGCTGCTATATGGGTGAATTTCGTTTTTATGTCCAAATATATCTTGTTTGGACATATTTATTACTAGTTTTGGGTATGCAAATGCCCACATTTTACTACGATCCTTTTAAAAAATTTCTGACGAAATAATAAAACCCCCCTCGAATAACCCCCCCTCGAATAACCCCCCCTCGAATAACCCCCTTTCGAATTAACCTCCCCTCGAATTTTGCTGGCGAAATAATAAACCCCCATGGGGGTATTTCGAGGTAATACGGTATTTACATTTACTTGGGAACTGTGTACACTCACACTGAGATAATACACTTATACATTACTCTGAAAAAAGTACCTGTACTCACATTTATGTATACCTTTGAAAGTACACGAGCACCAAAGCCATATTTCAGATAGACTTTTAGATTGGCTTTTTCAAGGCATAGAAGGAAAAAATGGAGAACAAAAGCTAAAAATTGGTAACAAGCAGATGTATAGTTTGAATAAAAGTTCTGTACTTTGACCAACTCTAATGCCTGAAATATTGAGTTACCTGCGAAAAATTGGAAGCAGCCCCTGGTGACCGGGAACTTGTGGAACATTCCGTTACGTTCCTGGGACAAACTGATTTCACATCCACTTCGATATCCATTGTGGAAATATGGTGGAATTGGTTTGATTCACTGCGCGAGATATATTTTTTGGAACAATAGAAAACACAAATACGACACGAAATCAATATATTTATATATAAATTTATATGAAAGTACAGGTAGACGAACGAGAGGCCGGAAAATTATAAATGATCGTTGCTTGACATTTTCGTGGATTAGGTACCTACCTAAATCTAAATACCGTAAATGCTCCAATAAGGCGACGGTCGGTTTATTGTTTTCAGCACATTTTTGGGGGTCGCATTATTGGAGAGGTCGCTTTATTGGAGGGGTGTCGTTCTAATAGAGCATTTACGGTACTACTTAACACAATTGCATGATATATTGTATGATTGCCAAGCGCGCATGGCGCAAGAGACAGAAGCGCCATGGCCAGCAACAGGCGCCAAAAAATCGCCAAGCGCCATGATACTTTTCCTCTGGCGTTGGCGCCAGCCAGCGCACCGACGCATCACATCACTATTCGACAGTTCCGGTTATGTTTAGTGATGTAAAAGCGCCATGGCGCTGGCGCTGGGCGTCGGAAAAGCGCCATGGCGCTGGCACCAAAGCAGAAAGCGCCATGGCGATTCTGGCGCCTGGCGCCATTTTCCTCTGGCGCCATTGGCGCTTGGCGCTGGGGGTCGGAAAAGCGCCATGGCGCTTTTCACATCACTAGGTAGTTATGTTTAATGTTGGAAAAGCGTCACAACGCTGACGCCAAAACAAAAAAAAAATTCTTGGCGCTTAGTTTATGAATGTTTTTGCAAGAATCTGGTAACAGGATTTTTCCTAAAACCGAATAATTTTGTGGAAAGCAGGTCATTATTGCCCACGACAAATTACCGTACTTCTTCCAATAGAAGGGCGTCTCCAAAAGAAGGGTCATGAACTGCTGGAATCGTGCCAAATGCATAAAAATAATAATAAATGTCAGTGCTCAGTGGACGCTTTTATTTGGTGGGTTTGGTTAATTTATTTGTTGGCATTTTATGATCAATTGTTGAATGAATTCTATGAATCGTTGCTTATTTTAAAAGTCACTCAAAACTGTTAACTAACAGTTCGCAAAACTTTGGCAGAACTTGAAAAAATGACTGAAAATATGCGAAAAATAAACAGCAATCAAAAAAATCTCCAATAGAAGAGCGGGTAAAAGTTGACGAAAAGAATAGAAATGTGCCCTTCTATCAGAAGGAATACATTACTTTCCTTATTAGAGCGAGCAAAAAACCTACCTACAATATTCCAAAAAAAAACTGAAGGTTTTTTTCGATAGGATCTTATAGCGAATATCCGTTGTCAATATTGAGACACACAGAGGTCGACATTCAATCAAATTTCATGCCAACCTTCAGAATCAAACAACAAAAAAAATATCATTTACCGAGATTTACCTAACTGAAAACTATCAAAGTGGAGAAATCGATATCCCAAAAGCGTCTGAATGCACAGAATCGACTATAAATATGAAACCGCATGCAAGCGGAGGTTGATTTTGCACTTTGAAACTCGATAACCTATCCCTACGATATTCGATATGCCATTTCCATTCTGCCCGCGCGTATAATGTACCTACATTTGATTCCGTTTGTAGGGTTTTATTTTACTTGCGCCGTCGCTTTTACATGAACCCAGGGGATAGAATTTCCGTTTGGTGCATTGCCGGGGAATTTTCATGTTTTACGGTCGTTGGCCCCACGTTGACTAGATTAAAACTACGCAATATTGTATACACCATAGTTGTTAATACGTATTTACGTTTACTCAAAAAGTACGTATACCTACTCGAGTGCTGAGTAAATATGTTTACGTATACTTTCGATAAAGTACATGTACTCACTTTTATGTATACTTTTTAAAAGTACTCGAGTACAGAAAACGAATTTCAGGCAAGTTTGTTATAGGCTTATTCAAGGCATACATGGGGGAGAAAGGAGAAAAAAGTGAAAAATTGCTGAAAATAGGCACAAAACACAAACTAGTGAATTTGAAAGTAAAAATTGTCAAAAGGTATGAAAATTAGTGATTTTGAGTGAAAATTGGAACAAAATTCCAAAAAATACACATTTTTACGTTTTCACAGGGGAAAAGTATTTTGCTCCTGTTTACTCATGAGTAAAAGTAAAAAAAAATACTTTATGTTTTTTTGTACTCAGGGGATGAGTAAAAAATAAACACTTTACGTTTACTTACGTATAAAAGTTCAGTACTTTTAACAACTCTGGTATACACAATACACATGTACTTCATGCCCGCCTTTTACATGTCTTGGAAATATTGTAAGTTTTATTTCAACAGTACAGCTTCATTTGCAGCATGCTTCAACACTTTAGCATTTGAACGTCAGTTGACATGTTTGTCCTTGTCAACTGGTGGCAATCCCAAGCCCTGTAAAGTGTAAAGTAAAGTGTCAAATGTAAAGTCAAATGCAAAGTAAAGTGTCAATTGTCATGCAAAGTTCAGTGATAAAATCTTTTTTTGTTTTGTTTTGATTGACACTTTACTTTACATTTGACACTTTACTTTACACTTTACAGGGCTTGGGATTGCCCCCTGGTGTGTGCAGGCAGACTTCCCCGCCGATGCACTCGCAAATGTGCATGCGTGCGAAATGGGATAGCCACCTGGCTTCGGCTTGGACGCAAGTGAAATTGGACCCTGGCTGAAAACGACTCGACCAAATACTCAAATGCTTACATGTAATTCAACACTGTGATATTTAGGTGCGCTGTGTATTTTATTTACTGTATTTTCTCAAAATACCTTCCCCTCGAGATACCCCCCCCCCCCAATTGAGTGTGAAGGGAACGTTAATGACAATAGATGCGGTTTGTGATCCGGCGATGCAAACGTTAAATAATGCGGTGACACACGTTAAAAACAATTACTTGTTACCTTAGAACAGGGTTCATGACCAGGGTTGGTTTTAGTAAAATTCTTTTTACTAAAATTGTATTTTATTTTAATTTTATTCATGTTTCATTTTATTTTATTCTGAAATGTCATTAATAAAATAAAATGAATCATTTTACGAAAATTTTACAAATATTTTACAAAATTTTTACAAAAAAATCGGAATCTTGCATGCAATTTGCACCATAAAACAAAATAAACAAACGTTGAAACATGGAAATAATTGGGTGACATTAGATGATATTTTATTTTTCATTTCAATTTTTATCTCTCGCAATCTCGTCTGTCATTCGAGATCTTACTTTATTTTATTTCAATTTGCAAATTCTTAAGTTGCTAGAAATTTTGTAATTCCGATCGATTCACGAGGGAATAGAGGGGATCTTTTTGCTTTTCCCATGTTCAGACGTCAGAAAATGAAGATATAAGAAAAACATATATAATACTTTTTTCAAGAGGGTTGCGATTACGATCAGTGATGTAAAAGCGCCATGGCAATTTTTAACACATTTTTTTCATTTACATCGGATTTTTACATTTTTCATCGAAGTACCCCCCTCGAAATACCCCCCTCGGACCCCCCTCGAAATACCCCCCAAATGGCGAAAACAGAACGTAAATGACAAAAGCTACGGTTTGTGATCTGGGAAAAGCAGAACACACGTTAAAAACAATGACTGCGTTATGCTAAACAGGGTTTATACTGTCTCTGCACTTATCTAAATTCTATAGAGTCTTATACATGGCGGTTTTTGTTGCATTTTTCGACGTCTGTGCACGTTACAGACAACAGTTTAGTACTGGGATTTCAAAAAATTTCTGGAGAAATAATAAACCCCTCTCAAAATACCCATCCCCGCCCCCTCGTCTACCCCCCTCAAAATTCCCACTCGGTAGTCTTATTTATGATTACGGTAGTTTTTTTTATGAAGCTTGAGCAATATTTTAATATCAGATCATCATTTTGAGATTTAATATAAATTTAAATGCTTTGAAGGCTCCCACCATCAATTTTTGTGACATTTGTGTGACGGAATCCACACTATATGCTGGTAAACTCAAATGTGTTTACAGTAAAGCAGATGATCAGCTTTGATAGTTTTTGCCGTCAATTATCGTGCTTGCGGCATTTTGTGTCAGGATGGGCACTGCACCAGAGTTGTTAAAATTACTGAACTTTTAAAAAGTATATGTATATGTAAAATACTTTTTTATACCCCTGATTACAGAAAATGTGAAATACTCTTTTTACCCAGACTCATGAGTACATGTGAGAACAATAATTTTTTGTCCAGGAAAATGTGAGTATTTTCTCTCCAGAAAATGTACAAGTACATTCTTCATATAATATGTAAAAGTGAGTACATTTTTCATGTAAAGTGTAAAAGTAATTACTTTTTACATGTGAAGGTAGATTTTACACTGGAAGACACAACAGATGTCATTTTTTATGACTATTTTTCCTGGTTATTTTTCCTTCACGCGTCTAACAGGGGGGACTCATTCGATAGGGGGAATTATTCAAGGGGGAAATTATTCGAGCAATTATGGTATGTATTTTTTGAGTATATGTAAATACATTTTTTACCAACTGTGTGGCGCAGTGCCATTAGCGTTCCAAAAAATCGGTGTTTTAGTGAAAATTAGATCCACAGGGGTAAGGCGTCAAAATGAAATATAATATTATCGCAGAATATCTCTCAAAAACAAACTAAAATCAAATCTCTCGAAGAACGCAGAGAAAATGAAAATGAACATAAATAAGAAATTTTTCCGTAAATATACCTGATATTCCTAATCAAATCTCTAAGGGTAAAACCTGGGAAAATATAAGTTAATGTAAAATTTTTGCAAGATTCCAAAATGGCAAATGTCGCGCAAAGTGTATAAAGTGATGGAAAATGCCCTGAAAAACTTCAAATGTAATGCAAATTGTTAAAAGTGATGTAAAATGCCCCGGAAAATGTCAAATGTCATACAAATTGTCAAAAGTCATGGAAAATGCTCTGGAAAATGGCAAACGTACATGGGAATTTTACATGGCTTTGACACTTGGCATAACATTTGACACGGGACACTTTACATGGCTTTTGACACTGATGATGACATTTAATACTTGATTTGGCACTTTTTATATGACAATTAACATCTTAAGTATATGGCATTTCACTGGCTCTGGGAACGTTTCCAGGTGCCACCAAATAGCGCCACGGAGCGAGCCTCCTTTGCGCTCTCGAGTGGCGCCAGCGCCTGCGCCGTGGCGCTGATGCACGACTAGGGTGTCAAATTTACGTTGCGCCGTGGCGCTGATGCACGACTAGGGTGTCAAATTTACGTTTCCACCTTTTCGCAGGAAAATTTTTTACCTTTCCGTTTTCCGTTTTCCAGCATCTGAAAATTTTTTACCTTTCCATTTTCTGTTTTCCGGCAGCCAAAATTTTTTTACCTTTCTGTTTACCATTTTCTGGCAGCTGAAAATTTTTTACCTTTCCGTTTTCCATTTTTCCTGCCCATTTTTCCATTTTCCAGCTGAAAATTTTTTACCTTTCCGTTTCCATTTTTCCAGGCCATTTTTCCATTTTCTGGCATTTTTCCATTATTTTTCCAATCTGTATTTATCTTTTTCCACTGTGGTGTTTTTAACTACCGGGTTCTTGTGTCATTCATAACTTTTATCTGTATCTAAATCTGTAAAAAACAAAGTAATCTTGGACACATACTTTGCAGTCCGCTGAGTATACTTTTTACTGTTCAGTTACATTCTAAGTTCGCTTTTGTCTTATTGTTGTTGTAGTGTATTTTTGCTACCTTTTGATGATTTTTTGTTGGTTCAGTTAAGCTTGAACTACAAGTGAAGTTACTGGCATGATCCATAGTTGCAGAATGTACAGCTACCACAATCAAAGCCAAACAGGCAAACCTGCATGCAGGTTTTCCTTCTGCAAATTTGTCCATTTCCATGCAAATTTCACTTTATTTTTTTCTGTTTCCATGAAAATTTTGCTTTCCCTTTTCCGTTTTCCGGCATTTCATTTTCCGTTTTCCGTTTTCTGGCCGATAATTTTTTTTTACCTTTCCGTTTTCCATTTTCTGCTGAGTGAAATTTTTTTACGTTTCCGTTTTCCGTTTTCTGCTGAGTGAAATTTTTTTACCTTTCCGTTTTCCGGCAGAAATGTTTTTTTACCTTTCCGTTTTCCATAAAGTGAAAAAATTTTTACCTTTCCGTTTTCCGTAAAAAATTTTTTTGACACCCTTTGCACGACTACAGGCATGGCACCAGGAAGCCGAACGTTTGCAGGGCGCCGCGCAAAGTGGCTTCGTTGCACGCAGCAACTAATGCACTCGTTTGCTGCCCCAGGCTCTGTCAACGCTTCACCCAATTAGTAGTTAGCATCATTTTGATTTTGACACACTGTAATACACTCGGCGGACCGCAAAGTATGCGCCCAAAATTAGTTATGTTTCAGTCGATAACGCGCGAGCGGGATACTTATGCACGCAGTTTTACAAAAAAAACATATACCTATTATTTAAGAACAAAAAGGCGGAGTCGTGCATAACCAATTTATGCTTGGATTCTGAAACGTTTTTCTTCTTTTTTTAATAGAAATTTTTATTTTATTTATATCATGATGGAGTGTTTCATTCAGAAAAAACACCTAGCATGCGGTCGACGGATTACAGTAGCAATGAACATTGTTTTTGTTAGTGGTCAAAAATAGTGAACACGTTTAGTAACAGTTAGTGTTTTTTGTATGTTTTTGATATGCTTTAGAGCATATTTTACAATATATTCAGAAAGCTTTCAAAGGATCGTTCTAAATCTAAATACAAATCACATCTATTTATGCTTAAAACAAATTCTAATGGAGCTTTTGAATTTGCACACATTCATGTTTTAAAGCTAAAGATCGCACGCTTAACCGAGTTGTAAAGAGACAATAACTGCAAATTTCTGGCGAAGTAATAACCCTCCCCCTCGAAATACCCCCCTCGTTAACCCCCCCCCCCTCAACATTCTCAATCTAAAAAAAACCCCGGGGGTACTTCAAGGAAACAGGGTACTATTTTATAACCGCGTAAATTAAATCGTTAAGTCGTATTTCCTCGAAATACACCCCGTCTAAATAACCCCCTTGGAATTTCCCCCTCAAAATGACCACTATGAATAAATAGACCCCCGCTCGAAATAACCCCCCCCCCAAATTGAGTGTAAACAGAACGTAAATGACAAAAGCTTCGGTTTGCAATCCAGGCAATCCAGAACACACGCTAAAACAAGGACTGTGTCACGCTAGAATAGGGTTTATTTAATCCACATATTTACCGTATTACCTTCAATATAAGGTTGAACTTATATTGATTTCGTCAGCTTTTTTCATCGTTTTGATATACCATATTTGCTTGAATAATTCCCCCCTTGAATAATTCCCCCCTCAAATAATCCCCCCCTGTAAAATGAGTGAGGAAAAAATAATTCCCCCCTCGAATAATCCCCCCCTCAAGGCATACGATCAATTTTTTATGTCTACTTTGAACAAGAATAGCATATTATTGTGTAAATAAAGCATGTTTTGTCTAATGAGTTGATGGAAACATGCTTGAGATTTCTGACGAAATAATAATTCCTCCCCTTGAATAATTCCCCCCCTTGAATAATCCCCCCATCAAAAAAGTCTGACGAAATAATAATCCCCCAGGGGGATTATTCAAGCAAATACGGTACCTACCTTATATTAGAAGGTACCTTATATTAGAGGTATACCTTATTTGGGAGGTATGCCTTTTATTTATTTTGTCACGTTCAAAAAAGCCAAAAAATATACCTTATATTAGAGGGTACCTTATATTGGAGGTATACCTTAGGTTGGAGGTAATACGGTGAGCATTGAAAAAATCTCTGCGAGATTTATATTGAAAAAATTTCAGAAAATCTCAGAAAATATAAGATTTTCTAGATTTATATTTTTTCCACCACTTTCCAGAGAGATTTAATTACATTTTCGTTTTGAGAGGTTTTCTGAGATTTTTAAAAAATATCAGAAAATATCTTAAATTCTGATATTTATATTTATTTATATTTTTTTCCAGTTTTTTGGAGAGATTGAATTATATTTTTTTCTTGAGAGATTTTCTGAGATTATATTTAATTATATTTTCCAAAAATTGATGATTTTTTTTCAATGCTAAATATGTACTTATATAAGTTGACTCTCTTATATGGCGGTTATGCTGCGATTACAGCTCGGGCGTAAAATTGACTGGGCGTAAAATTGATTTTGGGCGTAAAATTGATTACCGATGAATGGATAAACGAGAGCTTATCTGCAGACGTTGCTTGTGTCCAAAGCTCATGAGTTTATTCTAATCGTACTGGGAGTTATGAATTTTAGCACAATTTTGTCAATTATGCGCTGTAAGTTGCATAAAATTAGGGCGTAAAATTAAAAAAATTTGCGCCAAAATTCATTCCTTCATGTACAATCAAAATAAACTGATGAGCTTTGGACACAAGCAACATCTGCATGTGCGCTTTCTTTGACTGAAATTACAACGCCATATCTTTATCCATTCACCTGTAATTAATTTTACACCCAAAAATCAATTTTACGTCCGGTCTATTTTACGCCTGAGCTGTAATCGCAGCATTATTGTTGCATTTTTCTACGCCTGCATACGTGACACACAACAAGTAGTGCTGCGAGTTCAAGAAATTGCTGGCGAAATAAGAGCCCCATCTCCCCTTGAAATTCCCCCCATTTTTACTATGAAAAATAAACTCCCGAGGGGTATTTCGAATAAATACGGTATTGAAACCGAGCGCCCCCTAATTTAATTCCCAGTATATTTTGACAATGATTGCAGCTTTAATTGAGGCGATCAATGGAGACGACATTGATGGCGCAGACGCGGTGAATTGAATATTTAAGTCTACTGCTCTGAGCCATACCATAGGCTGCGTAAGTGCTTGTGCGCTTGTGAATGTCACAAGAAGAATTTTCGGTGTCACAAGCAGAAATACCTATGTTTACCTAGTAAAAAGTGTCACAAGGTCAAATTTTGGCCAATGCGATTGTGAATGTCACAAGCACAAATTGGGACCTTGCGCCGCCTATGAGCCTTCTGTAGCTTCAGGAAAGCGCCTTTTCGCACGTATACTCCGCGGTTCGCATGCCATTTAGGTAAATACATTTTTACTGAACGAAACATTGCATCCATCTTCAGATTTCAGCAGTTAAAGCTCACACTTTAGAAGGTCAATAAACTATGGGTCTAATCGAAGCAAATGAAGATGGATTCAAAATGAAAATCACATGGCAGCAATAACAATCCAGTGCCACTCCCAGACTCTGTAAAATGCCATGTGAAATGTCAAATGTCAAAAGTCATGTAAAATGCACATTTTACAGGGCATGTTACATGACTTATAACTGTTTGCACCAAAATTGCAATTTTACAGGTCATTGTACTTGACTTTAGACAGTTTGCATAAAATTTGACATTTTACAGGGCATTATGCACGGTCTAGGAGTGCCTCCTGGCTTTGGATACATTTAATCGTACTATCAAAACTATCATCGACCTCAATTTCGACAAAAGGCAAAAATACAATGATTTGTGGTGATTTTGACCTGGCGCAGCTTAAGCTAGACACTGAAAATGAGTGGCATAACTATATGAGAATGTTTGGTAGTCATAAAAATGGCAACACAGTCTTCCATTGTAACCCCTTAGGTCAGTTTTTTTGCAAGCAGACATTGGATGTGTTGTGGATGTGCAGTGAAGTGTGGTGAAGCGGCATTGTGAAGTGTTTTCATGCCAATATTTTCCAATGCTTCACTAAGTACCTTGCATCACACACATCATGGAAATTTGCATGAAGACAGTTGATACTGCTTAGTATGACATTGACAAGCAAATCTACATAAACATATATGTTGCTGATGCTGCGGCATGAGGAAGCACTGGTGAAAATTTGGAAATGCATGAATTAGCGGTGAAGCTAGGTGAAGTGTGAAGAAGCACCACTGCTGTGAATTGTCTTCCACAATTTTGCAAGTGTGTGAATTGAACATTTCTTGATTATTGTAAAAGTGTGTGGAAACATGTGGAAGAACTCAGATTCACGCAAGTTTGTGTTTGTTGTTTCCTTTCCAATGCGAAATAAAATTGGCAACATTTTCTCTGTTTCCTTATATTTATCATATTTCAGCTATACATAATCTAGGTAGTTTGTATACCTAGTTATATTTATATACATGTGCAAGATATCTAGTTTGGGAACATTTAAATATGACCAGTTTGGGGTCTGTAAAACCATGTTCAATACTACGATCCTTCACAAAAATTTCTGATGAAATAATTAAACCCTCGAATAAGCCCCGCCTAAATTAACCCCCATAAAAATGTACTGGCGAAATAACCATCCCCCTTGGTAATTTCTAGTAAATACAGTGCGTTTTACACACAAAGTTGGGCAAAAATTGATGGGCAAAAATTTCTAATTAGCATCGAAAACTGTGAAAAAGGTGAATGCACAAATATTTAGATGTTTGCTCAGCTGGCATAGAAGTGAAAGAAAACACATAACGTGTGCTTATTGTAAAAAGCCATGTTAAGTGGTGATTTAAATCATACAGATGTGCTGTGTATACCCATTCATTTGAAAATATCAGTAAATACAAGTTCAACAATAACTGTGATAACTTGAAACTTGGAAAGCCCTCTCAAATCAACTTTTTGCTCTGACCCCTGCAAATGACTTTTCAACTGAAAGAAAGTTAGTGCTGGAAGACTTGTTGATTCTATACTGCCATACTCATTATAAAAAATCGCTGATTTCTGAAAAATGTCCCAAAAAATAAAAAAATAGTTAAAACTATATTAATCAATAATTTTTATTTTCTGCGTTTTTGACAAAAAGTTGCAGAAAATCTCTCAAATTGAATATGTCTGAAAGATGCTGAAAAAGCTACTAAAATCATATACCGTATTACCTCGAATTATCCCCCCCTTGAATTAACCCCCCCCTCGAAATACCCCCCCTAAAATTCGGCCGAGGAAATAATAAACCCCCCCCTCGAAATACCCCCCCTAAAATTGAGTGTCAAGAGAATGTACATGACAAATACCGTAGTTTGTGATCTGTACAATGCAGAACACACGTTAAAAGTGATGGCTAAGTGACGTTAAGGAAGGGTTTATGTGTATATACAATTATATATGCCTATAAACACGTATACATCTACGCAATTGTTCGATTTTTCTACGTCTGCGTATAGGGAATTTCCGAAAATTTCTGGCGAAATAATAGACCCCCCCTCGAATAAACCCCCCCCTCGAATTATCCCCCCCCTCAAATTTTGCTGGCGAAATAATAAACCCCCTGGGGGTATTTCGAGGTAATACGGTATTTTTATCAATGCCAAAGGTTATGCAAATATGTGACGTGTCGATATCGATATGTCACGTGTAGGATATCTACAGGCACAACGGAAACAGAAAAGTACCAAAATAAGACTTACAGTCCATATCTTCTATATTTCATTTATCGAATTATGTTCAAACTTACATTTGAATTATGGGCAAATAATTTTTTTTTCTTCTTGTATTTATATTCTTATGAATGACTGAATTTGATTAAATTATCCACTTCAAAAACAAGAACAACAATCGTAGATATGAATCGCAAACCGTGTATCAAATTTAAAATCACATATGCCACATAATATTTCTGTGTTTTACTTGACCCAGGTATTCTTAATTGTCCTGCCTATATCCAGAGTTAGATTTGGTCTGAAAAGAAAGTTTTTAAGGTTTGTATGTATGTTTATGTTTATGTTATGTGCTTTATTTTATCAATTTTAAAAATTATAACTTTAATACCGTATTTCCTCGAAATACCCCCCCCCCCCTTGAAATACCCCCCCCCTCGTTTGACCCCCCCCCCCTCTCGAGACCACTATGAAACAATCACCCCCCCCCTCGAAATACCCCCCCCCAAATTGAGTGTAAAGGGAACGTACATGACAATAACTGTAGTTTGTGTTCAGTGTACTGCAGAACACACGTGAAACAATGTCGGTGTCACGTTAGAACAGTGTACATACCATCTACATACTAATATTAGTCTACAGAACCTTATAAATGGCGGTTTTTGTTGCATTTTTCGACGTCTGCGTACGTTTCAGACGACAATTTCGTACTTGGTTTTCAAAAATTTTCTTGTGAAACAATCACCCCCCCCTCGAAATACCCCCCCCCTCGTTTAACCCCCCCCTCTCGGGACCACTATGAAACAATCACCCCCCGGGGGGTATTTCGAGGAAATACGGTAGTCCAGACATATTTTTGTCATTAACTGCTGTCGACTCAGCCTCGGCACCGATGTTTTATTTTTTTACCAGTGCCATAGATCCAGCTGGGGGGAGAATTGAGAGCTGAAACTTAGGGTATATATAAGCATAACCCCCTCTACTATACGCCAGCAGGGGGGGGGGGCTACGGCGACCCCCAAAGTGTGCGACCCCCGTAGATGACAAAAAATTTTGCTCGATTTTCTGTCCGCGACAAGTTCGGCGCAGAGCAATACCCTGCAGTACGCAGACTATATCTCATGCTCTGGTGGGTATGTAGTCGACATGTGTTATATGTGTTAAATTTGCGGGGTATGTAGTCGACACCCCCACCTACTATACACCACGATGCAGCTATCAGCAACCCACTACAGTGTGGGTCGCCGAACAGCTAAAAAAATTTTTGACGCAGATTTTGTCCGCATCGGTTCGGCACCCATATTTTCTCATTTTTGCATCAAGTTCAACATAATTTTTCAAATTTTTTAATGTAAATATTTCTGATTTTCACGTAGGTATAAAAATGATATGAATACCGTATTTCCTCGAAATACCCCCCCCCCTCGAAATACCCCCCCCCCCCCTCGTTTAACCCCCCCTCAAAATTCTCACTATGAAAATCTAATCCGCCCGGGGGTATTTCGAGGAAATACGGTACTCAGTAAGCATTGATATTCCCTGTTCAATGTTACTTAAAAGAAACCACTCCCCACCCTACCCTCGCCACCCCATCCCCCCATGGTGTGTCAGATGAAAAATGCACTTTATGTCATTTTTTTACTAGACACTTAAAAACTTGGTATACGGTGCCCTCTAGAGGAGGGTTATAGCTTCCAAAGTGCATAAAGAACTTGCCCCCCCCAAAAGGCTCCCCTGAAGAATTTTGATGGGGGTAAATGCAATGACGTCATATTGACGTCATCACAGGAACAACAATGGAGCAGTTTTGACACTTTTTCATTTACCCCCAACAAAATTCTTCAGGGGGTGTTTTCAAGGGAATATTCTTTACGCACTTTAGAAGCTTTAACCCTCCTCTAGAGGGCACTGTAGACCAAGTTTTAAAGTGTCTAATAAAAAAGTGTCATAAAGTGATAAAAAAATAAAATACCGTATCGGAGTGGGCTGGGTGGGGTTGCGTCATTTTTGAGTACGGTTAAAACAGAATTCACGTTTTGTGATTGAGGTCTAGATTGTTTTTTTTTAATTTTTGGGATTGGGATTTAGGAGTAGGGATCAGAGTTTGTTAAGATGCTGTCAAGTGCCTAGCTTGATGCAGACAGGTAAAAAATAGGTGCCGAACCTTACGCAAAGAAAAACCGCTTAAAAAATAACTTTGATTTTCGACGACCCACTCTATCTGTAGTGGGTCGCCGCGGCCCACCCGGTGGTATATAGTAGGTGGGGGTGTTGGCAACACCCCCACAAAATTTGAGTATTCTACGCCCCCCCCACAGCTGGAGTTGTGGCATCCGCAGTGGGGCGTACCATGTTGATGCCGAACTTCTCGCGGACACCAAAAATTGCGCACTGCAATTGCAAAAAAAAATTTTTGGGCATGTTCAGCGACCCACACTGTAGTGGGTCGCCGGAGCCTACCTTGCTCGTGTATAATATGGGGGTGTTACGCCAATATACCCCTTAAGTATCAGCTCCATATCTCGCACACAGCTGGAGATATGACACTGGTAAAAAAATAAAAAATCGGTGCCGAGGCTGAGTAGACAGCAGTTAATTTACTACATAATTGATTTACGATACTTTGATTCAATATTATTTTGTTAATTTTTTTAATGTTGGATGCACATTTGTTAATGCATATTTACTACTACTTAAACTCGCAAGTATGCATACACGAGTACCGAGTAAATATGCAGATGCATACTTTGAAAAAGTAGTTGCCTGTACACTTACTTTTTGAGAGTACTTGAGTACAGTAGAGTATTTTTTCAATTTCAGACCCCTGCTTTTCATAAAGAATACTTGTTAGTAGAATGAAAACATTTGTTTTTTGTCAAGGCCAAGGGTAAACATTCATAATGCTTTACTAGAAAGAAATGGTAATTTTGCTTTCTTTTACGCTTTCCTAATAATATATTCCATTTACACTTTCTGGAAAAAAAGTATTTTACTCTATGTTTACTTTATGTTTTCTGTACTTGGGGGTCAGTAAAAACAAAATACTTTACAGATACACATACTTTGAAAAAAGTTTGGTACTTGGTTTGATTACTAAGTGATAGATCACTTTACTCACTGTCCAAATAAATTTAACAAAACATGTTTCAAATAATTCAAAAAAATTGTTTTACTTTTACTGAAATAAAGTTAACATTATTTGATTTAAAAATTGTTACTGATTTTGTATTACACTGGTAATTACTTACTTGGTACGGGGTGCTCGGGTTGTTGTTGTGGTTGTTGTTGTTGATGTTGATGTCTATCAGTGGGGAGGGGGGATAATTGAAATTAGTGTGTGTCAATTAAAGGTAATGGATGTGAAGTATATCTTAAAATCAACTCCCCCTGAATTAAACCCCTTCAGAATATGATCAGGGCTGAGTCCGTGTGAGCTGAGGAGAATTCTACATTCTCTCAAAATTCACACCCTTTAGGATTTATGTATGCAAAGTACAGGATGTACTGGGTGGCGCACATCAGGCGCACAGTTCAATATGCTCCCAACACATCAATTTTGAATGAAAAGTGCTCAAATTTGGTATGGCTGTAGATAAATGTCCCCCATTTAGTATGTTAAGCACACATATTCATATGGCTAAATTTTCACATTGATCACATCATATGCAAAATCACCACCACTCCACAACCACTGTCATTATTCACAACAATATACAAACGATGAAGAAGACATAGACCTTTTCCCTCCAATAGCTCCAGAGGACGAATTTTAGTGCTTCACGTTCTGACATGAAAATCATGCGATATTAATATGTGCGCTTAACATACTGAATGGGGGACATTTATCTACAGCCATACCTAATTTGAGCACTTTTCATGAAAAATTGATGTGCTGGTAGCAAATTGAAATTGTGTGCCTGACGTGTGCCCAACGATGGAAAAAAACACATAAATTTAACACAGAAACGCATTGAGTTCGCATCAATCTGCCTCAAACTTTACTGGTAAACTAATGTCCCATAATGATAATAATAATACCAGCTGGGTCTATTTCAAGGAAATATGGTAAATGGAAGTGCAAAGAGTGAGTGATACTTTTCATGAGTATATTAACCCTGTGACCAAAACAGGGTTGATTATGTTACCACAAATTCAAAAAGTATTTTAACTAAACTCGGCAGACATGAAAGGAATCAGTGATTCGGCCCTTACGTACCAATTTTAAATTTCGTTAAAATTGTTACGTTAATTTTGAATTTGAATGAATGCATTCCAATCGATTCATGGTAAATCTTATTCAATCCGACGTTTTATGCGAGAACAGGATAAACTGGTCACGCATATTGTCGTATGAAAGCAGATAACAAGGTATTTTATTGTAACAGCCCGGACAGTTTCCCACAAAAAAGTACGTATGTGTGCGTGCGAAAGAACAAGGGAAGAACGACCCTGTACACTGTACACCACTAGCGAAATCTGGATCGTTTTGAAAATCTAAAAATTGCTCTGAATAACATAAAATGCTCACTATGTTCGTAATAATAAGAAATTACCATATACATATTTATCAAGTGTAGATCTTTAATTCAAATTTCGTCGGTGACGTTTCACTAATCTAATTGAAAAATTTGTTGATGGTCATCCCTACGCATGAAATACGAGTGTCAAATACAATGAAATTGGGTTAGAATGGCACTTGTACAAACATTCGTTAGACCATTGACTCGCATAATGTCTGCCGAGTTTAATCAAAGTATTTTAAATTGACTCACTGCCCAAGTAAAGAAAATGTTGTATTTGAAAAAAACATAAAAGTACCTCCCTTATGATAAACTTTAAAAGAAGATATCTCACTTTTTGCTCCAGAAAATGTAAAATAAGTGTAAAAAAAGTCTTTTCATATGTAAATGTTGCTTGTAGTATTTTCCAATTATTGTACTCATGAATAGTTTGATAGTTTTCATAGCTTAAAATGTAAAAGGAAATGTCATTCAACACTGTTTCAAGGAACACCTTTCAAGTTTCAAATGTCCATGAATATGAACAATAATTGAAAAATAATCAAATGTTTTGCAACCCTGGTGCAAACAATTTATTTCTGCCTATATATATATGTTGATAACAGAAGCAGAATATTGTGTCATCATAAGAAAACCCTCAAAAATTATCCAACTCACTTTTCCACTGCGTTTTTGCCTATTGCCATAGTTTGCTTTCATTTTGCCACCGAGTCCCAATTGAAAAATTGGTGCCTCTGAAAATACAAATAATTTGCTTCTGAATAGAGAGCACTTTTAGATTTTCCTGACAAAAGACATTCAAAATGATTTGATAAAAATATATTCTCATAGTCATTTTTCACATTTTCTGGGTTTAAAATTTGTTGTCTGGGTATTTTAAGTAGGTAAATTAAACATAATTTTACATCTACATATACTTTTGAATGATGAGCACTTGAATATCAAGCTGAAAAATTTTTTTTCAAATATATAAAAATGCTTAATTTTTTTGTAGTTTCAAGGAATAATCAGTTTACAAAATATGCTTGCAAAGGTGTTAACAACATACTATCACAAACTGCTTCATCACTATATATCACTAAAAGTATGCAAATCATTGCAGTGATTGCACATGGAAGTGGTTGCATCTTTGGCTTATTATATTTTTTATTTTTGCTGAGTTTGTTGAATATACAGGGGTGGGCATCTTCAGTTACCGCTGGAAAAACGCGATAGCTTGAGCTACAGTTGAGCTATCACAATGAAATTTTAACACAATAGAGTAGACTCCATAGGACACCTATGCTGAAGTTTGCAACCCAAACGGCCACAGTTTGGAGGAGTTGTGGAACACACAGTTTTTAGTGTAATTTTGTGACTTCACCCCCCTTATCTCGGGACTGGGGGACTATTCGAGTAAAAAAAGAATTTGGTAGTAGGCGCGACCACAACATACTCAAAGGGCATCAAAATCGGCCGATGTACGACATAATGGGACGACACCAACGACCGATGCCCCCCCCCCCTCAAATGCCACCCTCGATTTATCCTATGGGTGACGCCAAGTCACAAAATTACACTAAAAACCGTGTGTTCCACAACTCACCCAAAGTGTGGCCGTTTGGGTTGCAAACTTCAGAATAGGTGTCCTATGGAGTCTACTCCATTGTGTTAAAATTTCATTCTGATAGCTCAACCGTAGCTCAATCTATCGCATTTTCCCAGCGGTAACTGAAGATGCCCACCCCTGTACAAACTGCAAGCATTTGTGGTTATATCTTGTGAACATATCACTTTTATGTGTTTAGGACAAGAAAATAACAATCACCAATGCAAATATTAAGTGATGTGCATTCTCACACTTATCTTCAAAAAAATTTCAAACCCAATTTATTTGCATGTTCTTGCATTTTCAAATGGGAAGTTCATTGAATAAATCCTTTCAAATTTACATATATTTACCATAGATCCTTGAATAAAGTCCCAAGGATGTTTTTATTTTGTCAGACCTTTTGACTGTCAGTTAACGAAAGGAATTACTCAAAGGGGATGAGTAATTTTTTGTCAGAAATTGAAATTTCAACTCAAATTTAACTTATCTCAACTTTCAAAACTTGTAATTAATATACACTACAACAACAATAAGAATTTAGCAAAAGTGAACTTTGATGTATCTGAACAGTAAAAAGTATACTCAGCAGACTGCAAAGTATGTGTCCAAAATTACTTTGTGTTTTTTACAGATTTGGATACAGATAAAAATTATGAACGACACAAGAACCTGGTAGTTAAAAACACCATAGTGCAAAAAGATACCTAAATACAGATTGGAAAAATAATGGAAAAATGCCAGAAAACTGAAAATCGAGCCAGAAAATGAAAAAATGGCCTGGAAAAATGGAAACGGAAAGGTTAAAATTTTCCAGCCGGAAAATGGAAAACGGAAATGTAAAAATTTTTCGGCTGCCGGAAAACGGAAATGGAAAGGTAAAAATTTTTCCGTTGCCGGAAAACGGAAAACGGAAAGGTAAAAAAATTTCAGCTGCTGGAAAACGGAAAGGTAAAAAATTTTCAGCTACCGGAAAACGCAAAACAGAAAGGTAAAAAAATTTTGCTGCGGAAAAGCGGAAACGGAAATTTGACACCCTATCTGCCTGCAGCTTTCGAAACCACATGCGAAAACGCTCACCCGCGCGCGCGTCTAAATCTTACTTTTATCCAGTACACGCCTGTGATTTTTGCAAACAAAACATGCAAGCGAAAATGCGTAGTTCGAGGCACATCGTTTCTGGGCAATACAAATTGTGCGCGAGTTGATATTTAGCATGGAAATATTGAAGTAGTGTTGATGAAAATATTAGTGTGAGCAGAATACTGGGGGTGTTTAACCTACCAGACCATTGGGTAATGTACCACTGCCAAGGGACGAGTGGTACATTACCCAATGGTCTGGTAGGTTAAACACCCCCAGTATTCTGCTAGTGTGCGTTGCGTGTAGCTGTATGGTGGATGCACACGCAGGCTTGCTGAAGGCGATGCTGGGGCAAGAGTTGGCACTGGTGCAGCGAGGTGACAACGATTCCAATGTGACCGCCCACAGCAGCGTGCTCGACTCCCTCCCACGCGGCGGCGCTGAACAGGTCATTGCACCGAGCCTGTAGCTGTACGCACAGAAACTCGGCACGCACAGAAGCCCGTTACGCACAGAAGTCAACTCGCTGCGCACAGAAACTCGGCACGCACAGAAGCCCGTTACGCACAGAAGTCAACTCGCTGCGCACAGAAACTCGGCCCGCACATAGCTGATGCCATGTGCGTGCCGAGTTTCTGTGCCTACAAAGTTTATGTGATTTTTCACATTCTCTTCTATTCTATTCCCTATGTATAGCAGTAGTTGACACCCAAAATTTTGCCAACCGTTACATCTGTTTTCTACATATTTGACTTTCGCGATTGCGAATGTAAAATATGTAGAAAACAGCTGCAACAGTTGATGAAATTTCAGGTGTCAACTACTTCAACACACATGAAAATCCTGAACTCAGATAGCCGACTTGTCCGACAGGGCCCAGTTGTGTGCGTAATGGGCGTCTGTGCGTGGCGGGTTTTGATTCTGTGCGTAACGGGCGCGTGTGCGTAACGGGTTTCTGTGCGTAATGAGCCTGGCCCCATTGCACCAGCCACACAATGGGTCAGAGTGAAGAAAACATTAGACCCGGTTTACACGGATTTTTTGTGACGACTCGACAACAATAAAACGTTCAATAAGTTGAGTAAAAAGGTTCCATATTCATTAGAAAAAGTGGTCAAGTATACCTTCTACCTAAGCGAATATGCAGGCAAAACTGCAGACTTGTGCTTGTAGCTCAAGATTTATAATGTTTGAAAAAAGTTTGCTATTGTCGCTGGCTGTTGGAGACAGTCCGACAACTGTCCGACAACTGCAAAAGTTTTCAAATGCCTTTAACTCTTGAGCTACAAGCATGATTGTGCAATTTGACATGCTTATTTGCCTAGGTAAGACGTATAGGTAATTGACCATTTTTTCTCATAAATATGGAACGTTTTTACTTAACTTATTGAACGTTTTATTTACGTTGAGTCGTCACAAAAAATCCATGTAAACAGGGTCTTATACAATTTAATGTCACAAAATTTCCCTAATATACAATATAATTTAATCTCTCTTAAATTTCTCTGCAGAGAAAATAAATCTAAAATAGCTTGTTTTTTTGTTGTTTGACACCAAAAATATAATACCTATCTGCTGAGATTTTTCAATGCTAATGTGACTAGGTATGTCAAATTGGTTAAATATGTCAAATACAGTCGACAAACATGGCTAGACGCAATTGTCGCAGGTCATCTGCCACATTCAATCGTTGCTTGGGAGCTTTGGATCCACAGTTGTGAGACACTTGCTGAAGCACACCTATGGCACCTTATCCGACCCCAGAGTTAAGATGTGGATGAAGCATGCTGATCAAGGTACTGAACACTAGGGTGTCAACAAAAACTTTTTGGTGGAAAACGGAAACGGAAATAGAAAAATTTTTGCACCTGCCGGAAAACGGAAAACGGAAAAATGAAAGGCTGGAAAACGGAAACGGAAACGGAAAAATTTGCTGAAATTATGCTTGAAACGGAAAAATTTGCTGAAATTTTGCCGAAAACGGAAAAAAATGCAGAAATTTATTCAGAAATCAAAAAATTTGCAGAAATCTTGCTAGAAATAGAAACAATTCACATAATTGAAAACCTGCATGCATGTTTACCAGTTTGGCTGAAACAGAAAACAGAGAATTGAGCCAGAAAATGAAAAAAAAGTTGAAAAACAGACAATTGAACCGGAAAATGGAAAAAAGCCAGAAAAACTTAAAATTTAGGTGGAAAATGGAAAATGAGCCGGAAAAACGGAAACGGAAACAGAAAAAAATTTAGCAGCCGGAAAACGGAAATGGAAATGGAAAAATTTGCTGAAAGTAAGCCGGAAATGGAAAAAATTTGCTGAAATTATGCCAGAAATGGAAAGAATTTGCTGAAATTTTGCCGGAAACAGAAAAAATTTGCTGAAATTTATCCGGAAATACCGTATTTGCTTGAATAGTTCCCCCTTTAGTAATTCCCCCCTCGAATAATTCCCCCCTGTAAGACGAGTGAGGAAATTATAATTCCCCCCTCGAATAATCCCCCCCTTAAGAGATTTGCTCAATTTATTGTGCCCGATTTGAACAAAAATGGCACGTTTTTGTGTGAATAAAGCATATTTCAACAAATGAGTTGATAGAAACATGGTTGAAATTGTTGACGAAATAATAATTCCCCCCCTCAAATAATTCCCCCCCCCCCCTCGATAAGTTCCCCCTCAAAAAAGTCTGACGAAATAATAATCCCCCAGGGGGATTATTCAAGCAAATACGGTAAAAAAATTTGCAGAAATCTCATTAGAAATAGGATAAATTCACGTAATTGAGAACCTGCATGCATGTTTACCAGTTTGGCTGCAACAGAAAACATAAAATTGAGCTAGAAAGTGGAAAAAAGTTTGAAAAACAGACAATTGAACCAGAAAATGGAAAAAAGCTGGAAAAACTGAAAATTTAGCCGGAAAACGGAAAATGAGCCGGAAAAACGGAAACGGAAATGGAAAAAAAATTTAGCGGCTGGAAAATGGAAACGGAAATGGAAAAAAATTTGCCTGCGGAAAGCGGAAACGGAAAACGGGAAACGGAAAGTTGACACCCTAGTTACAACCAACATTTTAGTACTGCGGGTTCAAAAAATTTATGGCGAAATAATGAGCCCCCCCCCTCGAAATACCCCCCTCGTTTAACCCCCCTAAAAATTCTCACTCTGAAACAATCACCCCCGGGGGTATTTTGAGGAAATACGGTAAGTGCCAGTGTGAAAAAGGCATATTGTACCATGTGCAGCATCTGCGCCGAGTGGCTGCGGGGTGTCCCTGGCCATGATGTGCTGGTCGAACGCGCCCAGGTGCCACTCCCACACCCTGGAAAATGCCCTCACATGTCAAATGTCATGCAAAGTGTATCAAGTCATGCAAAATGCTTGCTCATGCTTGCCACTTTGCATGGCATTTACCATGATTTTACACAATTTTCATGACATTTGCTATTATCCAGGGAATTTTGCGTGACTTTTGACACTTTGCACAACATTTGACATATTACAGGGTATTTTACCGGGTCTGGGAGTGCGTTCAGAAACACGATGCAACAAATTCCATGTTACTTGATTCCAGCTGCATCACTGGGCAGACTAGCTGATATGCACAACCTCATTTATGGAGGTGAGTATAGTTACTCTATACATCTATGCATTGACTATTTTCCCTGCCGGCTGACTGATAAAAAAATCCTCCAAGGGGATAGGGAATTCTTTTTTTGTAACAATTATCAAGCAGTTTACCATCATAAATCGTTTAATAGAAAATATAAATTTATATTAGGTAATTCATATTTAGGAATATTAATTCTTTCATTTCTCATGAATTATGCTTTATCAAGAAAATGACATAAATGTTCAAAAATTGACACAAAGCTTATAATATGCCTAAGGGGGGATTATTTTTTTTTTGGGGGGGGGGACTTTTATCCTCACTCTTTTAAGAGAGGTAAATTATTCAGGCAGGGATATTTGGGGAAGGGAACTAGGTATTGAAGCATCGATTTATTAGGGCTTTATTTAAGCGCATCCATTAGCCAGCCACACTAGCCTGCAATTTAGAGGTTGCAGTTTCATTTTTCAGAATACCTAATTATTAGAACTCAACACGATAAGAAAAATGCCATGTAACATGTAAGACAAATTCGTCAAGTAACATTAAAAATTGAAAGTTTTTCCGGTTAAATTTTTGCAAGCAACCAAAAAATAATTTAAAAATGACTAATTGAAAAAAAACTAATAATGATTCCGATTCATAACTTGGTCACCACAATTTCCTGATAAAAAAACTTGCGTTTATATTCACAAAGTGGACATATTGGTTTTAACTGACACAGATAAATTTGCCACGCGCTTTTGTCATGCCAATGGAAGCTGGGGCATTGAGGACTCAAGTGAATGCTTTCCAAGACATATTTTTGAGGTTCGCTGTTGAATTGGCTGCAGTGCGTTCACTGTAGTTCACTGTAGTACTGCATTTTGTACAAGTATTTGCATACAACGTATCTTTTATGCATAGCTGTTTAACAATATTTACATTTACCGGAAAAATATGTAGGTATACTCAAGTAATTACGTTTCGCTTCACCTGAAAAAACGCGTGTACTCACGTATATGCGTACTTTTTGAAAGTATGCAAATGCAGAAAACGTAATTCAGAAAAATGAATGGGGTGCATAAAAAGCAAAAATGACTCGAATTGGAATGGCTGTAAAATGGCAGATGAAATGACCGAAGTTGCGACGGGAAGAGAAAGTGACGACTATCACTTTTGCTGTTCTCGCTTTTACAGTTTCCTGGGTAAACTATCAAAAGAAAATTTAACTTTTACATTTTCCCTGAGTAAAAATACCGTTTTTTACATTTATGTAAAGGGAACACGTGAAAGTGGGTATTTTTAATAAATTTTGCCCCAATTTTCACTGTTTGCCCCAGTACTTGCACTTTTTCAGAGGAAATATAAACGTATTTCACACTACTCAAGTGTACGTGTTTTCGAGTGATCATCAATACGTTTCAACCGCAGGACATCCCAGCACCGCACGTGTTCATAATTCACTATCTGTATCGTGGAGGCAACGGCGCACTCGAAACTGCGTTTCAATCTCGAGTTTGGGTCAGCTAGTGATGGACACAGCGCCATCGCGCTTCCCATCACTACACAGCAAAAAATGGGTGTGTGATGCGCGGTGAAGAGTCCTGAAGTGACTTCACGCAGACGCGCAATGTCGGCGGAAGACACTTCACTGCATTCCAGACGCTTCACGGCACTTCACGAACCATGCAAAGTATGCTGCAAAGGTTTGTGAAGTGCACTTCACGAATTTCGGTCTTTGTGAAGCTAGGTTAAGTGAGTGGAAGACACTTCACCGAAAACTTCGTGAAGTGAGTGGAAGTGTCTTCACAGCAGAGTTGTTAAAAGGTACGTACGTTTACTCGAAAAATACGCGTACGCGAGTACGCGGTAAATACGTTTACATATACTTTAAAAAAAAGTATAGTACTCACATGTACGCGTACATTTTTGAGGCATACGCGTAAAGAAAATGTATTTCTGTGAATTCAATTTGGCACATATTGATAAGGTGACTACGCTGCAATTTACTATATTTTCTCGAAATACCCCTGGGAGTGATTGTTTTATAGTGAACATTTTGAGGGGATTATATTGTTTAAACAAGGGCGGGTATTTCGAGGGTTTTTTTTTATTTCGCCAGAATTTTTCAGAACTCTCAGCACTAATTCGTTCTTTGTAACATACGCCGAGGTAGACAAATGCAACAACAAGCTTCATGTATAAGAGTATTTTTATTGACTTACGTCATTGATTGTTTATTGTTTATTTTATTGAATTACCCATTTACGTTCAATTTGGGGAGGGGTTTTTGACAGGGGGTCAATTATTTAATTTTGAGAGTTGTATTTCAAAAACGTACCCAGTTCTACATATTCTATGAAGAAAAGTGCTTGCTTTTGCATTTTAATGGGAAAAAATTTTGTACTCACATTTACGCGTGCATACGAGTAAAAAATAAGTATTTTACGTTTTCGATACTTTGTGGTGAGTAAAAAATAAATACTTTACGTTTACATACACTTTTAAAAAAGTTCAGTAATTCTAACAACTCTGCTTCACAGAGCGCACTTCCACACACTTCACGAACCCATTTTTTACTGTGCTAGGCGGGGTCAAACCTCTCGCATGTCTTGGGGTGACAAACAACCAATTGAAAACTGTACAATTTTCTTTGTATTTTTTTCGAGTTTTCTGACTATTTTTTTTAAATCAACCTGCAAAATTGAAGTGACAAGATAAAAATAAGGAGTAATATGAGTAGGGATGGAAAAAGTGCCAGGACTTTAGTGTCGAGCACGAAAAGCGCTGCGGCGCCTCTCTGAATCGCAATGCCAAACGCCGATGGCGCCACAGCAAAATCACACAAGCACATGTTTTTGGCGCCACGCCAAAAAAACAGAATGTACGCTCTTATGTATGTAAAACAATCAAAGCTCTTTTTAACTATCAGCAAATGTTTTTTTGGACACGAGTTTGGTCAGAGTACAGGTTTCGATTGCCAGGACACTGTTTGTCGATAATCGCATTGCTCCTGTCTGTGCTGATTTTCTGCTCTAACAAGTTCGTTATATGGGTACCGACTGGTATATGTGACTTGCTGCAGGTACACGCACTGACATGTCTGCGAGTTTCGGAGTACGAGATGGCAGCTTGCCAACATTACCACATGTCACTCTGCAAAATACAGTATAAGCTTGTTTTGAACCCCGGCCACTGTATTTTTTTAGCAAGGGCCAAAACGTTGCACTCACATTGAGCATGGCACTCAAATTATAAATATCGAAAACTTTTTCGAATTTTTTGCAGTTTCTGGTATCAGTAGGAAACCAGTAGTTTGCAGTGTCAGTAGTAAACCTGGTGGCAATTCCGCAAAATAAGAAGTGAGAAGTGAAATGGCAAAAGCGAAGTGAAACGGCAAAAGCGAGGAGAAATTACTAGTTCTTTTTTTACTTCACTTTTGCCAATTCACTTGCCGTTTCACTTTGCCTTTGCGCTTTTACTCGGCATTTGCCATTTCACTTGTCACTTCTCATTTTGCGGAATTGGCCGCTGGTTCCGTAAACCGCCCTGGTCACCTACACCCATTATGCTGTGATTATTTTAACGTATTACACAGAGTTATAACCAACCGTGCGTGTATTGTAAACAAATATTAAAGCGTCACTTTATATGGAATTGTAGCATTTACAACATTCCCTACTCGCCCCGCACAGAAGTCTGTGGTGTCTGCGCAACATCATCCACACCAATCTGGTGCCACTCCCGCGCCCTGGAAAATGCCCTGGCAAATGTCAAATGTCTTGCAAAGTGTATCAAGTCATGCAAAATGCCCTACAAAATGTCACATGTCATGCAAGTGTCTAAACTAATGAAAAATGCCATGGAAAATGCCATGGAAAATGCAAAGGTCATGTTAATATCCATACATTGGCCATTTTCCAATGTATTTTACATGACCTTCCAGTTTAGATTCTTTGCATGACAATTGCTGTTTTGCAGAGAATTTAACACGACTTTCCAGTAGAGACAGTACGCATGGGATTTTCCGTTGCGCGGGCATTGTCCAGGGTGCGGGAGTGGCGCAGACACTGGCGTTCGGCTTGCACAGCGCCGTGTGGCTGGGGCACTCGTTCGCAGTGCACGAATCCAACCTGATCCAGTTCGACTCGGCACATGTTCGTCTCACATTTCACTTCTCTGTGCTAGTAGTAACGATGGCCGAAAAAGATTCGAAAATTCGAAAAAGTTTTCGAATTTTCGAATTTTTTAGGGCTTTTCAAATTTTTAATCACGCAGTGAAAAAATACATAAAAATCGCCTTTTTTCAAATGATTCGAAGATTCGAACACGTTTTCAAATTTTCTAATTTTTTGGTGATTTTTGTTGAAAATGAGTAAAAATGCAGAGCCTTAGGCCGTGTTTACACGGATTTCGTGTGACGACAAAAAAATTGTGTCGTCACGGACATTTTTTCGATGAAAATGGCAAATTTTGCGTGTGTGACGACAAATCGGCCTCGATAACTGCGACAAAAATCAGCCTCGATACCTCCGACAAAGAAAAATTTGCATATTTAACCTAATTTTGCACCCAAAAAAAAGATTTTTAATTTTATAATCATATGATATTGTTGGCACCGATTTTTTGCTACATGTGCCACACATTGTTTGGCATTTTTGAGGGCTTCTTTGAAATAACTGGGGTGCATTGTCGTCACAAAAAAAACACGTTCACAGCTTGTGATGACAATGTCACCATGCACATGTTTGCAGAATTGTGATTTGTCAAACTTTTTGTCAGAACGCCTCGCTAGCGAGGCCTCCGACAAACAAATTTTGATGTGTTGTTTTGATGTCATTTTTCATCGGATTTTGAACATTCAGCACTTAAATGTATCAGGCAAATGTAAGGATACCATTTTTATGTTCAAATTAGTGATACCTATCAATGGAAACGTGGCAAAAATGGTGCCACTCAAAAGTGTCATTTTGCCATCTGAAAAACTTGAACTGGGGGGGGGGGGCAAGGAGTGCCTGAAACAATGCTTGAGGGAATGCATAAAGACATTATTTTTGACAACCATGTCTTTTTAAAGCTGGTTATGAGTAGTGATGGAAAAGCATAATGGCGCTAGCACCTAAGCAAAAAGAGCCATGGTGCTTGGCGCCGCTATTGCTCAAAGCGCCATAGTGCTTTTGGTGCTTGGGGCTACCACTTAAAAAAAGCGTGAAAAAAGCGCCAAACGGTGAAAAAAGCGCTAGCGGTATTTGACAAAAAAAGTGGTATAGGCAGTAAGACGCATTGAACTATTGATTTTGGAGGATAAAATCTATATAAAGGTATGAAAAATTGCAATTTTGAGCGAAAATTGGGGTATAGTTTCTCAAAAATTACTCCAGATAGGTAGAAAGCTGGCCGATTTGGGAGGGGGGGTTGGGGATAGTAGCCCAAAATTTTGCCTCCGGGATAGATAGATAGCTGAGCGGGCCTCCGGGATACCCCCCTACTAAACCCCTGTTTATTATTCAGATGGGCTATTGTAGGTTTCCATACTAAGTGTGATGTTTGCAAATATATGCAAAAAGTAGCATATTTACCATTTCCTGCACTCCGAGTAGAAGTATTTTTATATATATTTATATAAAAGTTCAGCAGTTTTAAAAACGCTGGTCATAAAGAGTGGTGCTTAGTATGTCTAAACGGTGTAACTACTTAGTGTGGAAAAAAGGATAGGCTCTGTTCGGATTAGGGTTAGAAAAAACGTGTTTTTTTCAACTCGATGTTGTTGTTTTTTGCATACCAATCAAATGCAAACCAATCATAATTTGCATGGAAACCGAGAAAATTGCAAAAAAAAATTGCCAGGAATGGAAAAAAATTGCAGCAATTTTGCAAGAAATGAAAAAAAATTGTTGAAATTTCACCTGAAATGTAAAAAATTTGCAGAGGCCCTGCATGAGTAAAATACTTGTGTTTACATAAAAGTGAGTATTTTAAAGAAATTTGTTTCTAATTTTGACTAAAAGACACACAAATTTTCATTGCTTTTTGCCTATATTCACCTTCAAATTCACTGGTTCATCAGATTTTTGCCAATTTTCAGCTATACTTGACTGTATGTATGTGCTTATATATCAAATTTTCACTATTTTTCACTACTTTTAGCCTTTTCCTCCTTTTTTCCCCTTTATGCTATAAGGAGCAGGGTTGGTTTTATAAAAATCATTTGTGTACAAATTGTACAAAAATTGTATAAAAATGTATGTTATTTTAATTTTATTCTTGTTGCATTTTATTTTATTTTTTTCCAAAATGTCAATAAAATAATAAAATGAACCATTTTACAAAATTTTTACAAAAAATTGAATCTTGCATGCAAGGCCAGCTAAATGTTATCATTATATCATGTTATCATCATTTTCAAGTGAAATTTTTTCATTACTTTGCAAAAGGTTGCATGCAGTAGGTATTTTTAGCTAGTTAAAATTGTAAGGTTACAATTATTGATAACAATGGTTTGCATTTTTGGTACAATGACTACTGAAGTGTCAATTGTCATGACAAATGTAAAGTAAACTGTCAAATGTCATGTCAAATGTCAAGCAAAGTGTCAATTGTCATTACAAATGTCATGCAAGTGAAAATTGTTCATTCAAATCATCAAATCTTTTTGTATCAAAATCATTTTGTATCATTATCTGATGTTGACATAAGACAGGGCTTGGTCCACAGGGCTTGGTACAACCCCCAGTTCCTAAAACAGACAAGTAGAAACTCAAACAACACAATGAAAATTTTACCAAAAAATATGAATTTTTGTACAATTTTACAAAAATTTGATTTTTTATACAATTTTACTAAAATTCCAATTTTTACAAATCAACCAGAGAAATCAAGGCTAGTGAATTCCACATTCTTTGTAAATGTGAAATGTTGTGAAATGTTTCCGAAACATCAAAGTGGGGGAATTATCTGAGGGGGCCATTTTTTCCTCACTCACAAAAGGGGTACTTATTTGAGGATATACAGTACATATTTTTCGAGTAAATATAAATACGTTTTTACAACTATGGATATTAGGCAAAAAAAATTCCGCTGGGACAGTTAGGTATTTAGAAGATAGCTGAGTGGCCTCCGAGATAGATATATAGCTGGGAAATTTTTTTTTTTTTGGGGGGGGGGCGATTTGTTATATATTTGGGCGCGCAATTCCCTACATGCCCTTCATATTATCAGCAGATTTGTCCCTGTAGACATATTTAAATCCCTGTAAAAGTGCTCGGACGTGCGCATGTGGCTGTAAAATGTACATATGTACATGGTCGGGCTGAAAAGTCCCTGGACAGTGCTCACCATTCGCGCTATGGGTAAGCTACGGTCATAAGTATGATATATACTCAACCATTTTTACTCGTGAATATGGAACTTTATTCCGGAGTTATGGAACTTTAAAAAAAAGATTTGTCGTAGCCATGAAATCCGTGTAAACGCCGCCTTAAATAAAAATATCATATTCACAGGACGTGAGGTCAAAACATTTATTAAAAAATAATGAAAACTGTTCAGAAATAGCCTCAGATGACATTTCCAGGCCTTTCTGAAAATTTTCATATATTTTAATTAGTCAGGGATTTTGTGAGATGATGATTGCTAACGCTTAGTGCAAACAGGGATGTTTCGAAGGCGGAGCACCATCGCAGAAGTACTGCGCGCTGCCGATCGCCCTGCTCAAGTACACCATGACGGCGTCCTTCTTCTGGATGTTCGTCGAGGGCGCCTACCTGTACACCAACGTCATGTACTCGCTCAAAGCGAAGCGCATCACCTTTTGCATGTGTGCATTCATCGGATGGGGTACGTTTTAGCTCCATGTGCTTTGCATTGTTCCACTGACGCTATTTCTAACACGTTTTCAGTCATTCCTGCACTTTTGGTGGCAGTGTCAACATTGTGGCGTCTTTACCACAGCAATGGAGCTATGTAAGTCTTTGGCAATATTGAAAATTAAACTTGAGTATATTCATGCCTAAATTAACACATGCATCCCACGCATCAAAAATGGGAGAGTTTTTTGAGGGAGATATTTTTTCCTCATCCGGCTAACAGGGGAAGTTATTGAGAGAGGGGAGCTTTTTCAGGGGAGAGTTATTTTTCTTCAATCACTTAACAGGGGGACTTATTGAGGGAGGTGGAATTTTTTAGGGGGGGAGTTATTTTTCGTCAGTCAGTTAATAGAGGGAGTTATCGAGAGAGGTGGAGCTTTTTGAGGGGACTTATTTTTCTTCAGTCAGCTAACAGCGGGAGGAGTTATTGAGGGAGGGGGAGTTTTTGAGGGAGTAGTTATTGTTCTCCAGTCAGCTGAAACGGGGAGTTATTGAGGGAGGGGGAGTTTTTGAGGGAGTAGTTATTGTTCTCCAGTCAGCTGAAACGGGGAGTTATTGAGGGAGGGGGAGTTTTTGAGGGAGTAGTTATTGTTCTCCAGTCAGCTGAAACGGGGAGTTATTGAGGGAGGGGGAGTTTTTGAGGGAGTAGTTATTGTTCTCCAGTCAGCTGAAACGGGGAGTTATTGAGGGATGGGGCGTTAGTTTTCTTCAGTCAGCTAACAGCGGGAGTTATTGAGGGAGCGGGAGTTCTTTTTCTTCTCTCGGCTAACCGGAAAATTTATTCAAGTGGGGATATGTGGCAGTACTTATTATTTTCTATTGACTTTTCATCTCGCTTTTCAGGGACTGCTGGGGCTATGACCAGAAAATGATCGATTACGTGTTTATAATTCCTGTACTCATTGTTCTAATTGTGAGTATTCTTTGAACAAATACGAAGAGTTCATCCTGTACAATGACAAATTTCCACCGCCCTAACTCAGCTGAATGGATTGTTTCTGTTCAAAGTGATGTACGTGGTTATATTGAAATTGAAGCTTACAGTGAGGCAACAAGTGGATAGATACAGGTACATTTTACCCTATTACCTCCAATCGTAGACATACCTCCAATGAAAGGTACCCTTTAATTGAAGTTACAGTGTTTGTCTTCGTGAACGTGACGAAACAAAGGATTATTCACCTCCAATGGAAGGTATTATCTCCAATAAAACGCACAGCTGGCTGTGTGCCAAAAAATCTCAATAATAAAAAGTACCCTGTGATTGAAGGTGCAGAGAAAACTGACAGAATCAATTGAAGGTATACCTACAATTCGAAGTTCTACCTATATTATGATTTATGACAATTTTACGTTTTCGTTCGAACATTTCCATACTGGCACACCTATGTATCTAAATGCATCAATTCAAAATCTCTACAGGAAGGGTTTCAAAGCGATGGCTATTCTGACGCCATTACTTGGTGTAAACTACGTTGTCACATTGTGGACGCCCACTAGTCCCACGTGGCTGAGAATCACTGCTAATTATGTTGTTTGCATCATACAAGCCACGCAGGTAATTTTAGATACATAACTACCGCTGTGTTTTTTTAACAGTTTTTCACTATTTTTTTACATTATGTGCTAATCAAAATAAAAAAACAGGGAATGCTCGTGGCGTTGCTGTTTTGCTTCAGGAACAATGAGGTGGGCTTATGGGACTTTTTTCGTGTATTCTATGTAGTGCTGTGCACTTTTTGCATGTATTTTTCTGGTGGAAACACCAACTCCATCATGACGTCATAATTAATTGCATGAAAATTACAAACAAATGGAAAATTTTACAGAAAAAAACATTCATAGCACGTTCGCGACACCACTACAACATTTTATCTTTTTAATACATTTTTTAGCGTTAAGCTGGATTTACAGCATAACGATCAATAGGAGGTGATGCGACAAATTCAACGTCACAGAAAAATTAGTTATTATCATTTTTCAAGTTTTTAATAAAAAATTCATGTTTGATAATCAATATTTTGCAAAAATTTATTACGTGGGAGATGTGAAACTCGAATTTGAATGAAAAACGTTTGATGAAAAATGATCCACCATCAATTCAATTTTGCGGTGATGCCCTAAAATCAATTTGTCGGCAGTCATTGCATGCAATGGCCATAAATTTTTGCAAAATATTGATTATCAAACATGAGTTTTAAATTAAAAACTTGAAAAATGAAAATAACTAATTTTTCTGTGACGTTGAATTTGTCGCATCACCTCCTATTGTTCGTTATGCTGTAAATCCGGCTTTATGGACTGATAAATACGAATTTTGGACGCATACCTTGCGGTCTGCTCAGAATCTGATCTCAGAATTTGCTGCGAAAGACCAACTTATTTTACATTAATTCCAATCCGCATACCTGTGTATTGTGCGCGGATAAGTATTCTAACCAACCGCATAAAAATTGAATGTGAACCCAGTTGTGATGAAGCCACCGAAGTCAGCGTCTTCTACCACCGAATCCGGCAACTCCAAGACCGTAGTGAGAAACGGCCTTTAGAGTGGTTGATTTCCCGTTGTAGCCGAACGTCCACTTGTCGGCAGCCAAGTTGAGTTTATTTCGTAATTGCGTGTTGAAAAGGGGGTCCGAATTGTTTCAGGTACTTTATTACGATCAGATACAGCGTGTTACAAAAGCGCAAAGCCTAGCGAGCTTCCTAATCGAAGTTTCTATCGCTAGCTTATTTTCGTTCAGTAGCTTGGGGTCCGCAGACTCCAGTAAAAACTTCCAAAGTAGCTAAGACACGGAAATCATGTATAGAAAAACAGCTACAGTAATTTCCTAATACAAATACACAAATAAGTCATAAATGCAACAAATAAACACATCTAGCCGAAACAGTTGCCTTATACTGCGCGTGCATACATTCAAACAATTATGGTAAAGAAATACCAGGTACAAATTGGGCTAATGGAAAAACTATTAATCTTGAGAGGCGCGAAGTCGGTAAACTCGGCCGATTTACTAATTTGCTTCAATTTGTCAGAAAACATTGACGCACATTGGAACTAATATAATAGGGTTTGAAAACTGTAAATAGTAGTGCAAATGTTCCTAATGACGTAAATAAAGCAAGGTATATTCAATATAATAATAACAATCACTTCCTGGAAACGTGTATTTCATAGTGGACAAATTGGGACTTACTCAAGTAAATGGGTATAATAATTGAGCAGGGTTTGTAATATATTCTTTGGTATAATTTGAGCAGGGTATTTACCATAATGTCAAAGTAAATATAATATAACTTGTGAGCAGGGTTATAATAATTATGCCTACGCGAAGGGCTTCATAAATACGTACAGTAAATGCTAGTTGCACACAGGGCACTATTTCTCTATTAGGACGCTGGCCTAAGTAAATACGTAGCACATAAATATTTACAAGTTTTGACTTTCCCAAATTGCAAGTAAACCATGTAAATGTATATATAATAATGATCAGAAAATTACGGCGAGTTGAATGAGCCTAATTTCATATTCATAAACCTAATAATAACTTATTTGACTTTTTAACCTAAATATTCCACATAAACATAACAATTTCCCATAAAACACTTTCCTAATTAAATATTCTCCATGGGTAAATAATATAGTGTAGGAAATATAATTTGTGTGGTAAATAAATATAGTGCATGAAAGTAAAATTAGTGCAAATAAGTAAATGGACAAATGTGAGCCTAATTATCAATTCTCTGTATTTCTTTATCCATCCATTTTGCCACGGTCAGCACACTCTGGGCGGAAGAGTTGCTGCACCCCGTTGTTGCAGCAACGTCACATGCTGGTGGTGGTGGGCGCCAAAGTGATGAGTGGCGTTTCCACAGTCGCCTCGGTGGTGAACGTGGTCGTGCGCGAAGTCGTAGGCGTGCGTGAAGTCACAGGTCCGGTTGCTGGTGATGCCAACGCCGACCTAGCCTGATGATGAAGTAAGTAGTTGCCCGTATCGCTTCCTGCGCGTTCGTGTGCAGTGAATTTGCGGATATCAGGCATGTGAACACTGTCTCTGTTCCTGGCTCTGACTTGTCCTTCATCAGCTGAACTTTCATCTGGTTGAACATATGCTGATAGTGACTTTGCCATTCTGTCCTCTGTTTCTGCTCTCTTGGCAAATCTGACGGACTGTGTTGAGTTGGATCTGGCTCTCCTCTTGATTGCTGGTCTCAACTCTGTCTTGCGTACTTTTGATTGTAGATAGTTGGTCTCTTTCTGAGTTGATTTCTTGATAGTATATTTGATGGCTCTGAAGCATAGCCATATGCATTTGAACGGACACACTATGCATTTCCATATGCATGTGTATACACATGATGGAATCACTGGTTTCCCTGTGGCAATCCTCCAATTGTACCACAGGTATCCTGCAGCTACAATTCCGGCTATCAGGATTGTGATCCCCAGCAGCATTGCGATTGTGTTGATGATCACTTGAAAGGGTCCTTTCAGCATTCCTCCCATAAAGTTGGTGTACCCTTTTGACACTCCAGATATATAGTGACCATACGCTTTGCCGATTCCTGCTGCTGTCTGTCCAATTCCAGCTCCAATGCCTTCTATTGAATTTCTGATCACTCTAGGATCCAATGACATATCTGCTGTGTAATCGATCAACTGGTTCTGCACATGCTCCAAATTCTGTAGTCTCTGAATCTGGCCTCTGACATCCATGAAATTGGTTGCTCTATTGACAATGTTGGTGAACAGGTGAGGCGCATCAAACGTGAAGGCCTGCCATTGTCCTTTCCATGTCATTTCGATCGGTGTCTCTGTGACGTGCACCATTCCATGTGCGGACTTCCATTGTCCATGTTCATTTCTGTACAGGTGCGGTGTGGTGTGGCTGCAGTCCTCTTCTGGTGATTTCTCCACCAAGTCTCTGCTGCCTGGGCTCTTGAACCACAAGGGCCCGTCTTTGTCCAATCTCATTGGTGTGTATTTGTAGCATGTCTCTCCCACTTTTCCTGTTTGATAAATTATGTATGGCTGCACTTCCTTGCATTCCCAAAACATAATTGCTTCTCCAGCCCATTCTGCATGAACATCCTGTCTTCCCAGCATGGCTCGAATCCCCAGTGTTGGATCGATGCGGAAAAGCTGAGTCAACATGTCCAGCTGGTTCTTGCGAAGTTGACATAGCTGATGCCATACAATCGCAAATTGTGCCTGAGTCATCTCTCTGACCACATGTTGCAGGAACTGAAACTTGGAGTTTCTGTCGTCCAATCTGGCATACAATGTTCCACTGATTGTCGACTCTTTTGCCTCCACTATCTTTCCTGGCATTGCCCATTCTACAGGCACATCTTCTCTTCTGTCAAACTGGATGAATACACCTCCTTGATCGGTGTAGTATGTGTCTCCCGGAACACATTCTGAACCAATTGGCCTCTTTGTCTTGTTGCTGTGGGAGTATGCTGCTTGCAATTTTGACACAATAATTGTCTGGCCAGATATTTCTGATTTGAATCTGCCAATTCTCTCATATGCACATTGATGCCTGAAATTCTCCGTATCCCACACTGTGATTCCATAATTGTGGTCTCTGCAATGTCCCATCATGGCTCTGCACTGGCTGAAATCTTGCAAGTCGCTGATTACAGTCTTTCCATCAAGTGAAGCCACGGTTCCTTCTTCCATGTAGAAGTTACTGACAACATTTTCTTTGTCATGACAACACCATGAATATTCCACATTCAAGGTTTGATTGGTTGTCCACACTCTGGGCTCCATTTCCACCAAAGGTGTTCCTCTGAACATCTTGTGAATTCTTGCATAGTTACAGGCTACCACGCCAACTTGTTGGTATTTTTCAAAATTGCCTGTAATGCCTTTCGCTCCCCAGAAACTGGTGTGTGTGATGATCTCTTTGATTCTGATGTAGCATCTGTATGCTTTCTCTTTCTGTGGAATCTGTCTCTGTGCGTAAAGTGTAACTTTCATTGCCTTGACAAAATTCCTTGGTGGGATATGGCACTGCACTTCTTCAGGAACTGTAAGCGCATGTCCATGCCTTCCACTGGTGCAAATCTGATACTTCTGGCTTTGTGAGCTGATCACCTGTTCCACAGGATGATCCTTGATTGCATCCTTGAATCTCTCATAAGTCTGCATTTCTCTGACAGATTTTGGTGGCCATTCTGAAGGCAAAGGCGGCAATCCATGATGCGCTGCCAATGATGGTGGCCTTACTGTCGAGGTTTCCAGAACGTATGTTCTGGAAAATACTTCGCTGTAAGCCTTGCCGGCTTCTCTCAGCGTTGCTGACTCTGACATGCCTGTCAGCATCAACACCATACACAGCATTCCAATCACCAGACTGCTGGTGGTTGCTGTGGCTTTCCCTGTTGCACTCCTCAGGACTCTATCCGATGCTGAGTTCCTCTGAGCAGGGTTTTGAGCAGGGTTTGGTACAGAGTCTCTGTTCGAGCTCTGATTTCTGACATGTTTCTGGACAATTGCTGGGTCCAGTAAATCCACTTTGACTGTCACTGCTGTCTCTGGGATATCCATTGTCTTTGAATTGATTTCCAGCGGATACAATTGATTGAGTGGTCTGCTGACCACATTTCTGTTGGCAGTTCTGACTTTTGCTGAGCGAATCTGTCCATCTTTGCTGGGCTCTAACTGCTCGATGCGACCCATCCTCCATGCACCTCTGGGCATGTTCTCTTCATAAATCAGCACAACTTCATTCACTTTGGGTTCTTGAGTCGCTGTCAATCTGCCATGCTTGTGCGTCACCTGAGTTCTTTCCCTCAAGCTCGGGATATACTCTTGATGCCACAAGTCCCAGAACTTATCCAAAGTTTGCTGGGTTGTCTCCCAATATTTCTGCAGTTTCGCTGCGTTATCCATTCTGGGCACAAATTCTCCATCTTTGTCTGCGTCAAACTGTGGTGCTCCAATCTGACCTTCCCCTGTCAGAAAGTCTTTTGGCGTCAGCACTCTGAGGCTCTTTACATCACCATAGATGTAAGAGATTGGCCTGCTGTTGATCACTGCCTCGACTTCTGGCAGAAGTGTCAACAATTCTTGCAGGGTTAACATTCTGTGCCCCACAGCTGCCTTGAAATGTTCTTGGTGATGCCCACCATTCTCTCATAGACACCTCCCTGCCATGGTGCCATAGGAGTAGTCATGTTCCACTGGATTTGTTGCTGTGAGCAGTAAGTCTGTACTGCTCCACTTTTGACCATTTCTGACCATTCCTTTCCAGTATTGATGGCCTTGTCAGTGCTTGTGCTGAGCACTTTCTCTGTCAATTTGAATTGCGTCGCATTGTCTGAAATCACTGCCTCAGGCTTTCCACGCCTGGCGATGAATCTCCTGACTGCGTTCAGGAATTCCTGTGCTGTCATGTCCAGCACACTTTCCAGGTGAACTGCACGTGTCACCATACATGTGAACAAACAGATCCACATTTTCCTGTGATCTCTGTCCACTTTGTACCAAACTGGTCCCAGATAATCCAAACCCGTGTACTGGAACGGTCTGGCTCTCTGAACTCTGGTTTCTGGTAAATCTGGCATTGGTGGAAGCTGGTACGGCTTCGCTCCCAATTTCTTACAGGTTGGGCAGGTTCTGGTCACATTGTAGATCACCCGTCTGCCCTGTGTAATCCAGTACTTTTGTCTGATCGCTGCCAATGTGTGTTGCACTCCTGCGTGCATCAATTTCTCATGCTGGTCTCTGACGATCAGCTGAGTCACGGTAGCCGTTGCTGGCAACAGTATGAGTGGCACTGTGACCTCCTGTGGGTCTGTATGCTCCATTCTGCCGTGGCACTTCAGGATTCCATCCTGATGCATTTGCACATTGAGCCATTTGATCAACTGCTGGTCTGCAGCTGTTTTCTTGCTATTCTGGCTGCCTCTGCTGTGGCCTGTTGCCAGAATCTCTGCCACACCTTTGTAATGATTTTGTTGCGTCACTTTGATCCAATATTTCAACGCAATCTCTCTCTCTTCAATACTGATAATTCCCTGTGGTTTCATTGTACCACAGATACTTTCCATGATTTCTGACAATCTATTCTGACTGTCATTTCTGTTGCGCTTTTTGTGCATCTGTCGCACAAATCTCATCACGTATACTGTTGAATCCAGTAACTTTGTCAGTGACGAGAATCTCTGAATCTCAATTCCCAATGGATTGCTTTGTTTGCTTTCATCAGCTTGCTCATTGCTGGCATCTGGGTCACTGACCACTTGCTGTGTGGCGCCCAGGTAAATTGGACTGGCTTTTGGGAACTTGAGCTCTTCTCTCTTGATTTCTGCCATTACTTCTGGCGTGACTGGCTCCACTTTCGGCTCTGGCCATTCTCCAGTCATTAGCCATTCTGGTCCCTTCCACCACAGGTTACTGCCTTCCAACTCTGACATATTCATGCCTCTTGTGGCCATGTCAGCTGGGTTCTCCAGTCCTGCGATGTGTCTGATGTGCATGTTCTCTGTCTCACTCTGAATTTTCCTGATTTCATCCAATCTGTTCTTGACAAAACATGCCAGTGGCTTTGCTGTTGTTAGCCACTTCAGACAACAGGTTGAATCTGACCATACAACTGTTTGACTGAATTTGACGTCCTTGAGCTCTTTGTGAATAAACTTTGACATTCTGCTGCCGATCAACATTGCTAACAATTCCAGCCGTGGAATTGTCACTTCTGGTTTCTTTGGAGCTAGTCTCAATCTGGAGTACAGCAGGCTTGATGTGCCGCTGTCATTTTCTGTTTTCTGGCATATGTATGCCGCTGCGCTGTATGCCATTGCTGAGGCATCAACGAAAATGTGCAGTTGTGCATCTGCACTACTCTGATAATTCAGATTTCTGTTGAACTTGATCTGTCCAACCTTGAGCAATTCTATCTCTAATTGCTGCCAAATTGCTGTCTGTTCCTCAGACAGGGGAGTATCCCACTCTTTGGCACTTGGTCCTGAATGCCATAACATCTGCAAAAATCTCTTTGCTGGCAGTAGGACAGGACTGACGAGTCCCATTGGATCAAAACATCCCGCAGTCACCTTTGCAACTGTCCTTTTCGTGGGAAGTTTGATTTTCTGGTCAGTTTCTGATAATTGTGATTGCTGAACTGTCTTTGGCGTTTTCAGCCACATCTGGTCGCCTTCTATGTCCCATTTCATTCCTAGGACTGTTGTGACATTTTCCTTGGCCACATCCGACTCTGCCAATTGGCAAGTAAAGCTCTTATTGTTGCTGTTCCATTCTCTCAGATTCATCTGTGCCTCTGTGAACAGCACTTTGGATTCCTGATACAATTTGATTGCTTTCTGCTCTGTGTCCACACTGAGGATCAAATTATCCACATACAGATTTTCATCGATCAACTTTGCATTCTCTGTGCCAGCTTGATTCAGGTGGTATCTGACTGTCAGCGCCAGCAGCGCTGGACTGCAGATTATACCAAATGGCACTCTGGCAAATCTGTAAATCTGAATGTTGTCCTCCATGGATGGTTTCGTGGGATCCTTGTACCACAGAAATCTTGTCACATCTCTGTCACTGTCCTGCAAACTAATCTGCAGAAACGCTTTCTCTATGTCTGCGACCAGTGCAATTCCATGCAATCGGAATCGCATCAGCATCCCTACCAGCTGTGGTAGTATAACTGGACCGCGGTACATGCACTCATTCAAGCTTGGCATGCCTGACGGTTTTGCTGAGGCATCATATACCTCTCTGACCTTTGTGGTAGTTTTCTCTGGCGTTATCACTGGTTGATGAGGCAATATATGGAACTTTCTGCCATCCATAATATCCTCTTGGACTTTCTCAATTACTCCTTGCTCCTCTTGTGCTTTCATGATTGTCTGAATTTTCTCCAGTAATTCTGGGTCTCTCTTGAGCCTGTTGGTGAGGTATCTGAACCTATTGAACGCCATTGCTTTGTTGTCTGGGAGTTCATGCAAATTTGGCTTGTACATGAATTTTACAGAGTACCGTCCATCTGGGTTTCTCTGTACACTCTCATTGAATTGCTTTATGGCCTCATCATCCTCGATGAGGTCTGGCTGGTCCATTATGCCAATGGTATCCAGTCTGTCCATGTCTTTGACATTTGGGACAGGAGCAATTGACAACGGTGCTTCCTCGTACCACTTTTCTCTCTGAATTTGATGCACAATTGTGTTGACCACCACCGGATATGCACCATCCGTGGTCCATTGATTTCTGTTGCTCGTCAGCTGCCCACCTCCCATCAGCAATCCCAATTCTGATGGAATGACATACAATCCTGACGGAAGTCTGGTGGTGCTGGTGTTTCTGGACATCAAATCCCAGAAATAATTCAAGCCCACTATAATGTCTGGCTTGAACTTGCACTCTGTCCCTTTTTCCTTGGGAATTCTGTCTGCAAAGTAACTCTCATCCGGAAAGTACTTCTGCAGGTACTTTTCGTCCTGTTCTGACACAGGCACTTTGACTTGTTCTGTGGTCAACGTCGGGACCACATCAGCCACCATATCAACTTTCTGGCCATTTCTGAGCCGCATTCTGAATTCCACTTGCTGTACTACTTTATAGTGCGGCTTTTCATTTCCGAATGTGTACACCTGGATGTGGTGTTCACCTGTACTCTTCAAATTGAGTTTCTTGGCCACTTTCTCTGACATGTACGTTCCTTGGGATCCTGTGTCCAGGAACGCTTGAATCTGTAATGGTGGCTGTTCAGGCTCCATCTCTGTATCCATTTCTGAAGCCTCAATCACGGTTCTGGCTGTCATCAGCATTGACATATTCCTGTTTACTGACAGGTTCACTGACATATTTTGTTGCTTTGTATTTGGTTCTGTAACCACTGTGCTGGATATGGTTTCTGTCTCTACCACTTCTGGTCCAGCTTCTTCCACAGTGACACAATTCACTGTGGCCTTTCTCTGTTGGCTCTGTGCTGGTCGACCGGCCGTCGGCACAGACTTTCTGCCATTGTTTGCTGATTGCTGGCCATTCTGTTGACCATTTGCTCTGAATGCTGGAATTTGCCGTCCAGCGTTTCCATTGCTATTGTCACCAAATTTCTCTGGGCACACCGCAGTGTGGTGCCTATTGGACTTGCAATAGAAGCAACTTCTCGTAAATTGACATTGATTCATGTAATGCCCTTTCTGCAGGCATCTCAGGCATCGCTCTGCCTTTGACAAAATCACTCTCCTTTCTCTGGCAGTTTTGAACTTTGGACAGTTATCATTAAAGTGTAATTGCTGTGTGTCATTGCAGAACACACACGGCCTCCCAGGATTCATGAATGCAGCCTGTGGTGCACTCTGACCATCCTGGATCACAGACATGCTCCCTGTGCTGGTCCTTGGGTTCTCTGGCCCTCTGAATCGATTCCCATTGCCTTGGAATCGATTATTGAATTGCTGTGCGCGTGGATTATTCCCGAATCCCTGGCGCGATTGCTGAACTGGTGCCTCAGTTTGCTGTGCATGCTGTACAGCCTCACTGAGCGCTAGCTGCTTGCCAAACAGCTTTCTGAATATCTCCACCGTCAAGGCTTCCTCAGTTCCCTGTTCCTTCTGGATTTCTCTGAGAACCTCGGGTGGCACTTTCTGTTGCAGCTGGCTCAACAGCATTGGATGTTCCACTGATTCACCCAGTGACTCCAACTGCTGGAGCAGCCTTTCAATTGCATCAAACAAAATTCTCATATCCTGACAGGTATTCCTGGCCTGTCGCAGCTTCATGATATTACTCATCAGCGTGTTTCTGACCACAACTGGCTGGTCATATCTTTTCTTGAGCATTGCAATTGCGGGTGCATAATTCTCTGCGGTCACACTCAATCCACTGATCATGCCAAATGCTGAGCCTTTCAGCAAGCTCCTCAAGTATGAGAACTTGGAAATGTCCTCCAAATCTGTTCGATTGTGGATGTGGGATTCGAACATTTGCCACCATGATCGAAATTTGACAATTTCCCCAGTAAACTGTTCCACTTCCAGTTTCTGTAATTTGACGCTCTTTGCTGTGGTTGCATTGGTTGAACTGGCCCCCGGAACAGCTCCCTGAGCTGTCAGAGCCATCTGGGCAGCCATCTGCTGTATGAATGCTGTATTGACTTCATACATGGTATTTCCGCTCTGTTGCTGGATCATGTCTTGCAACTCTTCGATGTATACATTCATGGCTGCAACTTTCTGCGTCACCAAGTCTGACATATTTGCATATTCCTCATATGAGTCTTGGTATATCTTCTGTTCTTGTTCCATCTGGTCAGGTTCGTCAATGTCCTTGACGACATCCCTCCATGCGTCAAATTGAGTTCTCACTGCAGTCATTGCACTTTCCAATTTTGCACCCTCCTGTTTGATAGATGCAATCACTCTTCTCATTTCTGTTCTCTTTTCTTCCTTTGTTGCTCCCGCAAATATCTCTGGGTCATATTTGGCATATTCTCTTGCCAATCTGCTGTCCACCCTGTGCTTTGCTGGCCCCAGGGTCTTTCTGATGTGACCCGTTGGTGAAACCATTTTTGCTGATGAATTTTCCTTCGCTGTTTCTCTTTATAGTGCGTCTCCTGTGACGCCTGTGACGCTTCTCTGCGTCTTTCTGTGCAGTGCTCTGTGCACTACGGATTTGTTGTGCCACGCACAATACCAATGCAGTCCTACAGGCCCCTGACGTGTTCTCACGCGTTGACCTTTACTGCACTGGCACCAGGTGTGTTCCTAAAGCCCCTGACGTGATTGTTTACACGCGTTGACTTCAACACACCGGTCAAATCCACCTGGACAATAAACAATTTATTTGCCCAGCAGTGTGCGCCCAAAGAGGGTCCGTACACACTCGTTCTGAGCGCTCTGGCACTCTTTCTGGCACGCCTGTGTGCCTTGTGACCACGCCGGCCACTTGCTTTCCTGAGCGGCTCCTGTGCCGCTGTGCGCAGTGCTGCGCTTGACGTGTCGCCTGTGACATGTTTCTGTGCACTCTGGTGCACTTTCTGATTCTGGGCAGTGCGCTGTACACTGCTCTGCAATTGCGCCTGTGCAATGCAGAATTCTGGCACTTTTGTGCTGTCTGATCTGATGGTACCGAGCAGGCACAGCGTGTATATTTGATGGGAGCTCCGCAAAGCCCCTACACGCTACCAAGTATCCTAATACTTGGTTTTCAAATCCACTCTCTGTCAGCTACAGCCCTCTGTCAGCTACAGCCCTTTGTACACTGATACCCCTACTTTTGCACTTCCGAGGTATGAGTCCACTCTTACCCAGTGGAGCGAGGGACCTCCGCGAATGCCCAAAAAACAGCCCTTTGACTAGCGTGGCTCTGTGGCGATCCTGTCTCCGTCAGGTCACCCTCCCTTGGCATAGGAAGGACGTGCGAGCGGTCACTGGCGTCCGGATGTCCAGGAGCGTCCAGCGAAAGTTTGACCACCGTCCGACAATGACTCCTTGTCAAATGCCGGTGCCGCCCAGCGTCTAGCACCTTGCCAGAACACTGGTGAAAGCTGCCTGAAATCCTGACAGGCTTGTCAGAACTCCAGTGTCCTCCGCGCGTGAGCGTAGAACCGCTCCCAAGATGTAGACAGGAGTGCCGTGACTCTGGCACAATGCTGTCTGCAAATCAACAGCCAACGCTCAGCCAAGGCCAATTGATGTTCAGCAGGACTTTTGAAGTTTTGCCAACTGCCGCACAATGTCCGTTCCGGCTTGGTGATAGCACAATGTCATGCAATCACCCTGCTCGCTGCGCCATGTGATGAAGCCACCGAAGTCAGCGTCTTCTACCACCGAATCCGGCAACTCCAAGACCGTAGTGAGAAACGGCCTTTAGAGTGGTTGATTTCCCGTTGTAGCCGAACGTCCACTTGTCGGCAGCCAAGTTGAGTTTTTTTCATAATTGCGTGTTGAAAAGGGGGTCCGAATTGTTTCAGGTACTTTATTTTGATCAGATACAGCGTGTTACAAAAGCGCAAAGCCTAGCGAGCTTCCTAATCGAAGTTTCTATCGCTAGCTTATTTTCGTTCAGTAGCTTGGGGTCCGCAGACTCCAGTAAAAACTTCCAAAGTAGCTAAGACACGGAAATCATGTATAGAAAAACAGCTACAGTAATTTCCTAATACAAATACACAAATAAGTCATAAATGCAACAAATAAACACATCTAGCCGAAACAGTTGCCTTATACTGCGCGTGCATACATTCAAACAATTATGGTAAAGAAATACCAGGTACAAATTGGGCTAATGGAAAAACTATTAATCTTGAGAGGCGCGAAGTCGGTAAACTCGGCCGATTTACTAATTTGCTTCAATTTGTCAGAAAACATTGACGCACATTGGAACTAATATAATAGGGTTCGAAAACTGTAAATAGTAGTGCAAATGTTCCTAATGACGTAAATAAAGCAAGGTATATTCAATATAATAATAACAATCACTTCCTGGAAACGTGTATTTCATAGTGGACAAATTGGGACTTACTCAAGTAAATGGGTATAATAATTGAGCAGGGTTTGTAATATATTCTTTGGTATAATTTGAGCAGGGTATTTACCATAATGTCAAAGTAAATATAATATAACTTGTGAGCAGGGTTATAATAATTATGCCTACGCGAAGGGCTTCATAAATACATACAGTAAATGCTAGTTGCACACAGGGCACTATTTCTCTATTAGGACGCTGGCCTAAGTAAATACGTAGCACATAAATATTTACAAGTTTTGACTTTCCCAAATTGCAAGTAAACCATGTAAATGTATATATAATAATGATCAGAAAATTACGGCGAGTTGAATGAGCCTAATTTCATATTCATAAACCTAATAATAACTTATTTGACTTTTTAACCTAAATATTCCACATAAACATAACAATTTCCCATAAAACACTTTCCTAATTAAATATTCTCCATGGGTAAATAATATAGTGTAGGAAATATAATTTGTGTGGTAAATAAATATAGTGCATGAAAGTAAAATTAGTGCAAATAAGTAAATGGAAAAATGTGAGCCTAATTATCAATTCTCTGTATTTCTTTATCCATCCATTTTGCCACAGTCAGCACACCAGTGTTATTATTATCTGCACTAATTGTGGCACGTGTATTTATTATCCACGGCACTGCGCGGCTGTGTCAACATGAGACAAGTCGAAAAATGTCACATTTAGGCGGTGTTTACACGGATTCTTTGTGACGACAAAAATTGTGATTTTGTCAACCGTATTTTGGGATGAAAACCAATAGATAGATCGGACACCTCAATTGATCATTATTTAATCAACCCCATTACATGGAACAATAATCAATTTTTATAGATTACGAAATAATGCACAGTAGATAATGTATTTTTCTTGTTGTCGTAGGTTTGTCGGAGGGTTTGTTCTACGCGGCTTCGCTAGCGAGGTCGCATAGAACAAACCCTCCGACAAACCTCCGACAACATGCAAAAAGTGTGATCTAGTGTGCGTGATTAGGGAAATTATGGAATTCGATGTTTGCCCCAGGCAGTGAAGCTGGCACAACCATGATCGATCAAGGTATCTCACATGTAATAAATTTCACGTTGATTCCACAAGAACAGTTGAAAAATTGCATTTTTTGTCGTCACAGAAAATCCGTGTAAACGCCGCCTTATGTTGCATACCCGGCGGACATCACACCTAGTATGAAAACCTACCATAACCCATCTGAATAATGAAGCAAAATTTTTAGAGTTTTTCATCATAATATGTCGTTTTTACTATGGAATAATTAATTATGAAATTTATCACAAGATTTTTTTCACTAAATTATGGTAGGGTTTCATACTAGGTGTGCTGTCCGTCCTACATGGTTCCTGTATGAAAAAATTTACGTTATTATACCTATGACGATGTCGTACTCTGTGGATGAACCCTAAATATTTAAAACTTATTTTCGGAATATTATTGTTGTAATTCGCATTACTTTGAACCGTTGCCCTCATTGGTTGCGATGGTCGTAGCGTGTCAATGGACGTGTTGAAAGGCGCAGGTGCAGAACACCCTTCTAAGGTCATACTACACACATTTGGACCAGCTGTACGTGGGCCAGAAAATCAGTTTGACAACGTACCACATGCTCAGTAGGAGGAGACACACGCTGTACACTGCTGAGACGTTTATTGCCCCCGATTCACCACTCAAGCCAATGACAATCTGGTGACAACTCCCAGAAGCTGTAAAATGACATGTGAAATGTAAAGTGTCATACAAAGTGTCAAAAGTCAAATGTTTTGTAAAGTGTCAAAAGTTTTAAAGTCTTGTAAAACTCCCTGCAAAATGGACATCAGAATTTGCCATATTCCAGAGCATTTTACATGACCTCTGACATTTCGAACTACATTTTACATGTCATTTTACAGTATCTGAGATAGTCCCCAGGCCGAATGAGCCTTACCCTGCTGTGGCTGCTACCGGAGCTGTTGTGCCATTGTTGTCACTGTGAACACTTGTGGCATGTCGAAAGATCATTTTGATCGACATATCTGTGTGCATTGAATTCCGTATCACTTGTAATCTTCTGCGATACAGTTTGCTATCTATCTGTGTTTGTAAATACGTGTCTCAATAATTTCAAGGTCGAATGTAACTTACTCACTTACTATCCAATTTATACTTTTACAACTGAAATACGACAACAGTGAACTTTCAAAGTCTGCTTTAGTGATGGAAAAGCGTCATGGCGCCGGCGCCTGGCGCTAGCGCCAACGCAAAAAGCACCATGGCGCTTTTGGCGCTTGGCGCTATTTTGCTGTGGCGCCATTGGCGCTTGGCGCTGGGGTTCGGAAAAGCGCCATGGCGCTTTTGGCGCTTGGCGCCAAAGTCCTGGTGCTTTTTCCATCACTAGACTGCTTCGTCACAATTGTATATATTTTCGAGCATCAGTCGGATATATCGTAGCTAACGATGGCAAAAAAAGATTCGAAAATTCGAAAACATTTTCGAATTTTCGAATTTTTTCAGAATTTTCGAATTTTTATTTCACCCCTAGAAAAAACACTTAAAAATCGATTTATTTTTCAAAAAATTCGAAAATTCGAAAATTCAAAAATAGTTTTCGAATTTTTTAGGAAATTCAAGGCAACAAAACACACCGTTAAGTTCAACGTACTAAATGAATCAACAATTGATACGCGGCACATATGGAAAAGCAAGAAGTAACAAAAAAACGTTGAAATGTCATCCACGGCGGAAGAGGCGGACTTTGACACATCCGTTTTTATACTGTATATCCTCGAAATACTCCTCTCAAAATTTACACTATTTATTTATTAACCCCCATCGAAATACCCCCCCCCAATTTGGTGTATAGAGAATGTAATGCAGTTTGTGATCAGGGAAACACAGAACACACATTAAAAACAATGACTGTGTTGTGTAGAACAGGGTTTGTACCATCTACATACTTATAAAAGTATATAGAGTCTTAAAAAAGACGGTTTTTGTTGCATTTTTTGACATCTGTGATTCTTGACTACAAACAACAATTTATACTGGGATTTCGAGAAATTTCTGGCAAAATTTTACACCTCCCTCGAAATACCCACCCTCGTTTAACCCCCCCCCAGTTTCCACTCTGAAAAAATAATACGGTATTTGATGCCAATTTTGTATTTTATGCTGATATTTTATTTGACGCCAATTTTTAAATTGTTTTTATTGCCTTCGCTCTGTTGGTGAATTAAATGTATCAATGTGTGAATTAAATGAAGAAGCAGCACACTGGTTTGCATAACTCCTTCCACCATTTTAAATGGTAATTTATGGTAAAAATAAGGTTATAACAACTGAGCAGAACATGAAGACAGTCCAAATTCTGTGTTTAAAGCTTCAGATTCAATATTTTTCCAAAAAGATTCGAAAATTATTTGAAAAAATTCGAAAACTAGCCAAAAAAATTCGAAAATTGCCAAAAAAGATTCGAAAATTCGAAATTCGAAAATTAAATTCGAAATTCGAAAATTATTTTGAAGAAAAATTCGAAAATTCGAAAATACATTTCAGAAAAAACACTTAAAAATTTAAATACTTTTTTTTCGACTGTTTGCCATCGTTAATCGTAGCTGACAACAGAGATTAGTAATGGAAAAGCGCCATGGCGCTAGCGCCGAAGGAAAATGGCTTTGGCACTTTTGGCGCTTGACACTGTTTTTGTGCGGCGCCATTGGCGCTTGGCGCCACATCTATGACGATTTTGACTGTTGGCGACATAGTGCCGTGGCGCTTTTTCCATCACTCGCTGAGATGGTCGATGGGGCACATAGACACGGAGCTGGCGCGCAGGTGTGGGACCAGCTGTGCCGCTGGCTGCCCTGCTGTCTGGGCGGCCACGGGCACCGCGCCAACCCCAACGCCAGCAGGCACTGCACCAACGCCAACCAGGTGCCAGTCCCCCACCCTGCAAAGTGCCCACGCATGTCTCATCTCATGCAAACTGGCAAAAAGCATGCAAAATGCCCGGTGAAACGGCAAAGTGCCATTTTAGCAGGCATTTTGCATGACTTTTGACACTGCATGGCAGTGACATTTTCCAGGGTCTGGGACTGCCGCAGCTGGTGCGCCAGTCGCAGCACAACGCGAACCCTTCCAGCTGCGGCCAGCACACGCCGCCCGGCCACAGCGGCCTGGTTGTTAGTGCCCCCTGTGCCAATCCCACACCCTGCTAAATGCTCTGCTAAATGTCTACTCACATGCATACACAGCAAATAAAACGCTCGTGAAGTGCACTGAAGCGGTTGGAAGTGCATCTGGTGATCACACTTCAGAGCCTGATCAAACCTGATCACTGGGCACTTCACCGCTCGTGATCACACTTCAGATCCTGATCAAGCCTGATCACCGTTGGAATGCACTTCACCGACGCTTCACGAATATTATTACTAAATTGTTTACAGAAATAAAAAATCTGAAATTCGTGAAGTGCGTTGAAGTGCCTGCGAGCGTGTACGTAAAGGCACTTCACCGCAGATCACGACAGATCACCAGTGCATTTTTTGCTGTGATAGTGTCTCAAGTTATACGAGATGATGCTCTGCAAAATGGCAAATGTCATGTAAAATGGCAAATGAATGTTTGATATTTTACAGGGCATTTTACGTGACTTTTGACACTTTCCACGACATTGACAATTTACATGACTTTTGACATTTTACAAGACTATATTACAACACATATAACAGTGGATTTTACATGACCCTTGACACTTTGCATGACATAAACATTTTAAAGGATATTTACAGGGTCTGGGATTGCCCCTAGGTTGCCAGCAGTGCGCTACGAGACACTGTCACAATCAGAGGCAGCAGCTCAGGGGCAGAAAGAAATCAAAAGCCTCTGCTAGGAACAGGTATGTGCTCAAATGGAACCATATCACTTGTAAAGTAAAATCATTTGAAACATTGACTGCATTAACATCCCCCGAGTTGGCCATGTAAAATGTAAGCAAAGTCATATGCAACAGTCCAATTTAACTTTTTCTAGGCAAGGAAGGCGCATTAGTCGTATTTACACATCAAAAATATAAAGGCAGTTGTCAACTGTGTGTGTCAACATATACCGTATTTCCTCGAAATACCCCCTGGGGGGTGATTGTTTCAGAGTGAGAATTTTGAGAGAAAAACGTGAAAAATGCAACAATAACCACCATTTATAAGTTTTTACAGCCTTATAAGGATGTACCGTATTACCTCGAAATACCCCCATGGGGGTTTATTATTTCGCCAGCAAAATTCGAGGGGGGGTTAATCCGAGGGGGGGTTTATTCGAGGGGGGGTTTTATTATTTCGTCAGAAATTTTCGTAAGGATCGTAGTAAATAGTAGGCATTTGCGTACCCAAAATAGGTAATAAATGTGTCCAAACAGGATATATTTGGACATAAAAACGTAGATAGCTACACAAACTACTCTATGTGTAGCTGCAATGCAAATTAACAGTAATATACATCATGTACATTGCGTACATGACGTATTTATTATGTACATGACGTATATCATTCCGAAGGGGGGGGGTATTTCGAGGGGGGGGGGGTTATTATTTCCCCAGCCCATTTTGAGGGGGGGTTAATTCGAGGGGGGGGGGGGGTTAATTCAAGGGGGGGGGGATAATTCGAGGTAATACGGTAGATGGTATAAACGATGTTCTAACGTAACACAGAAAGTGTTTTGAACATCTGTTATGCATTTCTCGGACCACAAATTCATAGTGCCGATTTTGAGGGGGGGGGGGTGTTTCGAGGGGGGGGGGGGTATTTCGAGGAAATACGGTAGGTACACAGGCAGCAGAGTCATATGTATCAGCTTCAAGGGGTACAATTCTAGTCGACAACATTGTTTAAATGTGTGTGTATACAACATCCTGTTTGACGTTTTTGTAACATTTTTATGTGAAATTATCATTGTCAGTTATTTCTGTCACATTTGTGTACTTGACACAATCTGTGTATATAATGCCGGCACTGAAAATTTCAAATGACAGTCTATCCGCGCCCATCGTATGCAAATTTCAGACAATTGTGCATAGTAAATGTATACAGCTTTTACGCAACTTATCAATTAGAGCGCTAGCCACCAATAGAGCAAATATAAAAAGGCCACAGAGCAGTGATCACGCCAGGTACCGTATTTACTCGAATAATTCCCCTGGGGAATTATTTTTTCGTCAGATATTTTTGAGGGGGAACTATTCGAGGGGGGGAATTATTCAAGTGGGGGAATTATTATTCTGTCACAATTTTCAAACATGTATCTATCACACTAGATACACATTTTGTCCTTGTCGCTAGTGCTAGTGTACATTCCATGGCATCTTTGCTCACCGGATGTGCAACATTTGAAGTCTATGGATTAAACCAGACACAGATTGTTTGTTTGGTCGACTTCATCGATCGTTTTTGAAGAATATCTTTGTTATATCATTAGGGAGGGGGAAATTATTCAAGTGGGGGAACTATTTTCTCCTCAATCGTCTAACAGGGGGGAACTATTCAAGGGGGGAATTAATCAAGTGGGGGGAATTAATCGAGTAAATACTGTAGATGTGGGAGCAGTCGCAGGCAGTGCTGCTACTCGCGAGTCAACGGGCAGCACGAGGGCGCCACGGTGAGCACGGGCGGCAGGACTTCCGCCACCACGCTCACCACCCAGGCGCCTTCCCGCAGCCCGGCAGAGGCCAGCCTACATGAAAAATGTCCTCTCGAGTGTTTCACGTCATGCGCAATGTGCTTGAACATGTCAAATTGCATGCAAACTTTCTAAAGTCATGGAACCTGGCCCAGGAAAGTACCTAGGTAGATGGCCGTGGCAACTCATTCACCATTTCGCAGTGCATTTAGCATCACTAGAGACATTTTCCATGGCTGTGCGTGGCATTTGACAGGGTGCGGGAGTGGCACGAGGTTGTGCTGGCTGCGGTGGGCGCCCTGCCCAGCGTGGAGCTGGACGCTGCTGCTGCTGATGCACTGTGCGCCCATGGACATGATTGCTCTGCCACTGTGAGTTGCCTTTGTCTTTGATACACTCCATTTTCTATAGTCACTCCTACATATCTCCAAATATATCCTGTTTGGTCTCATTTATTACCAGTTTTGGGTTTGTTTTGGTCTTTTCTTTACTTCTATCCATTACGAAATTTTCTGGCGAAATAATAAAAAGAACTTGAATAAGCCCTCCTCGAATTACCCCCTCAAAATTTGCTCGCGAAATAATAAACCCCCTGAGGGTATTTCGAGGAAATAGGTAATCGATGTTCAGAAAACTGGTCGGTGTCAGAAGTAGGCCTATGACAATCAATGACAATTTTCGAAAGTCTATTCGAAACTTTAGAGCAACAGCGATAGATTATCTGCTTTTGTGCATATGTATGCGCGTGTGCATTGATAATAACAATGCGGTCACGAGCGCTGGAAGCTGGCCTGGAAGAGTTGGCAGCTGGCCAAGCCAACGGTTGAGCATGGGGCGCAGGCTGGGGCGGCGGGCGGGCACCCCTCGTGCGGCCGGTGCTGCAGCGTGTCGCACAATCTCAGCGTGGACAGCGAGCCGGCAGACACTGATCGGTCAGCTATCGCACTCGTCGTGTCCCCATTTTTTGGCAATTTTCCCCATTTTAATCTGTGGCTAGCTGAAATGAGGCATGCGAGAGATGGGTCGTGAGTAGTGATGTAAAGGCACCGGGGCACCGGTGCCCCGGTGCTGGGCACCGAAGGGCACCAGCACCGGTGCTGGTGCGGTGCCATTGCAATCTTCAGGGGTGCCATGCCGGTGCCGGTGCCATTTTTTTCAGAATAGCACCGGTGCCGGTGCGGTGCGGTGCCATTTTTTGCCGGTGCCAAAGGTGCTAGCACCAGGGCCAAAGTAAAAGGCACCGGGAAAGGCACCGGCCAAGGCTTCATGTGCTGTGCAATTTTGTCCATAGTATGTGCTTATTCATATTTCAAAAAACAGCGATGTATTTACCCAACCGTTTTTGCCTATTTTGTAAACCTCCCATCAAATAAATATACCTACTGTGAAATCCTATATACCCGATACATATGTACGTGATCTGATGAGCGAATCTAAAATTTTGTTGAATTTTAAATCATTTTTATATTTTATTTTTATCTTACCTTTTTGTTCAAAATTTGTTGTCAGTTTATGACAGAGATAGTTCCATTCTCTGTACAGCAACGAAACCGATCAGTAGACAATAGTGGTTATGGACATTGTAGTGAATCAAATATTTTATCTTTCATTTGTAATCTTTGTAATTGCTTCATAAAAGTGATTGCCACATCATTCTGATCATTTTAAGTGCTCAACCATCAAAATCGGTTGAAAATTCATGGAAATATGCACTTCCAAAGGTGAGACCACTGAGAAACTGCCCGATATTTACTTCAGAAATTCCAGCCCGGTGCGGTGCCTTTCGGTGCTAGCACCGGCAACCCGCCGGTGCCCTTCGGTGCCGGTGCCATTTTTTTCAAAAGGCACCGGTGCCGGTGCGGTGCGGTGCCATTTTCTGGCCGGTGCCCCAGGGTGCCAGGTGCCCTTTTCATGCGTTGGCAAAGGTGCCGGTGCGGTGCGGTGCCATTTTTCCCGGTGCCTTTAACATCACTAGTCGTGAGAACGAGTTCATTGTGGGTATTAACGGTAAGGCAGCGTTTAACCACACGGTGTTTTTGCGATGACACTGAAACACTTGAAAAGGTTCCATATAGGTCAAGTGAAAAGTTCCATATTCACAATAAAACTGGTAGAATATATTTATTTACATACACAGCAAAAATAGTGCTGGTGATTTACCGTGATCTGTGGTGAAGTGTCTTCACATAGGTGGCGTAAGTGCTTGTGCGCTTGTGAATGTCACAAGCGGAATTTTAGGTGTCACAAGCAGAAATACCTATGTTTACCTAGTAAAAAGTGTCACAAGGTGAAATATTGGCCAATGTGATTGTGAATGTCACAAGCACAAATTGGGACCTTGCGCCGCCTATGATAGGCACTTAACACACTTCTTCAGCGAAAATGCACTTCACATATGCATTGGCACATCAAAAATTTGTTATGCTTTCATGGAGACTGGGGTGTCTTCACGAATGGTGAAAACTGTGTGAAAGGTCTTAACACAAACTTTCGTGAAGTGTTGGGAAGTGTCTGGAAGAAAGTGTGAAGCGTCTGCAAGCATCAGTGACCTCGCAAGTGAAGTGTTCACAACGGTTAACCTCGGATCGGATCTAGAAACCCATTTTTTATGTGCATGGCATCTTGCCAACTTCACACTTCACGAGTTCATTTTTGCTACTTATGCTGGATATTATAAATAAATTAGGAATTGTTGTCTTTGTTTTGATGATCTTTACATTGAACTCGCCGTGATCGCAGATGCGTGTCGCTGTTGACAGTGTTCGGGAACGGGAGCAACCGCTCGTTTTCGGTGCGTCCACTCAACATTCGTTTCTTTTTTCACTTCTCATTCGTTGCTATCAGTCAACAAGTCCCAGCCCCACCACACCAGGGTTCAAAAACAGGATCCCGATCCCGATTCCGAATGCCAAAAATTTTTGAAATTCAGCAGTCCCGATGCAGATCAAGATACCGATTCAGAAGCCCCAATGCCCGATCCCTGTTCCTGAAGCTCTGATCCCGAGCCCGAAATCTGAAAATTCTGACCCCGGTCCGGATCCCGATAAATTTAAAATCACAATCCCGGTCCCGCGACCACAATCACAATTTCGATCCCAATCCCAGAAAAATAAGAGAAATGATAAAAGATAAATTAGCGAAATGATAAAAAAGTGAAGAATTTACATTTTGCACTGATAAAGATCAACGGCTAATTCTGCCGCACAACATACTTGTGTCGCGCAGATTTTTGCGCAACAAAATTTTGTTGTTCAGTTAGTGATAGAATGCATAGTTGTTAATACATATTTACATTTACTCAAAAAGTACGTACCTGTACTCGAGTACTGAGTAAATACGTTTACGTATACTTTGGAAAAAGTACCTGTACTCGCTTTTACGTATACTTTTTAAAAGTACTCGAGTACAGCAAACGTATTTCTGATAGGCTTTGTTATAGGTTTTTTAAGGCACAGATGGGTAAAAAAGGAGAAAAAGCGAACAAATAGGGAAAAATGCTGAAAATAGGAGCAAAACACACGAACTAGTGAATCTCGAGGTAAAAATTGTCAAAAAGGTACGAAAAATCATGATTTTGAGAGAAAATTGGAGCAAAATTCCGAAAAAATATGCACTTTTACGTTTTCTAGGGGGAAAAGTATTTTACTCATGTTTTTTTTTTTACTTTACGTTTTCTGTACTCAGTGAGTGAGTAAAAAATAAATACTTTACGTTTACGTCTACTTTGAATAAAAGTTCGGTACTTTGAACAACTCTGATAGAATAGCGCCCAGGCCCCAGATTTAATTGGGCAGATTATCCCTGAGAGGGAGGACATGACGGGCGTGTCTGGCAATTCGAGATTTAATTGGACAGACATGCCCTCGCCCGCCCGCCCGCCCCTTTTTTGCCCAAAACCGCTAAAATTGGCTCCATTTTGAAAACTGTGACCTTCATAATCGTTATTCTCATTTTTCTCATTCTTATTTTTGATATATTTATGGCGATTTCAAAATGTTTGGCCGGCTGCCAAGACGTATCTCCAATTTTTCTTTTTCTTTTCGGGAGTAAAATCCCTCCCGACCGCCTGTCCCGCCAGGCACCTGACAGCCACCGCCCGACTGCCAGACAAATCGAGATTTAATTGCGTGCCGGGGGGCGGCAGCTGTCAGGCGCCTGGCGCGACGGGCGGGTCGGGCGGGATTTTACTCCCGAAAAGAAAAAGAAAAATTGGAGATATGTCTTATGAAAACTTGGCAGCCGGCCAAAAATTTCGAAATCGCCATAAATATATAAAAATTGACCAAAAATAGGTATGTAACGATGTATAACGATGAGAATAGCGATTATGATGGTCACAGTTTTCAAAATGGAGCGAATTTGAGCGATTTTGGGCAAAAAAATTGGGGGGGGGGGGGGAAATCGCTCATAATTTGCTACACCTAAATAGATTGTTGCAGAGCGATTTGGGGGGAGGGGGCAGGAGATGGTAGCAAAAATTTTAGCCTCGGGATAGATAGATAGCTGAGCGGCGTCTGGGGGCTGTCCCAGAACCTGTATAAAGGCCCTGTAAGGTATAAAATTCCCTGTAAAATGTCATGTGTCGTGTAAAATTCCCTGTCAAATGTCATGTATAAGATCCTGTAAAATGTTTGATGTAATGGAACAGGTTAAAATCGCAAAAATTGTTGCCACAAACATTTATTTTTTTGTCCAAATTTCAAAAATACTGTGCACAAATATGATGGTTGCTAAGACTGGGTGAGCAACATGTCCTGTGGTCCAGGTGTATGTATGTGCTTCTGCTCGGATTTCTCAGGCACCGTATTCGAACGTGTCTTCAAGCGACAAATTTTTTTGCACTTTTTTAAACAACCGTTAATTACACATGTTAAAGTAAAAATTACAGCCAATGACCGGTGCAAAAATTATTTTTCAATAAACATTTCTTTTTTTTGCGAGAAATTTAACATGGTAAATTATTGGTTGTTTAAAAAAGTGCAAAAAAAATTGTGGCACCTTAAGCCATGTTTGAACACAGGACCTGTGAACTGCCAGCAGAAACACATACACAATCAACGATGGGTAAGTTCTCCAAAAAAAAACACTTTCTGTGTTTTGAGTTTTTCAAAAATGAATACCTGTGTTTTGAGTTTTTTTCTTGAAAAAAACTTGAGTAACTCTGTTTTTATTTCTGTGTTTTTTGTAAAAACTCAAGTTTTTTGAGTTTTTTCTAACAAAACTCGAGTTTTTTCCAAAAAATTCGAGTTTTCCCCCCAAAAATTTTGATTTACAGCATTGCGATCTGGAAACAGTGGTTTTCTTATAAAATATTGGTTTGGCACATGTTTGAACCCCACATAACATTTGTGTATTCATTCAAGTGTCAAAAAAGTCCTTAAAAAGTTCCACAATGAGGACATCAACATCGCAACACCAGCAACAAAATGCCCAGAAATGACAATTTACGCAGTACTCCAAAATTCTTCAATGGATGTGCACTGTATGGAAGACTACGGAATTGATTTGAACTACAACTACCATATTACCTTGAAATACCCCCATGGGCATTATTATTTTGTCCGAAAGTTTTGTAAGGATCATAGAAAATAGTAGGCATTTACATACCCAAAACAGGTTATAAATGCGTACAAACAGGATATATTTGAAATAAACATTTAGTCAGCTACACAACCTGGTACAGTCTATGTGTAGCTGCGATGCAAATAAGCAGTAATAAATACATCATGTACATTGGATACATGATGTACATCATCCCGGAGGGGGGTATTTCGAGGGGGGCGGGACTTATTATTTCACCAGTCCATATTGAGGGGAGTTAATTCAAGGGGGGGTTTATTCAAGGTAATAAGGTATACTTAAATGTCAAAACTTAAATTGTCAAATCCACCATGAGATGTGCATGCCATCTCTAATTTCGTTTTTGTATCATTATAAAATATGAATACATTATGTACATATTTACATACTATAGATGCTTATCTTATCTTGTTTAGTTTAACTGAATTAATGTGCATTCGACCACTTCGCAGAAAAAAACACAAAAACTCAAAAAACTTTTCTGTGTTTCCGTGTTTCTGTGTTTCTGTGTTCTCCAAAAAAAAACTCATTTGAGTTTTGAGTTTTTCAAAATTTATGAGTTTCCGTGTTTTGTGTAAAACAAAAACACAGAAACTCAATGAGTTTCTGTGTTCAATTTCTGTGTTTTTTCCATCGTTGTACACAATCGACCACAGGACAAGTTGCTCATCCTGTCTTAGCAACCATCATATTCAAACACTGTATTTTTTAAATGTGGACAATAAAAATCAACGTTTGTGGCCACGCTTTGTGCAATTTTCGACGTTTTTCATTACATCTGATCTGACATCCTCAGATGTTTATTTTTATCTAAATTTAAAATTACAACCATAAAATATCGTGAACGTTTGCCCACCCTGCACCTCTGGGGCTGCAGGGCAGAATATCCGTTTTCTTTTTTATTCTGCCCGGCAGACGTGCAATTGCCCTCACAATTAAATCTCGTTTGCGATTTTTCGGGCAAATGTGGCACGAGTGAGGGCACGTCTGGCAGGCGCTTGGTCGTGTCAGGTGCCTGGCAGGCGTGACGGGCGTGTCAGGTGCCAGGCAGGGAGGGCAAAAATTTGTCTGCCCAATTAAATCTGGGGCCTGGGGCCACTTGTGCATGACAAACTGGTTGTCGCGCAGTTACTGCACAACAAAAGTTTGCGATGATGGTGATTGAATGGCGCAATAGCCTCAAATGGTGCCGGCAGAGTGGCACTATGCACCACTGCATCACTAGCTGCACAAGAAAAACACGTTTGCTGTGCTGCAAAAGGTATTCAAGACAGTGCAAACGCGCCGACACACGAACACAGACGTGCAGCGACGCGTGCGGCGGCTGCGCGCACGGCCAGGCGCCCTGGGAGGGCCTGCCGCAGCAGCTGAACAACGCGAACACCCGCTCGGGCAGGTCGAGCAGGGTGCTCATGATGGACGAGAGGGGCAACTTGCAGATCTTCGACACCCAGCACGCCGCCAACGACCGGCACCAGGCCCAGGGCAATGCCGCCGCCGGCCACAATGCTGGCGCCGAGCACTGCAAAAAGTAATTACCGTATATCCACCAATTAGACCCTAGGCAAAAGGGAGTTATTATTTCATCAGAGGTCTTGAAGGGGGTGTTATTCAAGGGGGATGTTTTTCAAGGGCAAGGTTTTTTCCTCAGAACTTGCACTTTATTCATTGTATCAATGCATTCCATCAATTCATCGAATTCATTTATGTAACAGTATCAAAAACAATGTACCGTGTTTCCTCGAAATACCCCCAGGGGGTTTATTTTTTCTGAGTGGAAATTTTGAGGGGAATATTTCGAGGGGGTCTTATTCGAGGAGGGGTATTATTTCGTCAGAAATTTTCGTGGAACTCATTGTAAGGAACACGCTTTTACATGCCTAAAACCGGTAATAAACATACTTAAATAGGATAAATTGTAGCGTCTATGTGTAGCTGCGATGCAAACTGGCATAAAAAATACATCATGTTCATTGCATACATGATATACATCATTCCAGACGGGGGTATTTCGAGGGGAGGGTTTATTTTTTCCCAGCTCGAAAAGAGCTGGGGGTATTTCGAGGGGGTTAATTCAAGGGGGGTAATTCGAATAAATACGGTATTCATGCTATAATTCATGTTCATCAGCATCCGAATCATTCAAATCAACCGACCAGAGGGGGGAGTTATTCAAGTGGGGGGGGGGTTATTCAGGGGGTATTATTCAATAATATACGGTATTTATGTTGCATTCTCATTTTCGACGCAATTCTCTTACTCATTTTCGACATGGCTCTACTTTGACCGCATTTCAGAATGAGCCATCCGAGCGCTGCAAAACCGCGTGCAGGGCCAACAAATTCGAGCAGCGGTGAGTAGTGGTGTAAAAGCTGTGGTGCTTTTGGTGCTTGGAGCCTCTTTGCTCTGGTGCTACTGGCACTTGGCGCTAAGGGTTAGAAATGAGTCATGGCCCTTTTGGTGCTTGGTGCCAAATTGTTGGCATCACTAGTGATCACTGATGAGCATCAGTTAATTAGATATACAGGGTGTGGCAATTTAGACCAACGCTATAGATTTTGAATAAGCTTACACTGGGTGGTAGGTCGAAAGTCTAAATTTAGGTGGACATTAACAACTAAATAGGCAAAGGTTCCGCAAAATATGGCTGCGACCGTTTCACTGGTTGAAGAGTTATTCAAGTAAACACAAATAATCGTTGTTCTACAACCACGTCGCTTTAGACCCATTACGCAAGTGCCCTTCGATTTCTTATCGGCAAGGCGGATTAGTGGCGCGCACACACACACATTTAAATGCGCTGCTGCGTAAAGAAAAAGGAAAAAAAACTGAAGAAAAAAAGCAATGCCGATCCCGATTCCAGTCCCAAAAAGTTGATCCAATTTGAACCCTATCACGAGGTGGTGGTAAAGTGATAATTACGCCTTTGCTTGAATAACTTGTGACTGAGTGGAGCTATCGCGGCCATATTTGCAACCTTTTTATATTTAGCTATAAATGTTCACTAAAATTTTGACTGTCATCCGACAACCCAGTGTCAAGTTATTCAAAATCTAAAGCATTGGTCTAAATTGCTGCACCCTATACATACCTATGCAAAATGCTAGCTCTGGTGAGCTAGTGTGTGAGGCAATATTTCCACTATCATCCACGTTTTTGAAAAAATGTATACACAAATTGACAGGCATCCCAGTGCCAGTGGCCACATCGGCAGCAGCGTTCCATCGGAATGCAAACAATCGATCAGTGTTTTCGAAAATAAAATGGGGCAACTGGCACAATCCGCCGCCGTACAGCCACGTGGCTGGTGGCACACTTGTCAGCTCTGTTTGGCACCTGCGTGACCCCTGACGCTCTCATATTTACGGCATTTCCTCGAAATACCCCCTCGAATACCCCCTGGATTGAATCCGCTCAAAATTTGTTGGCGAAATGATAAACCTCCTCCTGGGGGTATTTCGCGGAAATTTTTATGTAATAATACGGTGAATATTATATAATAATACAGTCAGAATTACTGAACTTTTTTAAAGTATATGTAAATGTAAGTATTTGTTTTTTACTCGCCGTACATGATAAAAAGCTATTTAAAAAAATAGATACCTACACATATTTACTAGTATATGTGTACCTGGGTTGGGATGCAAATCGACATCAATATATACATCATGAATATTGCATACATGATGTACATTATTCTAGACCGGGGTATTTCGTGGGGGGGTATATTTTTTTTCCTCAGCCCGAAAACACTTGGGGGTATTTCAAGGGGAGGTGGGTTATTCAAGGGGGGGGGGTAATTCGAGGGGGGTAATTCAAGGGGGGGTATTTCGAGGAAATACTGTAAAATAAAATAAAATGAAACATGAATAAAATAAAAATAAAATACAATTTTAATTTTTAATAAAATACAATTTTAGTAAAAAGAATTTTACTAAAACCAACCATGTTCATGACAGAAAGGGGACAAGCTCCACCTGTGATGAGCTTAGGTAAGTGTGCAGGAGGTAATGTCAGTGAAAGTGTGCAACACGCCGGCCTCACATCAAATCTCTCCCTGAGCCAGGGGGACCATGATGGAACGAGTGTGGGCCACACCGAGTTCACCCAGGTGCCTCTCCTACACCCTGTAAAATGCCCTGTAAAATGTCAAATGTCACGCAAAGTGTTAATAGTCATGGAAAATTTCCGCGTTGTACATTACTTTTCACACTACTTTGCGTGACATTTAACATTTTACAGGGCATTTTACAGGGTCAGGGACTGCCCCCAGCTCACAGCCAATGATGTGTCAATGCCGGTGGAACCAATTGTGCTTCAGCAGGCAAACAGCCGCATTTTCCAACCTCACCAGGGCAAGGGGGGTGTCCACGGGCATTGCTGAAATGGATCTCTGGCATGTTTTTGGACAAGGGTTGACTCTTTTTTCAAATTATCTTCATTGGAATGTTTGTTAGGTGCTTCTCACACGGTTTTTCTGTCATGGCAAATATTTTGAGTTCTGAACCACGTTTTACCTTTTTAAGTTAATGAAAAGTGGGCATTTTCCATGTGTCCCCTCCCCCTCTTGAACCTTGATCAGCCTCATTGCCTAAGATAACCATCAAATTTCACAGATTACATAATCATGCATTTTAGACCACATTTTTATTGTTGATAGGTTGCCAGATTTTTTATTCTTTGTAGCCTTGGTTACAGGGACATTTAAAACTACCTAATAACCTCAAAATCAAAATCAAAACGGTACTGAGATATGGAGCCATACCTCGTATGAGGTTACGCTCCTCTCCACACACATCTCACATGTCAACTGTCAGAAATATCACTAGAGATTAGCTACGATTATGTTGTGCCATACATTGTCGTATTAATATGTCGCATTGTTTCCTATGTGCATGACACACGTTTGATTGAAGTAACCCCTCCTGCCACGCACATGGAACGCTACATTTTATTGCCATCAGTTGGCGTCTCGCTGCTTCATTTATTTGACAGCCATATAGAACATGGTGCGTGTTGATTGCCACCTTTACATAATCATTCGAACATTCCTTGCATATCTTTCTCCCTTGCGAATCCCATCTTCTAAGAGCGTTATGTCTTGCCGCAAACCATTGCATTTCGTTGAAATGAACCCCCTTGATCTCGAGACTGTCAAGATTTCTGTATTTCAAGACATCCTGCTCCTTTAATGCCGCTTCTGTTTCACGCTTTCTATGTTTGTATACATACATCTTTATATCTGATGTACGTAGCATGGAGGTATCCATAAGCAACCCTAATGCTTTCTTACATTGTAAAACCAATTCAGTATTTGTATTATCCGGTTGGATTCTCACATTTTTATGCAGTTGACTATCAACTATAGAGGCTCTATACAGCCATCTGAACCTGTTAATTCTATGCATGTACATATCATTGGTTAGAACCAATTGCATATATTTGTCAGATGGTAGTATACTGTTTAGATCCAGTAGTAGGCTTACATTGCTACAGGAATTCGGCAACTGAGCTGCTTTCTTCATAGTCTGAATGTATATCTTATCCATAACCCTCAGCTGCGCTCTGTCAAGTCCAGTCACGTCTGTCCCGTACATACTACCCGGTTCAACATAAGCCTTCCATGTCACTTTTGCATTATAGATTGGCGCTATTGTTTTCCGGGCAGCACTTATAGAGAGTGAACTAAGTTGCTTCATTTTGGCAACAGCCCTCTCCTTATGTAATTTGAACGGATCCTCTCCTGCATTTATTAGTACTCCTAGATACCGGAGTGAGGTACACTCTTTAAGTATGTCTCTGTCTCCCATTTTAGGATCACCCTTGCTGATGTACCATTCCTTTGGGGCTATTGTATGTTTGCCCCATCTCAACACTTCACTTTTTGTGGCATTTATACTAACACTCCATTTCCATGCCCATTTACTAAATATATCTAGTAAATGTTGTAGTTCACTGTCTTTGCTTGCCAACAGTACTATGTCATCAGCAAAGAACAATCCTGGTATTTTTGGCTCGTTTCTACCACACTTTGCCCCCATCTGAGTTTTTTGCAGTGTTCTCGACAGGTCGTGAATGTATATAGCATAGAGAGTTGGACTAAGAGCACAACCTTGTGCAACACCGATTGGATAATCTAATATGTCACTCTGAAAGCCACCATATGTCATAATAGCTCTTGTTTTCTTGTAAACATTTGCTATAGCACTGACTAGCACATCTGGAATGCCCATACTTCGCATTTTTAGCCATAGTTTTTCTCTGTCCACCCTGTCAAATGCCTTTACCGCATCTACAAAGCATGTTATAAATGGATTCCCATTTGCACGGGCATAATTGAAGCAACTCTTGAGTATTTGTACATTATCCAATGTTCTTCTCTGTGGCCTAAAGCCACCCTGCATCTCTGTTAGCGCATCTGTATCTTCAAGCCATCTTATTAGACGTTGATTTAGAATCGCCATGTAAACCTTTTTGATGTTACATGACAGACCTAGTGTCCGATAGTTCCTTAAGTCACTTTTTGATCCCTTTTTATGTAGAAGAATCATTTTACATAAAGCTGCCTGTTCAGGTATTTCCTCCCCTTGCAACCAATTGTTAAACAGATCAGCAAGAAATATTTGGTGATTCTCCTCCAGCAACTTCAAGTGCTCGTGATATATTTCTGTTGTCCCAGAAGATTTGTTGTTTTTCAATTTAATGATTGCCTTCTCTATTTCGATCAGGGTTATAGGCTTACTTAGTTTATCAAGCTGATTTCTAGAGCATTTAATTGTTTCGACTTGCCCTACATTGTCCAATGTCGCAGCCGGATTTGCTGTAGTGACAATATCCCATGCCTTTACTAGTTCCGTTTTCATACCATCAGATGTAGTCACCTGGACACCATTTACATCCTGAATAGTATGAACTGTGTTAGTATCTCCCTTCCTTATCAAATTTATTTTTCGATATACCTCATTTATTTGTGTAGATCCCCCATTTTTGGCTAACATGCGTATTTTTCGTTCTCTAGCTTCTCTCTCTATTGTCTGTTTTATTTTACAAAGTATACTCCTTTCCCTTTTCAGTTCCACCCGTGTCATTTCTAATGTCTTTTCTGAGTCACTATTCTTAACTTTTCTACGCAGTTTGGCAATTTTCTTCCCTTGTTTCAAGATTTCCTTCGGGACCTTTGGTATAGAAGTATCATCAGCTTTTATTTTAGAGCTGCATTTTATTGCATCTATAAGTTCGTGATATGATGACACTTTCTTGCCCCGTAGGGCTGTCTGGAATTCGATCTCATCAGCTGTTGTTTTTGGCCGTTGTAGAACCTGAAAACTCCTGCGACAAAAAATCTTGTTATCTGTGAAATTTAATGTTTGTCCTAGACACAGACAGTCCCAGTAAAGTTGATCACATCATGAACAATATAAGTGATACACAATCTTTTAATTCGATAATTACATTTATATTATTTATCTATAACTTGTAAGTATTTATCTTTTAATTAGACTCTATTCGCAGAGTGCTGGTGCACGGGCTGATCAAAATATTTTCTGGTGAAAAATACCCCTGGAATAATCCCCCCTCAAAGCCCTAAACTCTGCTGACAAGAGAATAATACCAACGGAATAATTATTCAGCGGAAATGTGGTATTTATATTGATCTGTGGAAAATCATGATATTTTACACTAGGCTAAATATTTGTGGAATATTGTTACCATGTCGTTTATGCACAAATTTAACCAGTTCACAAGCCAGTAATCTACAGTAGTGATGCGGCCCTTATCCGAACCACAGCGCCAAGCGCCACAATGGCGTAAAGGCAGAATGGCGACAAGCGCCAATAGCGCCATGCCGCTTTTATTATACATCACTGGTCGCATCGTACAGTATATTCAGCGGACCACAAAGTATGCATAGAAACCTACCATAATTTGATGAATAAAATCTTGTGATTAATTTCATAATTAATAAATCCATATTAAAAATGAAATGCTATAATGAAAAAACTGTATAGTTTTTTGGTTCATTTTTCAGATGAATTATGGTAAGTTTCAATACTAAGTGTGCTGTCCGCCGAGTATATCTTGTATTCAAGACACTATTTGTATTCATATACCGTATTTCTTCGAAGTACCCCATCAAATAAATAAAAAATCTGGCGAAAAAAAAATTATCCCAGTCCCACTCCGAAATCTCCGCCTTCGTTTAAGCCCCGCTCCCCCCTCACGATTTGCACTCTGAAACAATCACCCCGGAGGGTATTTAGAGGAAATACTGTAGCGGATTTTTTTTCATCGTGTCGTGCTCAGTAATAATAATCAGATCGAACGAAATTTTTTCAACACGTTTCATATCATCCGAATTTATTGTATACTCATGTACCATTTGATATTTATGTTGTTGGCATTTTTAGTATTACGTGTGTGTCTTGTAAATCCGTATCAGTGAACAAAATCAAGAGAGGCGTCGAACAGTGTTCAAGGCACACATGAAAACATACAGGGTGCGGCAATTTAGACACCCGCTCTAGATTTCGAATAACTTGTCACTGGGCGGTCGGATTGGGGCAGGCCTGATACGCACATCTGCCCGATACGCACATTTGCCCGTTTTTTTCACTTGACATTTTTTCAAGTGATTTTCAGATATGAGTGAAGTGAAAAAAGTTCACTAATGTCATTGCGCAGCGTTTTTCACTTCACTCATATCTGAAAATCACTTTAAAAAGTGTCAAGTGAAAAAAACGGGCAAATGTACATAACGGGCAGATGTGCGTATCAGTGCACCCCCGTCGGATTTACGTCAAATTTTAGGTCATCATTAACAACTAAAATGAGACGGATCCCTGAAAATATGACTGCGATAGCTCCACTCGTTCTCACGTTATTCACGCAAACACCAATAATTGTCGCTTTACTACCACCTCAAAATGATTGGCATGGCGTTGATCGACTTCCCCACTCGGTTGTAGTTGACTATTTATAAGAGTGCTGGTTACATTGAGTGACCATTTGTTGCATTTTGTGAGTCGGTGCACATCACTCCCTCATCAGAAAAATGTTGCACTGGTTATTGTGCGTTTTTATCTCTTAATGCCTATCGTCACGAGGTGTTAATCGTGACAATTACGCGTTTGCATGAATAACTTGAGAACGAGGGAAGCTATCGCAGCCACATTTTCAGGGATTTTTTCCTATTTAGTTGTTAATGTTGACCTTAAATTTGACGTTAATCGGACTATACAGTGACAAGTTTTTGAAATCTAGAGCGGGCGTCTAAATTGCCGCACCCTGTATATAACAATCTATAGAGACATTCAACAATTATTCTACTTCTCCCAAGTGAACAGCAAAACAAAAAAAAAAATTTTGGTAGTACGTAAGCAAAGCAAATATTTGTGATGTGACCGACCAAATATGTAGTGTTTATTTGCAAGCTAGGCCTACAAACTGCCAAAAGGACATCTTAGCACATTGAAGCCGGGGGCAGCGTCCTAAAAAATGTAACGATGGCAAATCCTGTGAAAAACGTGTTTTTTCTAAACTGACGAAAATTTATTTCGATTTTTTTCGGCTGAATTTATAATACATCTTCACTTTTTGCGACTTTGCAATTTGCAAGCTGTTACCGAACGCACATTTGCACATAATGCTTTGTTCTGCCGCAATGCTTTTGACGATTTGAAACTGATGTTTTGAATTGTGCTTTATGCATTTTCTGAAATTTTATGAGTTTTGTGAATTTTTCGTTCATTTACCGCCAAAACTACAGAAAAAAATTGAATATTCGAAAGGGTTTTCGTTTTTTCGAATTTTTGTTTACCATCGCTACTCATTGCAGCCGGGGGCAGCGTCCTAACCGAGTACAGAATACCTGAACTAAATGACTGTTTTCTACCGGATTTCCCATTTATTTCATAATAAATACTTTGGTAAAATATATAAAATAGCCGCCGCACAGCTGTTTTATGTCTGCTTACGAAAAGTTCTGCAATAATGACTGACAGCAGTGGCACTACTTTCAAAAATTTTGGCTTATGACACTTGGTTTACGTTTGCGCTATGAAAGTTTTTGCTCCTACCTATTTTTCTCTGATTTCTTGGATTTATTTGTGGATTTTCTTCAGAACGACACTTCTTTTGCTTTTTTTTGTAGGATATTTGGAACCCGATTTTTTGCTTGTTTTCTGAGGTACTCTAAGATTGAAAATAGGTATTATAGTTGAAAAACACACACAGTTATTTAATTTAACAGTTTACCACAAGCGTCGACAAAAAACCTTGAAAGCAGTATTCAAATTACCAATTCAAGTGATTTCCATTTAAAGACTAATCTGCAAAAAATAGCCCTACTAGTTGACAAGGACACCAAATGTCTATTGGTACTCATCCCAATTCAAAGCTCGCTCACGACAACGAGACGACCGACAGTGACAACTATCAAATGCAACAGTGTTGAATGAAGCTGCAAATGAGGCAAACTGCAAATCGGGCATCAAGTGTATACAATAATGTTTTGTGTTGCTCGTGACTCACGAGTCGTGAGTGAGCTTCGAATTTGGATGGGAACCAGTCGACATCGGTATCATCGTCAACTAGTGTGTACAGCAAAAAATGGGTGTGTGATGCGCGGTGAAGTGTCCTGAAGTGACTTCACGCAGACGCGCAATGTCAGCGTGAAGGCACTTCACTGCATTCCAGATGCTTCACGGCACTTCACGAACCATGCAAAGTATGCTGCAAAGTTTCGTGAAGTGCACTTCACGACTTTCAGTCTTTGTGAAGCTAGGTGAAGTGAGTGGAAGACACTTCACCGAAAACTTCGTGAAGTGAGTGGAAGTGACTTCACAGAGCGCACTTCCACACACTTCACGAACCCATGTTTTGCCGTGATATGGCTAAAAACGTTCGAAAGCGGAACCACAATTTTCAGCCTACCACGCGACAATGTCCATCCGCGACACCATAAAATCGTACAATGCTATCGCTCACGCGAGCGAGCAGAACTTGACCAGAAATCCATTTTCGGACACGTACGAAGTGCCGAACTTACCTGGGAAGGAATCTGATCGATACGGCAGACCGGCGGAGGGGTCGAAAACGGAGAAGAGAGGCATAAAAGCTGGTCACACATTTTGGGGGTTATCTGTTTGGAGGCTTTACTCGAATTAATGTGTCCATGCGATTACGTTTGTTTTGAACTGTGCTCTTGCTTGCGGGCCGCTTGCTATGCAGTTTTCTGAAGGAAACACTCCAATCTCCATCATGACATCATTGTTAGTGAAAAAAAATTGTTTCAAAAAAGTCAAAAAGCTGTTTCAGGAAAAAACGTCTGTCACGTGTATGCGATGTTACTCGACCTTTTCGAAACATTTTTCTATTTTCTTATGAAAGTGTCCTGCTCTCGTGTTCTTGACTAAGACATAAGTCATTTTCGACGCATACTTATTTGCGCCCAGCAGTCCGCAGAGTCCACATTGCAAAACGTCTATGCCGTATAGACCATATAATTATTACCAATGTGAACAACCGGACTTCCGGACTTGATGTGAACGCAGTTTACTAAACAGCTTACTTTCCATTCATTGTCAAACACCTGTCAATTCACAACTTTGGGCTGATTCCACAATCAGAGAAGTGACAAGAAAAGTGATGAGTGCTGAGGTAAGAAAAAGCAAAGTCATAAGTGGAAAATAAATGTTCACCTAAAATGATAATAATTGTTTACCATGTTTCTTGTCATTTGTCCACATGCAGAATAAGCCCTTTGAACTTTTGGGTATACAATGCAAGTTGGAGCACCAGTGGTTAAGTAAAAGGTAAAAAGTGTAAAAATTGTAAAAAGAACTTACCTAAGTTAGGTAATTGAACTGACAAGTAAAATGCTGTATGAAAAAGTTATTCAAGTGCACTGAAATATGCATGTGCAACCTGCCCTAAATACTTTAATAACCTAAAATTGCATGACCATTGAGATTGTAGCGCATGTGACTTACTTCAGAAATGTGCATGTTGAAAACTAATATGAATAAAATTAAATTGAATTTGATTAAAATTTTTTGTTGTCTAAAAATTTGTGTTCAGTTAATCTGCAATATTATTTGCATTGTGCAAACCACATTCAGTGCACTTGGACCAAAATAGGTACTCTAATACTCACAAAATACTGACTGATATTTACTTTTTTACATAGGCAACTACGTATACCGGGAGGTGCTCTTCCTGTGCGAGATAATTGACAAGCATGGAAAGTATGTTTTGGATACAGAGAGAAATGTAACTGTGGAGATAAAATTTGGATACTTGTTTGACCTGTATGCAACTTATAGTGACAAGGTGAGACATTTCTCACATTTTCATTTGTGCAAATTAATTTAATTGAGTTTTAAAAACACATAGTATTTTGTATTTTTTCAGTATTTTTTCAAACACCCATATAAATCTTGAAAAATTGTCATGTATAAACAGCAAAAAATGTGTGTGATGAAATGTCATGATTTGTGGTGAAGTGGCTTCACTTCACACAGCGAGAAATTCATTTTTCTCAAATTTTTGATCATCCTTCTTTCATTCTCAATATTTCAAAAGCATTTACAAAAAAACAGAGAAGAAAGTGTCAAACAAGTTTCCATTTCATTGCGAATTGCAAACACATGACAAACTTCCGCATTTGCATTCAGGAAATCACGTTTGCAATGAAGTGATTGAACTATGTGAAGTTATTGCGATGGCCGGGCAAAAAGTTGACAAAAATATCACTGTTATCACTTTTGGACAACTCTTCATGCTATATACTGTAATATCAAATAAGGTGAATTATTCTACATAGGTACATACCTTGACTTGATACCATAGGCGGCGCAAGGTCCCAATTTGTGCTTGTGACATTCACAATCACATTGGACAAAATTTGACCTTGTGACACTTTTTACTAGGTAAACATAGGTATTTCTGCTTGTGACACCGAAAATTCTGCTTGTGACATTCACAAGCGCACAAGCACTTACGCCGCCTATGCTTGATACTGCACACGCGCAGTTCATATTGGCAGCATGTCAGCTGTAATGCTGCGATTACAGCTCGACGTAAAATTCCAGCGTAAAATTCCATCGCAAAATTGATTACATGAAAGTGGATGATGATACAGGACAGGTGTAAAATAATACGGAACTTGTTAAAGTGACTTGTGAACCAGCTCCTATTCCTAACCGAGGAAGAGGACAAATGTGAACAAGTGAAAGTTGACGTGAAGCGTCGTCTCTAGTTGACGTTCCGTTATTTTATCAAATGTGATTAGTTGAGTTGAAGTGAATTGACGTGAGTTAGTGTGAAACAAATTTAGATTGTTTACCAAAGGTTTTGACGAACGTTTTTATTTAGGCGATTAAATACAAAGAATTAAATGTAAATAGAATATATATAAAATTATACGTAAACAAAGGAATTAATTTACAACTAAATTAATTACTTAAATAAGACGTAAAAGAAGCTCTAATTACCGGAGAAATAAGGCAATTTAAAGAAGGCACTTAATTACGACAAAAGGCGACAATTAAGTGGCGCGGTTGTGAATAAAGCACCTCAAAACAGCGCTGGTGTGAAATAAAGCACTGAGGTGACTTAAAGCACCAAGCGTTAAACTTAGCACCAAAAAACAAGCGACTAAATAAAGTGACTACGGCGCTTATTTAGATCCTAGGAAGAGATTCGTGTGAAGTTGACGAGGTTGCAAACACTCTCGATTCTAGCTGTGAAATCGGCTTTTAAGGGCCAGACCGATGGCGATTTGTTTGGCGCCAATCGGTCGGCTCTAATCTCCGATTTTTACCCAACATTTCCAATTGTGAAAGTTCAATCCTTGCCCGCTCGCTTTTCCGATGAAAAGCGAGCTAAACTGGCAAGATAGTGAAAATGTGAGACAAGCCAGACAGCATTTGAAATGGCGCGCGGGCCCGGCCCCCCGCTCGGGGCGGGCCCGCCGCTTAACATAAACATGACGGCGTATTTGCGTGCTGCTTGTCAAGGAAATGTGGCGGAATGTGAGCAATGACTAAGATCTAAATATGTGAGCGATGTGAAGCGCACGTTGTAAACAACATCGCTTGAGATATTAAATGGCGAATGTGAAGATGTTAAGAAATGGAATGTGAATTATAAATGGAATCGTAATAAATTGAATTAACTAAATATAAAAGCGAACATAAGAACGTCGACTTAAATATTAAAGATTTTACATTTTACGATAATGTTACACACTCCCGAAACTAGAATAAAAATTAAATTTAATTTAATTTTATCTCAGCCAATCTCGGCAAATTGATGTGAAACAATCAAAATCAAACGCCTGTGATGCTCTCATCACTCCTGTGGTAGCAGATCGTCGGCGTCTTCGACGCCGGCATTTTCCCGGCCCTCCTCATGATGCTCGTCCATGGGTTCGACGGCATCCTCCTCAGGCTGGCTGCCTTCCCCGTGTCCGGGCGCCTGGTCTTCTGGGGCCCCCGCTGGTCTTCCCGGCCAGTTGGGGAGCTTCTCCGATTCCTCGGCGAGCCTCTCGAAGGCCTGTCTGAGCGCGTCGGTCTCGTCGACGATCGTCGTCGACGACTCGGTGGGCTGCCATTGCTCCGATGCTGCAAGCGGTTGGCTTGATAGCAAGGGGACATGGGAGGTTGTGAATGAGGTCGTACACTGTGAAGTGATTGAGTTGAATTGGTCAAATGGTACGGAGGGGGATCTAGATCTTGATCGTGACTTTCTTCCATCTCTCCGATTTCTATGTCGGACTGTGAAGGTGTTTGTTTGAGGAAGGTCACAGATCTTTTTAGATCGTTTAACTTTTGATTTGACCAGTTTTTGATTGATGTTATTGAATTTGTGAAAAGTTTGGGGTATAAAGGAAAATGTTTGGTGTGACGATTTCTGCTCACCTGGGAGCCCTGCGACTCCAGCGAATCTCTTGAGTCGCTTTTGCAAGGGCTCGCGGTCAGGGATCGCGTCTTCCATTGTGACTTCCGTTGTGACAGGCTCGGTGACTGTGAGTCTGGCGTTTGGTGACGAGCTCTGCGGTTGTGACTCGCAGGAGGGTGCAGGTTTTGTGACCCGGTGCGCACCCGTCTCCATTTCGATTTCTTCGGCGCGTTCGGTACTATAACCGACCGGGGGATCCGATCTAGGCTGTACCGAGCGTCCTGAAAGCCCTTTGAATGGAGAAACTCGTTTGAGGGGTGTGACAAACTTTGAAGGTAACTGTGACGAACTTGACGATTGTGTGACGGTTTGATTTGACAAAGCGGGTTTGTTGAAGCCACTTGTCGGTTTCTTCTGGCGGTTACGTCGCCGTCGCTTACCGATTTTTCCTTGCTGAACGGACGGGGGCCCCTGTTGTTTGGGCTTCTGTCCCTTCTGCCCTTTCTTCGGAAAAAGCCCTTGATGTCTGGCAGCATACCCCTGCCGGTTACGAGCCGCCACTGCATGTAAACATAACCAATATACCCAATACAAGCAATTGTGATAATAATGAGTATGATGTTCACAGCTGTTTGAAGTGGCCCAGTAAGTAACGTGTCTAATGCAGACGCACCACCTGTGACACTACCGTGAATGATGTGACCCAATTCTTTTCCTACACCTTCAAAATATGCACCAACCCCTTGGCCGATGCCAGCAATATATGCTTGCACTGCTTTAGGATCGTTGGATTTTGTTGCAATATAATCGACTGAACGTGTGACTTGTTGTTCGAGTCGTTGCAAATTTTGAAAGTGATGATGTGCAGCCATGATACTGAATGCAATATCAGTCATGCTTACACCTGGTGACCCGGAAACATTTAGTGTGAATGGTTTCCACGAGCCAGCCCAAATTAATTCGATTGGGAGTTTTGTGACATGCAAATTCGTTGGTCCGTTTTTGTTGGCCCATGAATTATCATTTAATTGATAATATTTGTGATCTTTCATGAGACAATGATCTATTGGTGAATGTGTGATCAGATCATTGGTACCAGGAGCAACGAACATAATATGTGGGTGATTTGTGACTTTGACCGGCAGAAATTTATAACAAGTATTGTTATATTCGTGTTGAAAATAAATAATTTCTGCTGTGACTGGTTTACAATCCCAGAACATTAATATATCTCCATGCCATTCAGCATAGAGATTTTGACGTCCTAGCAATGCTCGCAAGCCAAGTGTGGGATTGAATGTGACAATTGCATGAATTATATCTAGTTGGGTCTGACGGATGTGACATAATTGTTGCCAGATAGATCCAAATTGTTTTTGTTCTAGATGTGCAATTTTGTCAACTTCATATTGTTGACGAGCTGTGAGCAAGTGAAATACACCAACATCAAGATTTGGTGCGAGTTTGAAATGAAGAGGAGCTTTTTCGGTTGGAGGCTTTTTCAATTTCTTAAGTTGATATCGAAGAAATTGAATGAATGCCGAGCCCTGGTCAATATATTTTGCGTCTTTTGGCACGCATTCTGCATTATTTGGGAATTGTTGTGATCTCCATGTGACAGAAAATGCAGCTTGCAATTTTTCCACTATGTAATGATTTTGTGAATATTGCGCATCAAATTGACCAATCTCTTGGAAGGCACACTGCTTGTTAAATGCGGTAGCATTCCATAAAGAGACGCCATTGTCGCTGTCATAACAATAGCCGGCTTGTGGGTTGCAATGTGATAGATCTTGAATTTCGGAAACTATTTTCTTTCCGTCAAGACTTGCGACCACACCTTCCTCTATGTGAAAGTTCATTACTGTGTTACTCAGATTGTGACAAAAGTAACAATAATCGATGTGAAGTGATTTGTTAGTGCTCCACAATGCATGACCGATTTTTATTAAGGGTTCGCCTTTCCAAGTTTTATTTTGGTAGGCGATCATGCAATCGTAGGTTGTGACTCTGTGATTTTTAATGATTTCTGGTGGTAGCATAGCTTTTCCGCCCACCAGACTCATATACGTGACTATAGTATGCTCTTGTTGAAAGCATCTATAAATTGGTGTTGTTTGTGGCTGAACACGCAACGTCCATATGGATACCACAATATCCTCTATGGCTGTGACTTGAGGAAAGTGACATGTTACTTTTTCTGGAAGTTGTATTGCATGCCCAGTGCGTGTTTTATGGCACAGATTAAAAGTTTTGTGATATTGATCTGTCCATGTGAGCGCGTTGGCTAATTTTGATTGTATTAGCAACGAAAGCGCCATTAAATGCGACACGTTTCCCCAGAACGAATATGTGCCAGTATAGCGACATGTTCGACGTGGGTTTGCGCGTCTTGCATCTTGCTGTGAAGATTGTGATTGTTGATGTGATTTATCAGTTTGTGAATCATCACCCTTATCAGGTGAAGGCTGTGAATTATCATCATCCTTTACCTCAGTGTCGATTTTATATTCAACACCGTCCTCTGTGTCGATTTCAAGAGGCACTAGGTTAGATGGAGATCTACGTGTGCGACGGCCGTTACTTGACAATACTGTGACTGCGCGTATTTTGCCATCGCTTGACACGTGTATTTCGTGAACGCGGCCCATTTGCCACATGCCGCGTGGCTGTTTATCATCTGTGATTAACACCACTTGGCCACGTTTGGGAGCTTCATTGATTGTGCCTTTTTTCAAGCGTTGATTTTTAGCTCGATCTTTGAGTAGGTCAATGTATTGACGTGACCACTCATACCAAAGTACTTCACGATTGTGACGAATTTGGTCCCAAAGTAATGTGATGTCATCTCTGTCCTTTTCAGGCACAGAGTTGAGTGCAATTTCGTCAATGCAGTTGACGTCATTGACACGTGGGGGTGTGAGTGTGTAGGTTTTTTCGATTTGTGAGGGTGTGAGGTTGAAAGATCCATCCGTCATTCTTTCCCATTCTTCTTTTGGAATTTTTCGCATGGGTTCAATCGTGGTGGAATCGAGTTCCAACTCACGTTTTTCATCCATGTAACATGGTGGTGGGGTGCCCCAAAGAAAATGTATTGGGCGCAGTATCGCTGCACCAATGTCTGTGTTTGACAAGTATGACAATGGTCGCGTATTGACAGAGAATTCGACGTCAAGCATGACTGTGAGAAATTCATGCCATGTGAGACAACGTCGTCCGCATGCTTTTTTGAGCAAGCGTTTGACTAAACCTACCATGCGTTCGTACACGCCGCCCTGCCAAGGACTATTGGCTGTGATAAAATGCCATTTTACGTCCGGTAGCATTTTGACGCAATTTTTGAATGCAGGGGCATTGTCGGACCAAATTGTGTCCGGCATGCCTCGACGTGAAATAAAACGATTTAGAGCCATAATTGTGTCGGCTGTCGAGACACTATTAGTTGACTCCAAATGAATGGCGCGTGTACTGAAGCATGTTAGTAACAAAATGTGTTGACTGTGACGGTTTCCGTTTTGTGAATAAACTAACGGTCCCATATAATCAATGCCAATATGTTGAAATGGCTTGATTTGTGATTGAGTTCGAGTGACAGGTAATGTGTGAAAATCAGGTAATGTGAATGGACCTCCTTCCGCTTTGCGGCATGTGACACATTTTCGCAAAATTTTTGCAACTACCTGCTTGGCACTTGACAACCAGCAGTGTTCGCGTAAATCTGCTAAAGTGTGAAGCATGCCACTGTGACCAGCAAGCTCATGAAAATGAGTAACCACTAGCGTTGTTAACCACCCAGTCTTTGGCAGGTAGTAAAACAACGAAGGGTTTCGATGATCTTTGTGAGACACACGCGTGACACAATATAATAAATTATTCCACGCGTCCCATTTGAGCATGTGGTGTTTGCCAAGTTGCGCTTGTGAAATGCAACTGGCACATTCCTCTGCCTGTGAAATGCGCAATACATGTCGAAATGCTTCGTTCAAATCAGCTTGTGTGATGGGTTTTGATAAATATTCGCTTTCGCGCTTTGCAGCTTTATGCATGGAGCGATTTAGCCAATATGTCTTGACACGAAGCAGATATACGACAGTACGCAACAATTTTGACAGTGTTGAAAATCGTCGAATGTCGATTTCGAATGGATTTGAAGGGATGTGACGCTGTCGACTTTCGACAAACGGATTTTGAGGAGTGACATTTTGTGACAAATTGGGGTCCAAGTTGACAGGTACTTGCTGTGCAAGAGCATTAGCTGGTTGTGAATCAGGCTGTGAAACGGGCTGTGAAGTTACTGCTCCAGCATATAAAGGTCGACTGATGTGAATGTCGCCTTTCGCAAGTTCTTCGGTGACAGGTTGCGCTTGATATTGCGAAATGTCAAGCATGGTTGATGTGAGAGGTTCAGCTAAAAATGTGGGTCCGGTGAACCACATTGTTTCGATCATCAGTTGATCAAAAGTACAACCCCGTGACGCGATGTCGGCTGGGTTGTCTTTTGTAGCAACCTTGCAAATTTGAATGCAATGTTTTGACATTAGTGAGTGGATTTTTGTGACCCGATTGTTGACAAAAGTAGCCAGCGGCTTTGCAGTATATAGCCAGCCAATGACAACTGTACTATCGGTCCAGAGGAAATTACTGTGAATTTTCCATCCACCCAGCTCAACGAGTTCATGATGTAAATAATCGATGAGCTGTGCACCAATTGTGACACCTAGCAATTCCAAGCGTGTGATTGTGAGGGGTTGACCTTGTTTTGACGGAAGTGGGGCTAGTTTTGTGCGAGCTGTGAGAAAACCACTAAAATATCGGTCATCTTCATAACCGTATTCATCAGGTGAAATCGCTTGTTGACGCAAATAAGCGCAAACAGCGTATCCATCTTTTGAGGCATCGCAAAACACATGTAATTCTAATGGCCTTGTGACAGCTTTGACATCGATGCCAAAAGAGTGAAATGAGCGCGGGAATTTGATTTGACTTATGGACGAAAGATGTCGTTTTAAATCGTCCAGTAAGTCATCCGCCTCTGGGTCTTCAATGAGTTCATCCCAGGTTGTGATATTGCACCTTTGAATTATTTGTGACACGCGAAATTTCAACCGAAATAACGCGGGTGCTGTGACACCAATAGGATCGTATGTTGAAGCCAGCAATTTATTTAAATTGCGACGAGTGGCTGTGACAATGAGCGTGAAATCTTTCTTGGGAGCTGGTACCGCAATGGTGTCTTCAATGTGATCGTAAACGAGACCCATTACTTTGATATATTGTGACTTTTTCGGGTTGAGGTCATCGGGTTTGATTTTCTCCGAGACAGTAGGCGAATTTGTCATCCATTCGCGCATGTTGAAATTTGCTCTGGCAAAAACAGCTTTAATTAAACGATAGAGCTGTATTGCATATTTGTCATCGTCTACGCTGATAACTAAATTATCAACGTAAATGCTGTTGAGCAACAGCTCCAGTTTCATTCGTTCATTGGTCTCAGCGGGATGCATGTGAGCTAGTTCTTCTTCTAGGTGATATTTGATGACGGTTGACAAAATGGATGGACTGCATGTGAGACCAAACAGCACCCTTGTGAATTGCATCATTTGAATATTGTCTTCATGAGATGGAATGGTATCATCACGCAGCCAGTAAAATTTTGTGAAAGCGCGTGATTTTGGGTGAAGAGCAATTTGTAAAAATGCTTTCTCAATATCGGCTAATAACACCACTTTTCCGGCTCTGAAGCGAAGCATTAATCCGAGTGCCAGTGGTGTGAGAACTGGGCCTCGGAATAAGCAATTATTGAGACTTGGCTTGCCTGCAGAACCATCATACACTATTCGACATGTTGTCGATCTGCCAGGTGTGAGGACAGGTTGGTGAGGTAGGATGTGTTCTTGCAAACCATCTTGTGAACCATAGACGGGTTCTATGACACCCTTGTGAAGTTGATCGGAGATGACTTTCGCGTATGTAGCAAATAAATCGGGATCTTTTCGAAACCGTTTCAACAGTGACAGAAAGCGGCGAAATGCTTCTGCATTGTTGGTTGGCAATTCTTGAATTGTTGATTTGAATGGCCAATCTACGCTATAGCGACCAGTTTCTGGATCAAGAGTAATTGATTCTAGAATTAACTGTTCAGCTATGTCGTCATCATGTGATAATGGATCATCTGTGATACCTATTGACTCGAGACTGTGAAATTGAAATAATGTCTCTTGGCCAACAGCAACAGCTGATGAAGCATGTGAACTGCATGAAACCATGAATTGATGTGGTGAAATGTCGGGTGTTGTGACAAATGATTGTGATGACGCATTTCCGCCAAGCATCAATCCAAGTATTGATTCGACTATGATCAATCCAGATGGGAGTTCGATTTCTGTTGGTCTAATGTCGAACTTCCAATAGTAGTCTTGACCAATGACTACATCTGGTTGACATAGTTTGTGACAAAACTCATCAGTCATTTCAGTCAATTCAAGCGGTTCCGCGAATTGTTCTTGTGCATGTTCACCGTACACAATGTAAATGACTGTTTTGTCGTCTTGTGACAAAGGAGGTGGGCATGCATATGTTGCCAAATTATCCACTGCACGTAAAGTGAGCGGAATTTGTAACATATTGCCCTTATTGTCAATGTGTTTGTAAATAGGCATAACAGCCTCGACCAAAAACGTATTGACTGTGACGGGCGTTTTTGTCGCAAACACGTTCATTTGAAGAACAACATCTCCTTTGTTTTCAAAGTTATACTCATTTGCCACGGATGCTTTAATGTATGAATATTTGCATCCAGTGTCAAAGAATATTAACAAAGGGTCTGTGACTTGATTTAATTCAGCGTCTTTATTAATTAATGAAGCCTGGGCCACTTGCAAACGAACAATAGGTGCAAAATCGAACTCACATTCTTGTTCGGCCTGCTGCCTGGTAGCGGGGTTGGGGTTACCGTAACCCGCCTGTGCGCTCAGCACCTCCACCGTGGGCCTGTGACTAGGTTGAAGTGGCACCGACGATGACATTTGATTCGGGTTGAGGTGTGGGTACACCTCGTACCGTTTCTGCTGGAAGCCGCGGATTTTGGCCTCGACAGTCTCCATATCTGTGCCTTCCTGGATGAGGTTGGCACGGAGCGTCGTCCACAGCTCGTTCTCGCTGTGATATTTGCGGGCTTCCTCCTGAGCTTTCGCCTGTTGTGCGTTAGCGGGCCTCGGCCATTCGCCCATGTCGAGCGGGCCGTCCATGTCCAGCTGGTACAGCGTATTCTGTCTCCACCGGAAATCGTTTTCGTCCGGTGGGATGACACACACGCTCATCGGTTCCGTATGTGAAGGCGGATACGATGGCGGTGCATGTGACGACGCCGCGCCCGTTGTGATTACCTGAGCGTTGACGAAATTAGCGCTCGTTGCTTTGACAAAGGCTTTATTTTGTGAATTGTTTACCTGACGCCTGGCGGGTGCCTGTCGGGTAGGACAGAACGCCCCGTGATGCTGACCAATCTGGCGACAGTAGTAGCAACTCAATTGTTGAGTGCACTGTGCCGCTTGATGGCCTCTGCGCGTGCAGCGCGTGCACACGTCGCCCAAAGCTCGCAACCGTTCAGTGCGCTCTCTCGGTGTGACGTATTGAGGGCAATCGGTTGTGTAGTGCTCTTTGACGCCGCAGAACAAGCACTCGAATTTCGGCTGGCGATAGTTAGCCGCAGGTTGTGAGGACTGCTTTTGACTAATCGCTCCGATCGCCGGAGTTCTGGGAGGTTGAGTGGAATTTTTATTTTTTCCTTGTGATTTACCAGCGTTAGCGTTGGTACCAGCAAAAGCAACCGTATTGTGAATAGGTTTTGGTTTTGAAAAGGTATTTTGTGATTTATTTCCTTTTTTCTTTTGCTGTTGCCAACCTCCTCCATTTTGTGGCTTTTTTACCGATGAATTTTGTGATTTCTGAATAACAGTTGAAGATTGTGAACTTTGTTGTTCAGTTTTCATCGCGTCTAACCGAGCACGAGCAATGGTAGTTAATGCATCGACAAACCTGACGACTGTGAGTTCGGTGTCGCCGGTTACAGCGGTGCGCATCGAATTCCGGTGTTCTTCTGTGACGGCAAGAACAATATTATCGGGAAGATAACCACGAATTATTCTTAACACTGCACCAGAATCGACACTTTCACCTCTTTCTTTAAGTTGATTGAGAGTTGACAAAAGGGTTCGTGTGAAATTTGTGAGAGAGTCTCCTCTTGACGAAGGTTTTTCAAGTGAATACAATTTATCCCAAAGGGCGGCTTGTACCCGATGCGTTTCACCGAAGTTTGATTGTAACATGGTGACCGCTGTGATGTAATCTCGACCATCACCTTTTAATCCGGCCAGCAGTTCTGCTGCTGGGCCGGTAAGGCTGAGCTTGAGGTATGTATATTTCATACCCATTGACAAATTAGCTCGGTCGTGAATTTGAGCTCGAAAAATCTCCCACCAAGCTGCCCATTCTAACGGATCACCGTTATATTTAGCAAGCTCGATTTTAGGTAACTTTAACAAAGTTTCCGGTTGTGAAGGTTGAGAACTACTTCCCATATTGACATTATTGTAAGGGGGTTGTGAAAGGGGTTGAGTAGTTAAATCAACAGTGGACTGACCTTTCAAGGAAAGTATCAACCTTTCCGCGGATTTGATGTGCGCTTGGGCGGACGCAATCCTCGATTCCAGCTCATCCATGAGCATCATCGCGTTGTTCGAGCCCGAGTAGAGCGCGCGCTCCAATTTGGCGTTGGCGCTCTTTATCTCCTCGGCCACTCCGTCTTCGTCTCTGTCTAGGCTTGTGATGTAATCTTGGACAGTGGTTGTGAATTTGTCCATAGCCGTAGACAGGTCCGAGCGTTTCATCTCGGCTTGGTAGCCGTAGGCCTGAAGTAATTCTAATACTTCCTCCGCCGCGCGTATGTTGACGGCGGCGGGTTGTGACTCGTCTTTGACGATTTTAGGAATCGGTTTGGATGTGAAACGCAGCACTCCGTTGCGCACTCCAGTTAACGCCCGGCTATGCTGAGTCAACGGATGAGCTGTGTCGAACTCATCAACGTTGCTCGCAGGCATAGCTGCGGCGGCGGCGGCGCCTCGCTGAGCGCGTATGCGTTCGTCGGCCATAGCAAAGTTTGATCAATTTATTGCTTATTAGCAAAGTGGTAGCTAGCTGTGAACGAAATAAAATAATAAAAATAAATATTTCGTTGTGACTTGTACTTGTAAAATCGTAAGTATTTATGCACGTGCTACTAACGATTTTGCGTCCAAAACCGTATTACCGTAACCCCGTGCTGTGCGTGTGACTCAGGCTGTGAAAAGCAATTTCCAATGAAATTTCGCGCGAGACGACTTAATTAGAGTGACCAATTAGTTTTAATTAGTTACCCTGCTCGCTGCGCCATGTAAAATAATACGGAACTTGTTAAAGTGACTTGTGAACCAGCTCCTATTCCTAACCGAGGAAGAGGACAAATGTGAACAAGTGAAAGTTGACGTGAAGCGTCGTCTCTAGTTGACGTTCCGTTATTTTATCAAATGTGATTAGTTGAGTTGAAGTGAATTGACGTGAGTTAGTGTGAAACAAATTTAGATTGTTTACCAAAGGTTTTGACGAATGTTTTTATTTAGGCGATTAAATACAAAGAATTAAATGTAAATAGAATATATATAAAATTATACGTAAACAAAGGAATTAATTTACAACTAAATTAATTACTTAAATAAGACGTAAAAGAAGCTCTAATTACCGGAGAAATAAGGCAATTTAAAGAAGGCACTTAATTACGACAAAAGGCGACAATTAAGTGGCGCGGTTGTGAATAAAGCACCTCAAAACAGCGCTGGTGTGAAATAAAGCACTGAGGTGACTTAAAGCACCAAGCGTTAAACTTAGCACCAAAAAACAAGCGACTAAATAAAGTGACTACGGCGCTTATTTAGATCCTAGGAAGAGATTCGTGTGAAGTTGACGAGGTTGCAAACACTCTCGATTCTAGCTGTGAAATCGGCTTTTAAGGGCCAGACCGATGGCGATTTGTTTGGCGCCAATCGGTCGGCTCTAATCTCCGATTTTTACCCAACATTTCCAATTGTGAAAGTTCAATCCTTGCCCGCTCGCTTTTCCGATGAAAAGCGAGCTAAACTGGCAAGATAGTGAAAATGTGAGACAAGCCAGACAGCATTTGAAATGGCGCGCGGGCCCGGCCCCCCGCTCGGGGCGGGCCCGCCGCTTAACATAAACATGACGGCGTATTTGCGTGCTGCTTGTCAAGGAAATGTGGCGGAATGTGAGCAATGACTAAGATCTAAATATGTGAGCGATGTGAAGCGCACGTTGTAAACAACATCGCTTGAGATATTAAATGGCGAATGTGAAGATGTTAAGAAATGGAATGTGAATTATAAATGGAATCGTAATAAATTGAATTAACTAAATATAAAAGCGAACATAAGAACGTCGACTTAAATATTAAAGATTTTACATTTTACGATAATGTTACACAACAGGGGCCAGTTCCGCAAGTGGAAAAGTTAAGAGTTAAAAGTTAAGAGTTAAAAGTTAAGAGTTGAGTAAAATGACAAATGGCAAGTTAAGAGTAAAGTTTAATAATAAATGATTAGTTAAGAGATAAAAGTAAAGTTAAGAGTCAGACAAGTGTATCCAAATCTTTTTTTTCGTATCCAGATCTTATGTTTTTGTATTTGGATACAAAAACATAAGATTTGGATACGAAAAAATAAGATTTGGATACACCTTCTTGACTCTTAACTTTACTCTTATCTCTTAACTAATCATTTGTCATTTAACTTTACTCTTGTCTCTTAACTCATCATTTATCATTTAACTTTACTCTTAACTTGCCATTTGTCATTTTACTCAACTCTTATGTTTTAACTCTCAACTTTTCCACTTGATGAACTGGCCCCAGGTCTGCAATTGTTCATGGACAAAATGTTTATCAATTCCTTCAGTGTGTCCAAGAGTCATTGTCCATGGTCACTGCTATTTGATTGTGAAAATTCAAAAATTTCGATTTTACGTTAAAATTTTATGCCAGCTGAAGAATAATCCATTCTACGCCAGGTGATTGCATGCAATGACATAGCGTAGAATTTATTTTCCTTCAGCTGACGTAAAATCGAAACGTTTGAATTTTCACAATCAAATAGCGGTGACTGTGGGCGATGACTCTTGGACACAATGAATGTATAAAGATATTGTCCATGAAAAATTGCAGACCTGTATCATCATCCACTTTCATGTAATAAATTTTGCGATGGAATCTTACGCTGGAATTTTATGTGGAGCTGTAATCGCAGCATAACCGATGCATGCAACTACTGTAAAAATGAAACTTTATTCGAGCGAATCAAGCGTAAAAAAAATTATCTTGACAGCAAGAAATTTTTTATGAGGTAAGTTACATACAGAGGCGTTATTTCTTGTCGACACGCTGCCAATTTGAGGCAAAAAAACGGTGTGCTCGCTGTGTCAGCTTACTGGAATTACTGTATTTCTTTGAAAAAACCCCAGTGGTTTATGTTTTCAGAGTGCAAATTTTAAGGGGGTAATTGAGGGAGTGTGTGTTCTGAGGGGGATTTTCCCAGAGTAAAAATACTGGTATTTATGTTCACTCATCTTTTACACAATGTAAAAGTTAAAAAAAGTTACTTTACGTTTTCTGTACTCAGTTGGTGAGTAAAAATAAAATACTTTATGTTTACATTGACTCTGGAAAAAGTTCAGTACTTTTAACAAGTTTGGTTGGTTGAGCATATTATACCAACATTTGGGGGAGTAGTGAAGTGAAGTGACCACATCACATCCATCACACCACATTTCCTCTGGTTTTACTGCAAAAACCCCGAAAAAGAGTACATTCACGCAAACCTTTGCTGAAAACATGTCTGTATGGTAAACGATAGAATGAAGGCATGTTTGAAAAAATGCCAGGACCGGTGAAATTCCCCTGCCTTGTAAAGTGTCAAATGTCATATAAAACCTCATACAAATCTGCCAATTGTGATGCAAAGTGTAATAAAATATTATATGTATTTTTTCTTTAAGTAGCATTTTCCATGAAATTTTACATTTACTTGACACTTGACTAGTGATGGAAAAAGCGCCAGGCTTTCGGCGCCAAGCGCCAAAAGCGCCATGGCGCTTTTCTGATCCCGGCGCCAAGCGCCAATGGCGCCAGAGCAAAATGGCGCCAAGCGCCAAAAGCGCCATGGCGCTTTTCTGGACCTCAGCGCCAAGCGCCAATGGCGCCAGAGGGTGATGGCGCCAAGCGCCAATAGCGCCAGCGCCAAAAAATTTGTTCTGCAATTTGATGGTAGAAAAATGAGTGCATAGTGAACTTTTGCCCATTCAAACAACCACTACAATGTTAAAAATTGTTTAAATGCCCAGAGATATATTTTTCAGTCAAACATCATGACTGGGGAACTTTAGATGGGGAGATCTTTGTTTCTCCCAGCTAAGAGCTGGAGTGATTTAAGGGGCGTATATAGCCATAAACAGTTGAAAATAGGTGATAATACACGTTAAAGATGATGATTTTGAAGTCTGAAAAATCACGATAGTGGTTTTTAAGGTGAATACTATAAAAAGTATGAAAATCAGCATTTTTTGTGAAAATTGGGGCAAAATTTCTCTAATAATCGGTCCGTATCTGGTTGCAGGTTGATTGGGGGGGCTCGAGGGATAGTAGCCTAAAATTATGTTTCAAGTTAGATAGATAGCTGGAGCGGCCCTGGGGGTGGATAGATAACTGCAGCATTTAAGGGTAACTCCACCGTCCCCCCTCCAACCCCCGCCAGACTGAACCCCTGATTTAGACAGCAAGAAAGAATTGGGAGCAAAGCATAAAAGGGGATTTATCGCCAGCACATTTTAACACCTTTGCTTTTATTCGATGTAGGTACCTATATAAAGGCTGCCCTAAAATTAACTTATATTTATTCATTTGTCCTCAAAATTGATCATCTCGAGTGGCGATTTCACCGTATTTTAACAATTTCATATTATCATGGTTGGCGCTTTTTTGGCGCCATTTAAAATGCCGGCGCCAGGCGCCAATAGCGCCACCGGCAAATGGCGCCAAGCGCCATGGCGCTTTCGCAGACCCCAGCGCCAAGCGCCAATGGCGCCAGAGCGTTTTAGCGCCAAGCGCCAAAAGCGCCATGGCGCTTTTTGCTTTGGCGCTAGCGCCAGGCGCCAGCGCCATGGCGCTTTTCCATCACTACACTTGACACGGTTACAATTCAGAGTTGTTAAATACCGATATTTTTGGAAATCGTAAGTGTAAGCGTAAATACACTTTCCAAATTTTGAGTATGGATACTAAAAGCATAAGGTATTTTTAAAATACCTAGGAAAGCGTGAAAAGAGCGTAAGTGTAAGAAAGATTTTAAGTGTGTGCTCTTGCTGTTGCGTTGACCATTGGACAATAAATACCCTTCACTTTTAGATGAATTTATTGATCATTTATTAATTATTTGACATAATCCAACCCAAAATTCTCAACCATCACCGGCAGGGCACCCTCAAAAAAGGGCACCGCACCGCTCCAGCTCCGGTGCCTTTATATCAGAGTTGTGCGAATACTGGTATTTTTGGAAAACGTAAACGTAAACGTAAATACCTTTTCCAAATCAAAAGTCTAAATACTAAAACGTAAGGTATTTTTAAAATACCAAGGAATACGTAAAAAAAAAGCGTAAACGTAAAAAAAATTTATGCACTGTATTTGCCATTGTGCTTTGCAAAACACCATTTTTTTCACATTGTGATGGTTCAATCGCTGCATCTGTACCACTTTCTGTTGTAATTGTGGCCAAATCAACTACGCTGGTGATTCCGGGGGAGTCCCAGACCCTGTAAAATGCTTTGTAAAATATCAAATTGCATGCAAAGTGTCTAAAGTTATACAAAATGCCCTGAAAGGTGGCAAATTTTTGCCATTTTGCTGGGCATTTCATATGAGTTTTGACATTTGCATGAAGTTTTACATTACACAGGGCATCCTACAGAGTCTGGGATTGGCACCAGAGCTTGCACTCGACCTGCCAATCGCACAACGTGTGCTAGGTACCGTACTGACAGTTGTTGCAAGTGCGTCGTCGGAATTCATCACAATAAAATTTATAAACGCAAGCCTCCAATAACAAACAAAAAGGTTTCTGTGTTCAGCATTTGAACACATTTATGAATATGTACCCAGTATTCATGTGTAAGTGCAAGCGTGCAGTGACTTTTTTATTCACCGCTTTTTTGTACATATACATTTTACGTTCATGCAAAAACATAAGAATATTGTTGGCTGCAGGTGGTGCAGCCGATTTTAACCTGTGCACGTGTGAACGATCACAAGTTTTTTACGTTTTCCCTAGTACCCGGGTATTTTGGTCAGGAAAACGTAACAAAACGTAATGGTATTTTTGGAAAACGTAAACGTAAACGTAAGTATAAATACCCGAATAACCGGGTATTTTGGGTAAACGTAAATACGTTTTTCCAACTCTGCTTTATATCACTACCCGACACATGATAACACTAAAGCCGGAATTACAGCTCAATGGCGTTTGACGTGAAATGATGACGTCGTAAAATTGATAACATCAAAATACTGTATTTGCTTGAATAGACCCCCTGGGGGATTATTATTTCGTCAGACTATTTTGAGGGGGGAACTATTCAAGGGGGGAATTATTCGAGGGGGGGGGGGAATTATTGTTTCGTCAAAATTTTAAAGCATGTTTCTATCTACACATTTAATGAAATATGCTTAATTACACAAGAACGTGCCATTTTTGTTAATATTGGGCACAAACAATTGATCAAATCTTTTAAGGGGGAATTATTTGAGGGGGGGAATTATTATTTCCTCACTTGTCTTACACAGGGGGATTATTTGAGGGGGGGATTTTTCAAGAGGGAGAACTATTCAAGCAAATACGGTAGACATAGTTACAGCGTTGAAATTTCAGAATTTGATAGTTCTAGTAATTGTGTGTAATGTCCTAAAAATAATTAAAAAAATAATTATTATTTCATAAGTTATTAATTTTACATCAATGTTTACACGTTCTACGTCAACATTTCATGTCAAACATTTTACATCACCAAAAAATTTTGACGTTAAATTAATCACCACTTAAAAAATGATTATTTGATAAAAATTTTATTGGAACATTACACACAATTACTAGAACTATCTAATTCAATGCTGTACCTTTGCCTATTTTGATGTAATCAATTTTACGACGTCATCATTTCACGTCAAACGCCGCTGAGCTGTAATTCCGGCTTAAGTGACACAATTTTTTACTACACACTGATATTTTGAACCAATTTGTACTTCTGTCGCTTTTTTCAGTGTGTTATTGCGCACGCGCAGTTAGTTTTTTACCCACGTTATCGTTCAATTACTATTTTGCAGTTTTACGCTTTTTCAAAAGTATAAAACTTGGCTGTGTGAAATTATTCTTACGCTTTTAATATCCGGGTAATTTGGCCGGGAAAGCGTAAAAAAAGTGTACCTACAGGTATTTTATAAAAGCGTAAGCGTAAATGTATATACCCATTTACCTGGGTATTTCGGGTAAGCGTAAAAATACTTTGCAACTCTGTTACAATTGACTTCCATTCCCGTTATTTTATCGTACACGTTCGAAAAGTTTGCCCGACCCCATTCACAGGTAGTGGGCATGCTGCTACGAGCGAGAAAGTATGGCCTAGTCGAGTTTGAAGGGGAAATGTTGTTTCAAAGAAGGGACGATGACAAAATAATCACCATGCGCATGCCGCTGCATGAAATTAAGGAGAAATTCAAGCAATCCAATGATCCCAAAGCTTGCATTGCCATGAGTAAATGATCAGTGACTTGTGATTTGTGAAATTCTGTTTACTCTCTGTGGACCGCTTTTTATACATTTTTCTGAAGGAAACACTCGATCATGACGTCATTTTAATTAAAATCAATTATTTTTAAAAATGGTTCTACAAAAAAATCATATCGTAAAATAATTTGAGGGGTTTCAAAACACCACCTTTTTGTTTTTGAAACAAAAATTGTGAAAGTGCATCGTGCATGCATTAATATCTTACTAGCGCGTTATCGACAAAGACATAGGGTAAGTAATTTTGAATGCATACTTTGCAGTCCCCGAGTTATGAATACCAAATTATTTAGTAACAATACCTTAAAGTTTGTCCTGGTTCTGTACAAACGTGTGTACACTGTACAGTAAATTATTTAATAAGGTACTACCGTATTACCTCGAATTATCCCCCCCCTTGAATTAACCCCCCCCTCGAATTAACCCCCCCTCAAAATGGGCTGGGGAAATAATAAACCCCCCCCTCGAAATACCCCCCCCCCCCTTCGGAATGATGTACGTCATGTACATAATAAATACGTCATGTACATAATAAATACGTCATGTACGCAATGTGCATGATGTATATTACTGTTAATTTGCATTGCATAGACAAGTTGCAGCTACACATGAGTAGTTTGTGTAATTATCTACGTTTTTATGTCCAAATATATCCTGTTTGGACACATTTTTTACCTATTTTGGGTACGCAAATGCCTACTATTTACTACGATCCTTATGAAAATTTCTGACGAAATAATAAACCCCCCCCTCGAATAAACCCCCCCCTCGAATTAACCCCCCCTCAAATTTTGCTGGCGAAATAATAAACCCCCATGGGGGTATTTCGAGGTAATACGGTAGATAGTTTTTTGTCGAACCGATTGATGTCATAGTTATTTGAATTGTTTTATCAACCAAGCTTCGAGAAAATCACTGGAAAAATCAATTTGAAGAATGATCTTAGCTTTTAATCTGATAATCAATTATGTAAGACAAACATCAAATTATATTCCTTGTGTGTTCATGCACACTAGATCACACTTTTTTTTGTCGGAGGCTGTCGCTGTATTTGTTCAAGGGGCGTTGTCGGCCGCCTCGTTAAAAGGGGCTGGCGACAACAAATCAGCGACTATACTCGGCGTACATGATACTCTGCCATCGCACTGATTTATGTCTCGTGTTGGAAGCGTGCCAATGATTGTTAAGTCATGTGATTTCCGTAAAAAGATGAAAAAAATTCATCGATGTGAATATGTTAATGAATAACATTATAACAACAATCAATTTTGTCATCTTTTTATGAAACTCGCACGCGCTAACCATCGTTGGCACACTTCCAGCGGGAACCACGCGTGCAGGGTGTAAAGTAACCGGAGTATACCTCAGACAACAAGAAAAAAGTGTGATCTAGTGTGCATGAACACGCAATAATTTATAATTTTATGTTTGTCTTAGGCAGTGGGGCTGATCAAGTCATGATCGATTGAGGCTTCACACATGAAAAATATTTCATATGTATCGCACAACAATGGCTGAAAAATCGCATTTTTTGTTGTCACAGTTTCACAGTGTGAACGCCGAGTACGTTTTTATACACCCAAAACCGGAAATCAATGTGTCCAAGTTGATATTTGGACATATCAACATCCATCGCTACACAAACTAGTGTATACTCCGGTTACTTTACACCTTGCACGCGTGGTTCCAAGTGCTGGAAGTGTGCCAACGGTGGTTAACGTGTGCGAGTTTCATAAAAAGATGACAAAATTGATTGTTGCTCTAATGTTATTCATCAGCAGATTCACATCGATAATTGTTCCATCTTTTTATGGAAATCACATGATTTAACAATCATTGGCACGCTTCCAACACGAGACATAAATCAGTGCGAGGGCAGAGTAGAGTATCATGTACGCCGAGTATATGTGTAGCTGCGATACAAACTGAGACCAATACGGCAAATGTACATTGCATACATCATGGTAATTCCAGACGGGGGTATTTCGAGGGGGGGGATTATATTTTCCCCAGCTCAAAAACACCTGGGGCCAGATTTAATACTCCCTACAGATTTGTAGGGTAGGACGTACGCCCGACAGATTTTTTAAAGTTCAGCCGCATCGACGCACATGCACCGAGAGCAAGGCGGTTTGTAAAATACACAAAACTATCCCTTAAGGTCGCCGATATTGCAATATGACGTATATCGCTTCGATTTTGGCCCGGAAATCACGATTTCGTCATTTCTTGACCGTCTGCCAATTCGTTTTTTATTCGATTTTGTCGGGCGGGTTACTCGCATAAGTCGCGCTTTTGTACGCTCGTGCATGCATTTCTTCCTTGTCGCTGCCCTCATGGTTTCGGTTGCAGACAGTGAACACGAAAAAAGTGACCACCTGACTACACAAAAGCGCGACTTATGCGAGTAACCCGCCCGACAAAATAAAATAAAAAACGAATTGGCAGACGGTCAAGAAATGACGAAATCGTGATTTCCGAGCCAAAATCGAAGTGATATACGTCATATTGCAATATCGGCAACCTTAAGGGATGGTTTCGTATATTTTACGAACCGCCTTGCTCTCGGTGCATGTGCGTCGATGCGGCTAAACTTTAAAAAATCTGTCGGGCGTACGCCCTACCCTACAAATCTGTAGGTAGTATTAAATCTGGCCCCTGGGGGTATTTCGAGGGGGGGGTTACATTTTCCCCAGCTCAAAAACACCTGGGGGTATTTCGAGGGGGTGGGGTAATTTAAGGGGGTAATTCGAGTAAATACGGTAGGTAATTTATTTTCACCCACCCCCTGCTTGCTGAGTACGGCTGAGTTGTTAAAAATACCGAACTTTTTTGAAAGTATGCGTATGCGTAAAGTATTTTGTCTTTACTCACCCCCGAGTACAGTAAACGTACATGCGAGTACAAATACTTTTTTCAAAGTATGAGTACCGTATTACCTCGAATTAACCCCCCCCCCTTGAATTAACCCCCCCCTCGAAATACCCCCCCTAAATTTCGGCTGAGGAAATAATAAACCCCCCCCTCGAAATACCCCCCCTAAAACTGAGTGTAACGTGAACGTACATGACAAATACCGCAGTTTGTGTTCTGTACAATGCAGAACACACGTTAAAACTGATGATTAAGTGACGTTATGGAAGGGTTTTTGTGTATATACAGTTATAGATGCCTATAAACACACATACATCTATGTAATTGTTCGATTTTTCTACGTCTGCGTATGGGGAATTTTCGCAAATTTCTGGCGAAATAATAGACCCCCCCCTCGAATAAACCCCCCCCTCGAATTATCCCCCCCTAAAATTTTGCTGGCGAAATAATAAACCCCCTGGGGGTATTTCGAGGTAATACGGTATGTGTATTTACCCAGTACCCGAGTATGCGTAAATTTTGAGTAGAAGTAAATACGGATTGACAACTGTGGAGTACGGACGAAAACGTAAATTTGGACGCAATCTTCAAGAAATTCGGTCTTTAAATTTGGACAAAGATCACAATATTTTATTGAGTGAAGCTCCATCACAATTAGGTATACATAGGTACACACGGAAACTGAAAAGGAAAGTCACAAATGAAAGAGAGCTTTTGAGAATGCTAAGATTTTCAAGAATTAAAACGCAATACTGGTATTTTGTCATCAGGCTTAAAATCAGACATAAATTAACATATCATTTTGAGAGCCTGGCAATTTTTTTCACTTTGTTGCGCAATTTCGCATTCACCGCAAGCATTATGAATCTGAAAAAAAAACATAAATACTGATATTGTATTACGATTATTACTAGTGATGTGAAAGGCGCCATGGCCACGGCGCTTTTGGCGCTTTTTACATCAATGGTGCCACACGGACTAGTTTTCATGGTTCCAAAATGAAAACTGGTTCCCATCCCAATTCAAAGCTTGCTGATGAGTAACACCACGTATAATTATACACATACATTTCATACCAGCTTTGTACATTGCGCTGCTCATACCGCAATATAGTTTTCAACACTGTAACTTTATTAGCAACATGATTCAACAGTTTTGGATTTGAACGTCGTTCGTCGGCTCCTCAGCTAGCTTTGAATTGGAATGGAAACCAGTTTTCATTTTGGAACCATGAAAACTAGTCTGTGTGGCCACATTATATTTAGCTTACCCATTGCTCGAGTGTGCGATGATGAATGGAATCGTGGAGCAGACGAAGTAGCCGAGTGGAGACGTGAAAAACAGGCTCACACCGTGGATCGACACTATCATCACCTGCGGCATACAATTAGTATTGGCTTGGTGCCAAAGTTGTTGCCGTTTCAGGATCGTCTCCCATTGGATCGTCCAGGAGCGTGAGCTTTCAGTGGGGTATATGAGCTGGAATTAAAGCTCCACGTAAACTTGAAGAATGAAAGTCTAGCGCGAAATTGATTACATAAATGTAGATGATTATAAATGTCACCAGCTTAATGTTTCCAACTGATCTTATATTAGAATTTCACTGAAAAATCGAAAACTTTGGAAATGGTGGGCCGTGCATGTAGAGTTTTGGACTTATTGAGATATGGATTAGGTTAGGACTAGATCCACTTTTAGGTGATCAATTTCACAGTCCAATTTTACACTTTGATTAATGCCAGCTTATATAACCCAGCTCAAACAACACTGGTCATCCCGGTGCCAATCCCAAGCCCTGTAAAGTGTAAAGTAAAGTGCCAATTGTCATGCAAAGTTCAGTAATAAAATCTTTTCTTTTTTGTTTTGATTGAAACTTGACTTTGCATTTGACTTTACATTTGACACTTTACTTTACACTTTACAGGGCTTGGGACTGCCCCCAGGACGCTCCACTGCGAAACGATCCGGAAACGGCAAAAACTTGCCGTATATCCTCGAATAAGACCCCGGGGTAGTTATTTTTTTGTCAGAAGTTTTGGAGGAGGAGTTATTCAAGGGGGTTGTTAATCAAGGGGGGAGTTATTTTTTCCTCAGAACTTGCACTTTATTCCTATTTTGTTCCTGGCACCAGTCAAAAATAGCGCCAAGCGCCAAAAGCGCCTTGACGCCTTTCATGTGCATTGCGCCAAGCGCCAGCGCCATGGCGCTTTTGCATCACTATTCGTCAGCATCTGAATCATTCGAATACACGTTGTGGATACACATATCAAATACCCAGAGGTGGGAGTTATTCAGGAGGGAGGAGTTATGCAAGGGGAGGTGTTATTTTTTCCTTATCTGGCCAACAGAGGGAGTTCTTCAAGGGGTTATGTTATTCAAGAGGGAGGACTTATTCAAGAATATACGGTATGCACCAGATAAATATTTTAATTTAAAGCTGAATGGTGTATTAATGCTCAAAGATTTACGTTGTCTGTTGCCAGTCCCAGACCCTGTGAAATGCCCTGTAAAATGTCAAGTGTCAAAAGTCATGTAAAATGACCTGCAAAATGGCAAATCCATTTTCCATTTTCCAGGGCATTTTGCATCACTTTTGACACTTTGCATGACTTTTGCTATTTTACAGGGCACTTTAAAGGTCTCGGATTCGCCCCTGGTTATTTACATCGCCTTGAAACCAGAGTTGCGAAAGTGTATTTACACTTACCCAAAATACCCGGGTAAATGGGTATTTATATTTACACTTACACTTACACTTTCATAAAATACCCATACACTTTTTTTACACTTTCCTGAGCAAAATACCCGGGTACAGAAAGTGTATTTTTTTTCTTTCAGATGGCCCTGTTTTATGCTTTTGAAAAAGCATAAAATAGGGTCATGTACAAAAAATAACTGCACAGTGCACACATGCAGTTATGCATTGAATGTAGAAATATGGCAAATGTACAAACTGGCCTTTGATCTCCAACTTTTGATCAGTACTCATGGTATTCTACAGTTTCATCATACTTTTGTAAAAAGTACAAGATAATTGGGAATTGACCAGCTGGACACAAAGTCAACTGGCTTTTGCATTGATATTTGCTGCATGTCCAATTTTGCATTTAAGCAGTGTGTATCGCATTGCTTAATCAGTAAATATCAACACTGAAAAAGTGCCATTATTAGTGAACTTCATACCACTACAATATTTGCTACAGTCTGAAATGTTTCATAAAAGGCAGTAAAATGTGAAATGATGCATAAAAATGACAAATATATTGATCTAAAGGTGAAAACAGTGATGTATTCTAATGTGAGAGCTCTTTCTAAAAAAATTTTTTACACTTACACTTTTTTTACACTTTCCTAGGTATTTTTAAAATACCTTACACTTTTGGTATCCATACTCAAAATTTGGAAAGTGTATTTACACTTACACTTTCCAAAAATACCAGTATTTTAACAACTCTGCTTGAAACCAGAGTTGTTCAAATACCGGTATTTTTGGAAAACGTAAACGTAAATGTAAATACCTTTTCCGAATTTAAAGTATAAATACTAAAACGTAAGGTATTTTTAAAATACCAAGGAATACGTAAAAGAAAACATAAACGTAAAAATTTAAAGAAGTGCCCCATATGAGCAGAGCTTCTGAAAAGACCATTGTTGTGACATTTTCAACAATGTATTCATGATTTCCATCCACATTTTTCACTTGCATTTCATAGCGAACAAAATCTCTTTTTTTGAAATTTTTGTCTTTGAAAATGAATGTTGGTGCTGATGGCCTCGCAGTTTAGCAAGCTCTTGGATTAGAACACTTCTTCATCAAACATTTCATTTCTGCTAAAGATCAGCACGATATGAATGAAACAAAACAGTGAAAGGTTGTCTAATGCACAATACACACACATAAATACACACATTCCATTTTCTGCTTGTATTTATAGGTATTAATATTTATATTCATTCACCACACTGTTCACATTCAACAATTGACACATTGATTACATTTAAAATTGCTTGATTACATTTATTTATAATATTTGCACTGTCAAAACGACAATTACACAACACAATTGGCATTATGTCCAATTGGTATAACTATTTACACAAAATCGATATGTGACTTAGTAATAGAGCACATTTGGCAGACGCGTGGTTGGATTTTTACGTTTTCTCTGGTACCCGGGTAATTGTGCCAGAAAAATGTAACAAAACATAATGGTATTTTTGGAAAACGTAAACGTAAACGTAAGTATAAATACCTGAATAACCGGGTATTTCAGGTAAACGTAAATACGTTTTTCCAACTCTGCTTGAAACCCATGTAAGACGCTTTGTAATTACCTACACTTGAAGGCATTTATTGCACTTTTTCAAGTTTTTTCGCCGATAAACAATGTCATTTTATTAGTTTTACAGAGTGTCATTAAACCTTTTGATAATCTATCCGGTGTTAATGTGCTTAGATGAAACACTGGATCATGACGTCATCGTAATCAAAAATAAATAGTAAAAAAGAAGAAATATTTCAGGAAGAAAGGTTCTTCTGTTGTATGCGACTCCATCCTTTTCGTTTAAATATATTTTAAAATTATTTACTTTTTGTGGAAGTTCGCGCGTTAACGCCTAAGACATAAGTATTTTTTGACGCATACTTTGCGGTCAGCCAAGTATACAACAAAAACAGAAACTCGGTGCGTTTCTGCATTTCGAGTATGAGTTTCCACCTCAATCAAAACAGATATGACGAAAATACCGTAAAATATTGAAAATAAATACCCAAACAGCAATGATGCAAATACCCAAACCGCACGGAACGCACCTCAGCGACGAAAGCGTTGATAGCTGCCTGCACAAAGAGACGCACCTCAGCTTTCCTGGGGGCAGTCCCAGACCCTGTAAAATGCCCTGTAATATGTCAAATGTCATGCAAAGTGTCCAAAGTCATGGAAAATGCCCTGCAAAATGGCAAACGTACGTTTTACATTTTACAGCGCATTTTACCGGGTCTGGGATTGGCACCTGTGCGCGTCCATCAGAGCGGAGTTGAGCCCCGCCGATCTACATCTCTGCCCCTTTGAACTATGACTTTGAGGGTATACTCAGTAAATTCTAGTGAACACTTGTAACGCATGAACTTGAAAATGTATTGTAAATAGTATTCGGACCAGGCTGTCCGGGAGGGGCACATACAAACTGGGGTAAACTGGGCAAAAAATTTGCATGTGCCCGAATTGGGGAAACATACATTTGTTTACAGTTTGCATGTGCCCACAACATGATGGGGCACATGCATATTTGTATGGTCCCAGACTCCAGAGGCTGGGCACATGCATGCATGAGTGACGCACACGCTAGTATTTATGTTCCCAAACAGGGGCACACACAATTTTTAAAAAGTTTGTGTGGTCCCCATACGTGGCCACTTTTGAGTTTTGAAAGTGATTTTTGACTAAAAAGCTTTAAAACACGGAAATAAAATTTTTGTTGTTGTTTTTTAAATTACATTTCGTTTCAGCTTTCATTTGTCGTTATGTTGTAACTCCACATCGAATAAAAAAAATCTTCAAAATTTGGTCAACATGCTCTGTCAACTCAGTTTACTGCACAACATTATGCTGCAAGACGATGCGAGACGCAAGACAATCTCAATGTGCCCTGGAAATATTGCCCTACCTTTATGTGTCCTTTGTGACACTTTTGGCCGAGACTCACACTGATAATGCGATTTTGCCTGTGCAACACGACCAACGTGCACAGACTGAGGGCACTTCCAGACACAGTAAAATGCCCTGGAAAAAGTCAAATGTCAAGCAAAGTGTCAAAAGACATGTAAAATACCCCGGAAAATGTCAACAATGTCATGCAAAGTGTCAAAAGCCATGTGAAATGGCAAACTTTTGACACTTTGCATGACATTTCACATTTTACATGATATTTTACATTTTACATGGCATTTTACATGACTTTAGACACATTGCATGACATTTACCATTTTACTTGGCATTTTACAGGGTCTGGCACTGGCACCTGAATGCAGTTATAGTCAGTATAATAGCTGTGCACCCAGCCAAGCAGTGGTATGTCAGAACGATACCGCAAGTTGTAGCTGCGCGTCACTACTTAACAAACAATCCACATTTCACTGCATACTGCCATATTTGTGCTAATTAGCAAGTCTACTAACACAAGTGAAATGAGGGCTTTTTAAGACCAGCTATGAATGTATTTGAGTTTACATCAGTTATTTTAAATCTCCGTCAACTGCAGTTGACAGACACCTCATTCTGATAAATTCGAAAGCGTTCAAAGCCGATTACTGAGTTTACTAAAATCCGAGTTTACTGGGAGTAAACCAGTTATCAGAGATGACTTGTGCAAAGTGAAAAGTGACAAGTGCACAAGTGATTTGTGCAGTGTGAAGTGGTGACACGGGGGTAAATGAAGCCCAGCATGGTGGGGGAAATCATTAAGTCGCAGCCCTCCGCTGGCAGAAACAGCCCCTGCGCGATGCACAGTGACATTGGTACGAATAAGGTGAAAACGTTGCGTAAAGTCTAAACAATTTAGATGGTATAAACCCTGTTTTAACGTTGTTCTGCATTGCCCTTGATCACAATCCGCAGCTTTTTTTCATTTCTGCATTTCAGTTCTCTTTACACTCAATTTGGGGGTTGGGTAGGGGTTCGAGGGGGGTTATTAATTACGGTAAGGGGGTGTATTATTTCCCCAGGTCGCTCAGACCTGGGGGTATTCCGAACGGGGTCAATTCGAGGATGGGGTTCATTAGAGGTAATGCCTTATACAAAAATACACATATTTAAACTCACACTGCTGTTGACTGCGGAGATGCCCCAGCACAACAAGGCGAACACCTTGCAGTTGGTGTCGTCGAACACCAGCTTGTACTGAAACGTGGTTGCTTAAAAAGTAGAGCGTTTACAAGTAAAACGTGTAAATATCTCAGGCTGCGATGTAAAATTTCACCGGAATATTCATTACATGAAAGTGTATGATGCAGGTCACACTTGTCATTCATAGACAATACCTTTTATATTGCATAATCACTTGTGAACAATACCCATCGAATAATTCCCCCTGTTAGCTAGATGCGTGAGGAAAAATCATTCTCGAATAATGCCCCCGTAAGGCATGTGATCACGTTGTTCTGTCCAATTTGAACAAAAATGCCATGCTATTTTGTGAATAAACCATATTTCAAGAAATTACTTGATAGAAATATTCCCCAAAACTTTGACGAGATAGAAGTTCCTCCCTTTGAATATTTCTCCCTCGAATTGTACCCCCTGAAAAAAGTCAATTTTACGGAATGTTATTTCATAAATTATTGAGACTGAGGTAAGATTGATAAATATTTATCACCGACTTTCATGTAATCAATGTTTGGTGAAATTTCTGCAGCGGTGTAATTTGAATTTGGGTTTGACATGTGGCAGTTGGCAGCTTGCCAGCACCTAGATCGGACTCACGTTCATGGGATGGGCGATGGCCATGTACCGATTCACGGAAATGAGCACCATCGTGAAGAAGATGGCCGACCAGCACAAGGCCACCACGTGGCCCATTTTCTTGCTCACTACTGTCTCTGCCAACGTTGTCGCATTGCTGCGTAATTTTTTTCTACGATTATTTTGCTTAAAATTATAGCTAAAATTAGTCACGATGTACACAGAGTTGTTCAAATTACTGAACTTATAGGTAAACTGTTAAGTCACTGAAAGGGGCGTGCACTGATACGCACACGCGCCCGATACGCACATATGCCCGTTTTTTTCACTTGACACTTTTTCCAGTGATTTTCAGATATGAGTAAAGTGAAAAAAAGTTGCGCAATGACATTAGTGAACTTTTTTTAATTCACTCAT
>OZ038451.1:853487-903414 GCA_964036195.1 Sphaerolaimus hirsutus | reverse complement strand
AAGCCATGCAAGGATTTGGTATATTGATTATCTATTTATTTGTCTAAATTTATATCATATGATGTTTTCCAATGTTTCAGCTACTCATACCTATTCATGCAGCTTGTTCATTTGCACGCTCATTTACACGCATGCTGGGGGATTATTATTTCGTCAGACTTTTTGAGGGGGAACTATTCGAGGGGGAATTATTATTTCGTCAACATTTTCAAGCATGTTTGTATCAAATAGTTTCACGAATTAGGTATGCTTTATCAACACAATAATGTGCGATTTTTGTTCAAATTGGGCAAAACAAATTGATCAACTCTCTTAACAGGGGCATTATTCAAGGGGGGAATTATTTTTTCCTCACTCGTCTTACAGGGGGGGGGGGTATTCGAGGGGGGGGGGGGATTATTCAAGGGGGACTATTCAAGCAAATACGGTATTTTGGTGCAGTATACATTTAGTATGGGTCGACTGATGTGTGCTAGGTGAATGTTTCAGCTGGTGTTTCAGCTGGCACGTGCACCAATTGCACGAGACCCAGTGTGCAGCAGTGCACATTCGAGTGACTGCCCACTTCTAGAGGCTTCCCGCCCGCCCTGAGTGGCTACATATTGCTCTCTCTTGAATAATATTGTGTTTATTGGCTGTTTTATAGTAATTTCATTTACAGAGCTACCTATAGGCAGCTATTATAAAATTATAAGCAAGTTTCATGTTCATTATCGGCTAAAATCTATGACAGACTAACGTAAATTATCAACCGACTAAGGTCCATATAAACCTAGCATATAGTAATACTTCATTTAATTTTTAGAGAATGGCTCACAAGATTGAAAGCGAACTCGAATGCTGAACAAATCGGTACACTCACCGTATACTATTACAGCCATGGATACACTCATTTATAGCCTCAATCAAATATTAAGCGTAATTCTTCTAATAGAACGGCATACCTTCAATAGAAGGGCACCCCCAATAGAACGGCAACTTTGGCACATTTTTACACCCACAAAACCCATAGAATGGCATCCTCCAATTGAACGGCAATATCCAATAGAACGACAGTCTCTAATATTGGGCTCCAGCTAAAATGAAAAATCTGTTATAAGATATTGGTGAAACAATAGAAGGACAGGTTATCCTAAAAACTGCCGAAAAAGTAGAACAGCGCTCTTCTATTAGAAGAAAAACGGAATGTGATGTGATCCTAAGTCAGGTTCTATTCTAATCCTAATTTGATCATGTGCTCATTTCTAATCTAAGATCACTAGTTTTAGAAAAAAACGCTGAAAAGCAACATGACCAAATGATAAATCACATTGCTGGAACATCACAATAGCGCTGCGCACGGTAGTAAACCACCGAAATTTGGGGAAACTCTGTTTCGCACATACCGTATTTCCTCGAAATAACCCCCCCCCCCTCGAAATACCCCCTCAAAATGGGCACTATGAATTTGTGGTCCGGTCATGCATAACAGACGTTCAAAACACGTACTGTGTTACGTTAGAACATCGTTTATACAATCTACATCCTTATATAAGGCTGTAAAAACTTATAAATGGTGGTTAGCATTCAAAAAAATTACCAATTGTTTGGAAAATATATATAAATATATCACCCTAAACTTGGAAAAAATATAAATATATATAAATCACTCAAGGCCTTCAGAAAATATAATTAAATCACTGAAAAAATAACTCTAAGCTAAAAAAAATCACAAAAAATCACTTGCGGTTTATTTCAATTACAAGCAAAATTGTGGGCCATTGTGGGCTTAATTTACCATTTGCAAGCACAAAAATGTATTCTAACATCCCACAATCTAGGTATTTATTATTGTTTCACAAGCAGTATTCATTTCATACAATATTGACAAGTGAAATATCACGCAAATATCACAACAGAAAAATTCAACCTACAACCTCAATGACAACTTCAAAAACATTTGGCACTGCAAACATGTTGCACTTAACCCATAGTGCCTGGTTGTGGCAGTGATGTTTGACTAAATAGGTGCTTAGTACTTGCAGCAGTGCCAGGTATGCCGAGGAAGTTTAGTGTGAATTCACTTACCATATTTTCTCGAAATACCCCCAGGGGGTTTATTTTTTCAGAGTGAGAATCTTGAGGGGGGTTAAACCAGGAGGGTTATAAATTCATAGTGTCCATTTTGAGGGGGGTATTTAGAGGAAATGCAGTAGTTCATGCAATCATCTAGTGTTTTAAAAGACTACTTTTTCAACAGTGGTGAGCTGTGAAAACTCAGAGCACACAGCTACATGTTTGGCAAAATTTTGAAAGGTGACATTTTGGTGGCAAAAGGTGACATTTTGGTGACACAATGGTGACAGTTTTTCACAGTTTCCCCCCATATTTGATAACTGGCAACATTGGTGGATGTCACCAAGTGTTGCCAGCTTTCAAAAGTGGTGAAGTGAGTTTTCAATTACTTTCGATCATTTTTGATGACATCAAGCAGGTATTTTTGATTCAATGTTATGTTTTATTTCAGAAAAGTATGTTATAAGATAGAGAGATGCTTTATACACTAAAATGTGACAATACAATTCATAGCAGGATGACATAAAAAGTTACTAAAACAGTTTACATCTTTGTCACACACATAATGAAGTGATGGTGATGATATCACCATTTGTCAACATTTGAGTTTTCACATTAGGTAAACACAGTGGCAAACTAGTGACTTGCCTCAACAACCACACTGAAATTCACGCTATTTTCTACAGCATTCTATTGTAGAAAACTGGATGGTGACATGTCACCATTTTTGGCCATTTCAGTTTTCAGTCATGGTGAAAACTAGTGTGTGTAGGCACAATATTTACCTGCTTCAAACACTATTTTAACTCAATAATGCTCTACATGAGAAGATGAGAGATTTTCAGGAGAAAATTCTCTTGCAAAATTCAAAATTCTGACGCACAAATTACATGTTTTAGTCATGAAGCGCAATACTTGCACCACAATGTATCTAGTATGAGTGATTTTCTCAGTGATTTTTTTTTGAATTTGAAAAATATATATAAATATATCACTCAGAATTTGAAAAAAATATAAATATATATAAATCACGGGTTATTTATATTTATTGTGATTTTCAAAAATATAAATCACGGGTTATTTTTCGAATGCTAATGGTGGTTATTGTTGCATTTTTTTAAGTTTTGCTCTCAAAATTTCCACTCTGAAAAAATAAACCCCCGGGGAGTAATTCGAGGAAATACGGTATTTCAGCTTACCACAATGAGCAATCAGTCAACTGCTGTTGTGTTGCCGGCGATCAAAAGAAATTCATTGTGGTCAACTCAAATGCATCCAAAACAGACTTATGCCTTTCCAACTTTCGATGGTGCACTAGTGTCCGTGGCCGCAAGCACTATGCCTCAGCCTTGTTTTTCTTTGCCTCTTTGACACTATCTGCAATTTTTTTGAGTAGGTCCATGGCAAAATCACCACGATCCCTCTTGGACACCGAGGACATGTCTCCTGGCTGCAGCATCGTGTTCAGCTCTGCTTAGATCAAACTGGGCAAGCTCCCAGACCCTGTGAAATGCCCTGCTACATGTGAAATGTCATGTAAGTGTTTGAAGTCATGTAAATGCCCCTAAATGCCCTGTGAAATGTCAAAAGTCATGCAAAATGTCCTGGAAAATGGTAAATTCTATGCAAACTGTCAAAAGTTACCTATGTGAAATGCCATGGAAAATGTCAAAAGTCATGGAAAAGGCCCTGTAAGATAGCAGATGTCATGAGAAATGCCGTGCAAAGTGTCAAAAGTCATGTGAGGTGTAGTGCAAAATGTCAAAAGTCATGTAAAATGTCATGTAAAATGTCAGAGGTGATGTAAAACTTCCTGTAGAATGGCAAATTTCATGCATGGCATTTGGCATTTTAGAGGGCATTTTACAGGGTCCGGGAGTGGCACCTGGTAAACTGGTGATATTTATCGACGAGCTATATTTTCCCTGAATGTATTTCCTGTGTCCTGAAAGTAAAAGATTGAAGCTAAAAATAATATTCGGTAGTGTAAACGAGTAAAGGTTGAAACTTGATACTTTGAGCTTCAAAACATTAAGCCATGGATGGCTTCAGAAATCTTTCAATCTACCTAGTCGGGGAAAACTTCGAGTACCAGCCCAAATAAAGTCAGATCACAGTTATTAATATGTATTAACATTTACTCGAAAATACATATACTCGAGTACTGGGTAAATACATATAGATGTACATTAAAAAGTACCTGTACTGAACTGTATGCGTACTTTTGAAAAGTACACGTGTGCATAAAATGTATTTTTTGTTGCTAAAATAAAGAAGCCTTGAAAAAATCATATCATTTTCCTAGAAAAACCACTAAATAATCATTAAAAAATGACATCCTGTTATGTCCTGCAGTGAAAAAATCGCTCTCACATTAACAAATTTGTAGCCTTTGCATTTTTAATGAAAAGAGTACCCACGTTTACATATTCCATGAAGAAAAGTACTCACTATTACATTTTCGGGGGTAAAGAGTACTCAATTTTACATTTTTTTGTAGAAACAAAACGTATTTTATGAACATGTAGTCATGAGCACGAGTACAAAAAATGTATTTTACACTTTCTGTACTCAGAATCACACGGCTACACTTTGGGTAAATTTGATGCAGCTTTTTGACCATATTTATCAAAATTCGAAATATGGTATTATTCATTGTACAGCGATCTGTCTGTCCAGTTCAAAAACTGTAAATACCTACCTATACTAAACTAAATATGCCACTATAAATACGATTGGGTGATATGCCAAACTAAATTATGTTACACTTTGACGGGGTGTCATCCCGAGCCTCGTGATGAATTAAAAACGTGCAATTAAATCATGAAAGGAAATCAAGCGTTGTTTTTGTAGGTATCGGTTTTTACAGGTTCGTTCAGTTTATTATACCTACCGTATTACCTCGAATTAACCCCCCCCCCCCTTGAATTAACCCCCCCCTCGAAATACCCCCCCCTAAATTTCGGCTGAGGAAATAATAAACCCCCCCCTCGAAATACCCCCCCTAAAATTGAGTGTAACGTGAACGTACATGACAAATACCGCAGTTTGTGATCTGTACAATGCAGAAAACACGTGAAAACTGATGATTAAGTGACGTTAGGGAAGGGTTTATGTGTATTTACAGTTTTATATGCCTACAAACACATACAAATCTATGTAATTGTTCGATTTTTCTACGTCTGCGTATGGGGAATTTCCGAAAATTTCTGGCGAAATAATAGACCCCGCCCTCGAATAAACCCCCCCCTCGAATTATCCCCCCCTCAAATTTTGCTGGCGAAATAATAAACCCCCTGGGGGTATTTCGAGGTAATACGGTATGCACACAAAATAAAATAAGACGTTGTCGTTAACTAATCAATCAACTCGTGACGTAGGCTCCGTGGCCATGTAAACCCGGCGGCCATGTAATTCTACCCGCTGGCCATGTAGAGTGTAGACCCGGCCGGCGCCCATGTAGAGGCGTCGTACATGCCCACCGGGCAGCGCTACATGGCCGCTTGGTCTACATGGCCAGCGGGCTCAACCACCTTAACTGTCTTTACAATCGGTTAGAAATTACATACTTTTAATATTGATGTGGCGGGATTATCACTTTGCCTTGGCTTATCTATTGTAAATCCTTGAATAGGTCCCCGGGGGAGTTGATTTTTAATTTTAATTTTTTGAGGAGGGACTTATTTGAGGGGCAATTTTTCATCAGAACATTGTGACAATACATGATCAATATATTGTATGAATAGGGTTAAATTATTTGCATAAACCTGTAGTGTGAACAGAAATTATGTAATTCACAGAATGAAATCATTGTTAGTGAACATCAACTGCAACATGATAAATTCTTTTTAATGAACATGTAATTAAATGCATGGATGTCTATCCCACGGTGGGAGATTCCCACCCATCAAAGAGGGGAGAGCTTATCGAGGGGGGAGTTAAATATTTTTACCTCAGTCCAGCTTACAGGGGGAGTTTTTTGAGTTAGAGGGTGGAGTTTTTCAAGGGGGTACATATTGGGAAGGTTAAATGACTCTGCATTTATACAAATAAACATTACGATTTTTACTTGTTTTTAGCAGTTTTCTGCCAATTTTAGTAGACAGCATTACATTTCTACATGCTTCATTAATGTCTTGAAAGCCATGATCAATGATGTTTTAGAAAATACAACACTTTCAGCCTTCAGGGTTTTTTTAGGCTTTTGAAAATGAACACCAGTATCTGAGGTTTTTGCAAAGAAAAACTGGGTGTCATATTTTTTTAATGGAAGGCCAGGGGCCAGTTCCGCAAGTTAAAAGTAGAGAGTAAAAATTGGAGAGTTGAGTAAAAATTGAAGAGTAAAGTAAAAATTGAAAAGGAGAGTAAAAAGTAAAGAGTGAAGTATAAATTAAAGTAAAAATTGGTAAAAGTTGAGCCCGCTGGCCATGTAGACCCAGCGGTCATGTAGCGCTGCCCAGTAGCCATGTACGACACCGCAACATGCATGCTGTGTCTAGATGGTCATAGAGTAGAATTACATGCCTGCCGGGTCTACAATCTATATGGTCAACCGGTTTAAATGGCTGCCGGCACACGGTCCAACATGCGGCCTGCTGTGGTAATTAAAAATGAATTATTAGTTGGTCGATCATTGGCGCGAGGGAGACATTGAACGCTGGGGGGCATCAGTGTTGTAAAACGTACCAATTTTCACAGCACATGTAAACCAAAGTTGTTAAAAGGTACGTACGTTTACTCGAAAAATACGCGTACGCGCGTACGCGGTAAATACATTTACATATACTTTTAATAAAAATACCGTACGCACTCGTACGCGTACATTTTCAAAGCATACGCGTACGGAAAATGTATTAGAATTCTAGTGATCTACTGGATTTGAATGAATTAGTGTTGTATTTTTGTTGCCGCTATTCTTGCTATTGTTATCTCCTAGAATAAAGAGACCCTGAAAACTATGTTATCTATCATTTTCTTAAGAGAGCGTTCACACTGTGAAACTGTGATGACAAAAAATGCGATTTTTCAGCCATTGTTGTGCGATACATATAAAATATTTTTCATGTGTGAAGCCTCAATCGATCATGACTTATCAGCCCCACTGCCCATTGCGTGTTCATGCAGACTAGATCACACTTTTTTCTTGTTGTCGGAGGCAGGGTTGGTTTTAGTAAAATTCTTTTTAAGCGGCGTTTACACTGACACGTGTGACGACAAAAACTTTTTGGGCTTTCAACTTTCTTTATGTGACGAAAATTGAATATTTGTTGTGTCAGATACCTAGATCTCGATCACTCTTTTTGCCTAGGACAAACATAAATTTTTATATATGACGTTATCATACACAATAAAACGAAACAAAATTTTTGTCGTCACAGGTTGTCGGTTCGAGTTGTTCCCGGGAGCCTCGTTAACGAGGCTCCCGGGAACAACTCGAACCGACAACTTGTGACGACAAATTTTCTTGTTTGTTTTATTGTGTATGATAACGTCATATATAAAAATTTATGTTTGTCCTAGGCAAAAAGAGTGATCGAGATCTAGGTATCTGACACAACAAATATTCAATTTTCGTCACATAAAGAAAGTTGAAAGCCCAAAAAAATTTTGTCGTCACACGTGCCAGTGTAAACGCAGCTTTACTAAAATTGTATTTTATTTTTATTAAAATTGTATTTTATTTTTATTTTATTCTTCAATTTTCCATTTTATTTTTATTTTTTATTTTAGTTCGTGACCAGGATTGATTTAAGTAAAATTCTTTTTACTAAAATTGTATTTTATTTTTATTAAAATTGTATTTTATTTTTATTTTATTCTTCAATTTTACATTTTTTTATTATTTTTTTATTTTATTTTTTATTTTATTTTTATTTTATTTTTTTCTGAGATTTTGCCAACCCTGGTCGGAGGTAGTTGCTGATTTGTTGTCGCCAGCCCCTTTAACGAGGCCACCAACAACGCCCCTTGAACAAATACAGCGACAGCCTCCGACAACAAAAAAAGTGTGATCTAGTGTGCATGAACACACAATGTATATTATTTTATGTTTGTCTTAGGCAGTGGGGCTGATCAAGTTATGATCGATTGAGGCTTCACACATGTAAAATATTTCATATGCATCCAACAAAAATGGCTGAAAAATTGCATTTTTTGTTGTCACAGTTTCATAGTGTGAAAGGCGCCTAAACAAAAACATACGTTGTGCTGTAAACATATGAAAAGTGCCCACTTGACACCCACTTGAAAAAGTATTGATGCCTAACAAAACGTGTAGTGTCAGGAATGACGAAAAGTAGTCGTTTCTACAAACGCAAGAGTAAAAAAAAAGTATTTTACATTTACATATACTTTTAAAAAAGTTCAGTAATTCTAACAACTCTGATTTAAACATATAGAGTTCTAAATTTACTGCTGTTTATTTTGTCTATTTCTGTTTACATTTTCCAGTTCAATGTTTTGTTTTACAGCTCATTCTTTGATTTTCCGGTTCACGCTCTGTTTTTTAAACATTTTCCAAACTGTATTTAAGCTGTATCTAAAACTGTTTTTTTTACATTGTTCAGAACGACACTTTATGACGATTGATTCGCAGTTCCATTCATTTTTGGTGGTATCTGCTTTATATGTATCCAAATTCAATGAATTCAAAAAGCAATAAAAAACTGTTCTGCTTGCCTGTAGCAGAGGTTGTGGACTGTGCATGATCTAATGCTCTGCTGTTTCACTTAATTGTGGTGTGTGTAACATTATCGTAAAATGTAAACCTTTAATATTTAAGTTGACGTCCTTATGTTCGCTTTTATATTTAGTTAATTCAATTTATCAAGATTCCATTTTAATTCACATTCCATTTTTAACATCTTCACATTCGTCATTTAATATCTCAAGCGATCTTGTTTACAATGTGCGCTTTACGTTGCTCACATATTTAGATCTTAGTCATTGCTCACATTCCGCCACATTTCCTTGACAAGCAGCACGCAAATACGCCGACATGTTTATGTTAAGCGGCGGGGCCGCCCCAAGCGAGGGGCCGGGCCCGCGCGCCATTTCAAATGCTGTCTGGCTTGTCTCACATTTTCACTATCTTGCCAGTTTAGCTCGCTTTTCATCGGAGAAGCGAGCGGGCAAGGATTGAACTTTCACAATTGGAAATGTTGGGTAAAAATTGGAGATTAGAGCCGACCGATTGGCGCCAAGCTAGTCGCCATCGGTCTGGCCCTTAAAAAGCCAATCTCACAGCTAAAATCGGCAGTGTTTGCAACCTCGTCAACTTCACACGAATCTCTTCCTAGGATCTAAATAAGCGCCGTAGTCACTTTATTAAGTCGCTTGTTTTTGGTGCTAAGTTTAAACTCTTGGTGCTTTAAGTCACCTCAGTGCTTTATTCACACTTGCGCTGTTTGAGGTGCTTTATTCACAACCGCGCCACTTAATTGTCGCCTTTTGTCGTAATTAAGTGCCTTCTTTAAATTGCCTTATTTTATACGGTAACTAGAGCTTCTCTTACGTTTTAATTAAGTAATTAATTTAGTTGTAAATTAATTCCTTTGTTTACGTATATTTTTATATATATTTTATTTACATTTATTTCTTTGTATTTAATTGTCTAAATAAAAACGTTCGTCAAAACCTTTGGTAAACAATCTAAATTTGCTTCACACTAACTCACGTCAATTCACTTCAACTCAACTAATCACATTTGATAAAATAACGGAACGTCAACTAAGAGACGATGCTTCACGTCAACTTTCAAACGTTCACATTTGTCCTCTTCCTCGGTTAGGAATAGGAGCCCGTTCACAAGTCAATTCAACAAGTTCCGTATTATTTTACATGGCGCAGCGAGCAGGGTGACTAATTAACTAATTGGTCACTCTAATTAAGTCGTCTCGCGCAAAATTTCATTGGAAATTGTGTTTCACAGCCTGAGTCACACGCACAAGGTTACGGTAATACGGTTTTGGACGCAAAATCATTAGGCAGCGTTTACATGGATTTTTGGGTGACGACAAAAAACAAAAATGACACTTTAAAAAGTTTCATAAGTTGATTGTTAAGTTCCATATTTTCGAGAAAAGGTGGTTGAGTATATGTAGTACTGAGGGGTATATGCATGTGAAATTTCATTCATATTGTCTTGGTCGTTAAAGAGTGATAGACCACTGCATTTTTTTGTTGTCGCCGGAAGTTGTTTTTGATTCCGACAAAATTCCGACAAATCGAGAACATCTGATTTTGAGTGTGACGAACAGCAAATTCATCGCTGTGATCGTCACGCACATATCGTAGAAACACAGAAAAATGGCTAAAAGTCGTCACAAGCTGTGAACGTGTTTTTTCAGTGATGACAATGTGTCTTTTATCTGAAACATCACAGCAAAATATTTTGTGAGTGTGTGATAGGTGGAATGTGAATTTTTCACTAGTTTATATAGATATAAATATATTATAAGGGTTGGCTGACATTTTTTTAAAACGTTTTTTATTTAAAAGAACGTTGTTTTCAAAAAAAACATGATGTCCAAAATGTTTTTAACATTGGCCAACATTTTTAGTACTAAGCACTAGGTATTTTGCATTATTTTTATGTGTGCAAGCACGCAATTTCACACACAAATTGACATTGGTAGCTGTTTTCATTGGTTTTTTGGCATTTTTTGTATCAAAGCATCCATTTCTATATGCTACCATTAGGGTGTCAAAAAATTTTTTTACGGAAAACGGAAACAGGAAAAAAATTTTCAGCGGCTGGAAAACGGAAAAAAATTTGCACTTGGCGGAAAACGGAAACAGAAACAGAAAAAAAATTTCAGCGGTCGGAAAACGGAAAAAGAGGCCCGAAAAACAGAAACGGAAAAATCTAATTTGCACGGAAATAGAATAACTTGCTGAAAGTTTGCTTGAAAACGGATCAAATTAGCTGAAATTTTGATGGAAGTGGAAAAAATTTGCAGTCATTTTGCTGGAAATGGAAAAAAAATTTACATCATTGACAATCTGCATGAATTTTTACCAGTTTGGCTGATCAGAAAAAAGAAAGTTAAGCCACAAAAAAGTAAAATGAGGCGGAAAAATGGAAAATTGAGGCAGAAAATGGAAAAAAGGCGGAAAAACTGAAATTTGAGGCGGAAAACAGAAAAAAGGCGAAAAAACTGAAAATTTAGCTGGAAAACGGAAAATTAGCCGGAAAAAAATGGAAAAAAAAGTTGCCAGAAAACGGAACGGAAAACGGAGAAAAAAATTCAGCAGCCGGAAAACGGAACGGAAAACGGAAAAAAATTTGCCTGCGGAAAACGGAAACGGAAAACGGAAATTTAACACCCTAGCTACCATGGGTTAATAAGCTGTCATGTTGCTGTAGTATATAATATTCAGGTAGCGTGCTTACATGTACCTCCACAGTGTGTAAGATCACTAAAGTAACAACTTTCTTTTATAACCTTGTTTGATCACTATTCCATGCCAAACTTCACCTGAAGTCACGAACATTCGACTATAAGGCGATATATGAACATGTCGACAAAAAATGGATATTTTTGACACGAAGCACCACTATAACGCTCTCCTATGGCTCCACAGCCATTATATGGTCATATTTAACATCACAAAGTACTGCCAGTTGTCTAAAGTACCTATATATGCGGACCCATAACCATATCTGGGAGCTTTTAAAAAAACAAGGAGTTAAAAAACACGTTTTTTTCAAACCCTAATTATGACCCCCCTCCAATAAGCGATCCAACCAATGGTGAGACCCCTTTGTGCATGTAGTGTGAGTTTAATGCGACCCTCTGTAATAGTGTGACCCCCAGAGAAAAACATAAGGCACGGTATTTTTGGGTGACGACAAAAAAAACACAAATTACACTTCAAAAAGTTTCATAAGTCGAGTGTAAAGTTCCATATTTTTGAGAAAAAGTGGTCGCATATATATAGTACATAGGATGTATCCACAGTGGATTGGGGCCTCTTTCCTCGAATCTCAATGCATTCTCAGCACACAGTGCCCCACCCCAAATACAGGTTGGCCCAAATGCGTGTCAACGGTTCTGTTGCTTACGTTGGCATGTTTTGTTTTGCTTTTTGGGTTTTCTGAAATGGCCATTCGTATACATGGTGGCCCATACTTTTGTATTCAAAACAATTTTGTCGAATTCTAATTCGAAGTCAATCTAGTTGTTATTAGGGTTCAAACGGGTCCAGTTTTTCGGGCCGGGACCGGGACCGGGACTGGCAGATCGTACCAAGACCGGGACCGGGAGTGGCATTTATTTTTTATCGGGACCGGGACTGGGGTGTCGGGCTGGGACCGGGACCGGTACCGCCTCAGTCCCAGAATTTTGCCAAACCATCTACTGGGACCGGGACTGGGGTAGCGGGACCAGAATAATAGGCCCTTGAATCCCTTATCGGGACCACTACAAAATTCAAGGGACCGGGACCGGGACTGGCGGATTGTACCGGGACTGGGACTGGGACTGACATTTATTTTTTCGGGACCGGGACTGGGGGACCGGGACCGGGACTGGGACTGGAACTGGGACCGGTACCACCTCAGTCCTGGAATTTTGCTGAACCATCTACCGGGACCGTGGTCCCATTTGAACCCTAGTTGTAGGGTGTCAAATTTCCGTTTCCGTTTTCCATTTCTGCCTTTCCGCAGGAAAATTTTTTACCTTTCCATTTTCCGGCAGCTGAAATTTTTTTACCTTTCCGTTTTCCGGCAGCCAAAAAATTTTTACCTTTCCGTTTTCCTGCAGCTGAAAATTTTTTACCTTTCCGTTTCCGTTTTTCTGGCCCATTTTTCCATTTTACAGTTGAAAAATTTTTACCTTTCCGTTTCCATTTTTCCCAGCCATTTTTCCATTTTCTGGCTCGATTTTCAGTTTTCTGGCATTTTTCCATTATTTTTCCAATCTATATTGATCGTTTTCCACTATGGTGTTTTTTTCTACCAGGTTCTTGTGTCGTTCATAATTTTTATCTGTATCCAAATCTGTAAAAAAACACAAAGTAATGTTGGACACATACTTTGCAGTCCGCTGAGTATACTTTTTACTGTTCAGTTACATCAAAGTTCACTTTTGCTAAATTCTTATTGTTGTTGTAGTGTGTTTTTGCTACCTTTTGATGATTTTTTGTTGGTTCAGTAAAGCTTGAACTACAAGTGAAGTTACTGGCATGATCCATAGTTGCAGAATGTACAGCTACCACAATCAAAGCCAAACAGGCAAACCTGCATGCAAATTTGTCCATTTCTGTGCAAATTTCACTTTATTTTTTCCGTTTCCGTGAAAATTTCGCTTTCCTTTTCCGTTTTCTGGCATTTCATTTATCCGTTTTCCATTTTCCGACCAATAAATTTTTCTACCTTTCCGTTTTCCGTTTTCCGCTGAGTGAAATTTTTTTACCTTTCCGTTTTCCGTAAAGTGAAAAATTTTTACCTTTCCGTTTTCCGTTTTCCATAAAAAAAATTTTTTGACACCCTAGTCAGGCTGAACAAAACAGCTGCCTGGTACGATTCAGTGCAAATTTAGCACATCTGCTGTGTGAAGATGCAATGGATGTGTAATAACAATGGAAACAGAGCATACATGTGTATGTAGTATGATAGAAATGTGTTTGCAAATTTATCGGAATAATAATTCCTCCCTTGAATAATTCCTCCCTCAAAATTGTCTGATGAAAAAATAATTCCCCAGGGGAACTACTCAAGTAAATCCGGTAGAATGGTGCCATTCTATTAGAATAAATAAAACAGTCAAAAATGGGTACTGTATTGGCTTGTTTTTAACCCGGGGCTGTATTTTGTTACAATGCTCTTACAGTGGGACTCAATTTGAACATGATACACAATTCAAGCATGATATTGTACTATTTCATAAGGTATCCTAAATTATAAAATAAGCACTAGGTATTTTGCAAACTTTTTGTGCGCAAGCGTGCAATTTCACACACAAATTGACATTGGTGGTTGTTTTTATTGATTTTGTGGCATATTTAGTATCAAAGCAGGGGTTTAGTAGGGGGGTTGGGGGGGGGGGTTACCCCCCCCCCAAATTCGCCAGCTATCTATCTTTCCCAGAGGCCTGCTCAGCTACCTATCTATCCCAGAGGGAAAATTTTCAGCTATCTATCCCCAAATCATCAAAATTTTGCCCCAATTTTTGCTCAAAATCAATAATTTTCATACCATTTTATAGTTTTTTACCTTTAAAATTCTAATTCATGTTCCTTATTGCTCATTTTCAGCTATTTTTTGTACTATATGTACTTATATACCTATTTTAGCTGTTTTTCACCTACTTTCAGCATTTTTTCCCCTTTTCTTCCTTCTATACCTTGGAAAAGCCTATACCTATATTGAACCCCCGCGAACTCCCTCCCCCCAGAAAAAATTTTTTCAGCTATCTAGCCCTCTGTAGGAGCGATTTGCTATCTATATGAACCCCTGCAGGGGTCCAAATCTGCACAACCCCTGTATCAAATCATACATTTCTATGTGCTACCATGGGCAATGTACTTCCACATTCAAGTAATGTGCTTCCATTTACCTTCACAGTGTTTAAAATTTTAACATCACTCCCAAAGTAACAACCTCCTTTTATAACCTTGTTTGATCACTCTTCCATGCCTAACTTCACTTGAAGTCACAAACATTTGACTAAAATGGGATTAGTGATGGAAAAGCGCCAGGAAAAATGGTGCCATGGTGCCATCTGAAAAAAATGGTGCCAGGCGCCAAAAAGCGCCAGATAAAATGGCGCCGGGTACCAATGGCACCATGGCGCCATCTAAAAAAATGGCACCAGGCGCCAAAGGGCGCCAGAAACAATGGCGCCAAAATCACGCCATTGGCGCCTGGCACCATTTTTCCTGGCGCTATTCCATCACTAGTTGACACAAGGCCATATCTGGGAGCTTTTAAAAAAACTGTTTAAAAACGTTTAAAATTTAAAAAAAACGTTTTTTTTATATAAAATACATGGTGTTAGCGTTCCGACAAATTAGCCTCGGTAGCGAGGCGTTCCGACAACTTTTTTTAAAATTGCCATTTTTTTTACAGATGCATTCCAAATGTGTCGTCACAAGCTGTGAACGAGCTATGCTTGTGACGACATTCTATAAGTGACGTCACCTATTTACATGTAAAATGTTTACAAAATTTGCATTTTTGTATATCAAAATTTATCGAGGCTAGGGTGTCAAATTTCCGTTTTCCGTTTTCCGTTTCCGTTTTCCGCAGGCAAATTTTTTCCGTTTTCCGTTCCGTTTTCCGGCTGCTGAAATTTTTTTTTCCGTTTTCCGTTCCGTTTTCCGGCAATTTTTTTTCCCGTTTCCGTTTTTCCGGCTCATTTTCCGTTTTCCGGCTAAATTTTCAGTTTTTCCACCTTTTTTCCGTTTTCCGCCTCAATTTCCAGTTTTTCCACTTTTTTTCCATTTTCCACCTCAATTTTCCATTTTTCCGCCTCATTTTACCTTTTTCTGGCTCAACTTTCTGTTTTCTGATCAGCCAAACTGGTAAAAATTCATGCAGATTGTCAATGATGTGAAAAAATTTCTGTTTCCAGCAAAATTACTGCAAATTTTTTCCACTTCCAGCAAAATTTCAGCAAATTTTACCTGTTTTCCAGCAAAATTTCAGCATGTTTTTCCATTTCTGTGCAAATTTGATTTTTCCGTTTCCGTTTTTCCGGCCTCTTTTTCCGTTTTCCGGCCGCTGAAATTTTTTTTCCGTTTCCGTTTCCGTTTTCCGCCACATGCAAATTTTTTTCCGTTTTCCGTTCTGTTTTCTGGCCGCTGAAAAATTTTTTCCGTTTCCATTTCCGTTTTCCGTAAAAAAAAATTTTTGACACCCTAATCGAGGCTGATTTTACATGTGTGACGACCAAATTTATCGAGGCCGATTGGTCGTCACACATGTAAAATTACCAATTTTTATCAAAAAATGTCTGTGACGACACAAAATTTTTGTCGTCACCAAAAATCCGTGTAAACAGGGCCTTAGTAACGCGTGCGTATTTACTTACGATTTTACAAGTACAAGTCACAAGTAACGAAATATTTATTTTTATTAATTTATTTTGTTCACAGCTAGCTACCACTTTGCTAATAAGCAATAAATCGATCGAACTTTGCTATGGCCGATGAACGCCTACGCGCTCTGCGAGGTGCATCCGCCGCCTCAGCTATGCCTCCAAGCAACGTAGATGAGTCCGACACAACTCATCTGTTGACTCAGCATAGCCGGGCGTTGACTGGAGTGCGCACCGGCGTGTTACGATTCACAACTAAACTGATTCCTAAAATCGTCAAAGACGAGTCACAACCCGCCGCTGTAAACTTGCGCGCGGCAGAGGAAGTATTAGAATTACTTCAAGCATACGTCTACCAAGCCGAGCTGAAACGCTCGGACCTGTCCACAGCTATGGACAGATTCACATCTATTGTTCAAGATTACATCACAAGCTTGGACAGAGACCAAGACGGTGCGGCCGAAGAAGCGAAAATTACCAATGCGAAATTGGAACGCGCGCTCTATTCGGGCTCGAATAACGCGACGATGCTCATGGAATCAAAAATGGTGTCCGCCCAAGCGCACATCAAATCCGCGGAAAGGTTGATACTTTCCTTGAAAGGTCAGTCCACTGTTGATTTAACTACTCAACCCCCTTCACAACCACCCTTCAATGTCAACATGGGAAGTAGTTCTCAACCTTCACAACCGGAAACTTTGTTCCCGCGAACGAGCTCCAGGCGAGAGCTCAGGAGGAAGCCCACAAGTATCACAGCGTAAACGAGCTGTGGACGACGCTCCGCGCCGGCCTCATCAAGGACGGCATGGACATGGAGACCGTCGAAGCCAAAATCCGCGGCTTCCAACAGAAACGGTACGAGGTGTACCCACACCTCAACCCGAACCAAATGTCATCGTCGGTGCCACTTCAACCCAGTCACAGGCCCACAATGGAGGTGCTGAGCGCACAGGCGGGTTACGGTAACCCCAACGCCGCTACAAGGCAGCAGGCCGAACAAGAATGTGAGTTCGATTTTGCGCCTATTGTTCGTTTGCAAGTGGCCCAGGCTTCATTAATTAATAAAGACGCTGAACTAAATCGAGTCACAGACCCTTTGTTAATATTCTTTGACACTGGATGCGAATATTCATACATCAAAGCATCCGTGGCAAATGAGTATAACTTTGAAAACAAAGGAGACGTTGTTCTTCAAATGAACGTGTTTGCGACAAAAACGCCTGTCACAGTCAATACGTTTTTGATCGAGGCCGTCATGCCTATTTACAAACACGTCAACAATAAGGGCAATATGTTACAAATTCCGCTCACATAGCGTGCAGTCGATAATTTGGCAACATATGCATGCCCACCTCCTTTGTCACAAGATGACAAAACAGTCATTTATATTGTGTACGGTAAACATGCACAAGAACAATTCGCGGAACCGCTTGAATTGACAGAAATGACTGATGAGTTTTGTCACAAACTATGTCAACCAGATGTAGTCATTGGTCAAGACTATTATTGGAAGTTTGATATTCGACCAACAGAAATCGAACTCCCATCTGGATTGATAATAGTTGAATCAATACTTGGATTGATGCTTGGCGGAAATGTGTCATCACAGTCATTTGTCACAACACCTGACATTTCGCCACATCAATTCATGATTTCATGCTGTTCACACGCATCATCAGCTGTTGCTGTTGGCCAAGAGACATTATTTCAATTTCACAGTCTCGAGTCAATAGGCATCACAGATGATCCATTATCACATGATGACGATATAGCTGAACAGTTAATTCTGGAATCAATTACTCTTGATCCAGAAACTGGGCGCTATAGCGTAGATTGGCCATTCAAATCAACGATTCACGAATTGCCAACCATCAATGCAGAAGCATTTCGCCGCTTTCTGTCACTGTTGAAACGGTTTCGAAAAGATCCCGATTTATTCGCAACATACGCTAAAGTCATCTCCGATCAACTTCAAAGGGTGTCATAGAACCCGTCTATGGTTCACAAGATGGTTTGCAAGAACACATCTTACCTCACCAACCTGTCATCACACCTGGCAGATCGACAACATGTCGAATAGTGTATGATGGTTCTGCAGGCAAGCCAAGTCTCAACAATTGCTTATTTCAAGGCCCAGTTCTCACACCACTGGCGCTCGGATTAATGCTTCGTTTCAGAGCCGGAAAAGTGGTGTTATTAGCCGATATTGAGAAAGCATTTTTGCAAATTGCTCTTCACCCAAAATCACGCGCTTTCACAAAATTTTATTGGCTGCGTGATGACACCATTCCGACTCACGAAGACAATATTCAAACGATGCAATTCACAAGGGTGCTATTTGGTCTCACATGCAGTCCATCCATTTTGTCGACTGTTATCAAATATAACCTGGAAGCGGAACTAGCTCACATGCATCCCGCTGATTCACACGAACAAGCGAAATTGGAGCTGTTGCTCAACAGCATTTATGTTGATAATTTAGTTATCAGCGTAGATGATGAAAAATATGCAATACAGCTCTATCGCTTAATTAAAGCTGTTTTTGCAAGAGCAAATTTCAACATGCGCGAATGGATGACAAATTCGCGTATTGTTTCTGAGAAAATCAAACCTGATGATCTCAACCCGAAACAGTCACAATATATCAAAGTTATGGGTCTTGTTTACGATCACATCGAAGACACCATCGCGGTGCCAGCTCCCAAGAAAGATTTCACGCTCATTGTCACAGCAACACGCCACAATCTGAACAAATTGCTGGCTTCAACATATGATCCTATTGGCATCACAGCACCCGCGTTATTTCAGTTGAAATTTCGCGTATCACAAATAATTCAAAGGTGCAATATCACAACCTGGGATGAACTCATCGAAGACCCAGAGGCGGATGACTTACTGGACGATTTGAAACGACATCTCTCGTCCATAAGTCAAATCAAATTTCAGCGCTCATTTCACTCTTTTGGCATTGATGTCAAAGACAAAACACGTCCATTAGAGTTACATGTGTTTTGTGATGCCTCTAAAGACGGATACGCCGTTTGCGCTTATTTGCGTCAACAAGCAATTTCACCTGATGAATACGGCTATGAGGATGACCGGTATTTTAGTGGTTTTCTCACAGCTCGCACAAAACTAGCCCCACTTCCGTCAAAACAAGGTCAACCCCTCACAATCACACACTTGGAATTGCTCGGTGTCACAATTGGTGCACAGCTCATCGATTATTTACATCATGAACTCGTTGAGCTAGGTGGATGGAAAATTCACAGCAACTTCCTATGGACCGATAGTACAGTTGTCATTGGCTGGCTATATACTTCAAAGCCGCTGGCTACTTTTGTCAACAATTGGGTCACAAAAATCCATTCATTTATGTCAAAGCACTGCATTCAAATTTGCAAAGTTGCTACAAAAGACAATCCAGCTGACATCGCGTCGCGGGGATGTACTTTTGATCAACTAATGATCGAAACAATGTGGTTCACAGGACCATCATTTTTCGCTGAACCCTTCACATCAGACATTGTTGACATTTCGCAATATCAAGCTCAACCTGTCACCGAAGAGCTTGCGAAAGGCGACACTCACATCAGTCAACCTTTATATGCTGGTGCAGTAACTTCACAGCCTGCTTCACAGCCAGCTAATGCTCTTGCACAACAAGTGCCTGTCAATTTGGACCCCAATTTGTCACAAAATGTCACTCCTCAAAATCCGTTTGTGGAAAGTCGACAACGTCACATCCCTTCAAATCCGTTCGAAATAGACATTCGACGATTTTCAACATTGTCAAAATTGTTGCGTACTGTCGTTTATTTGCTTTGTGTCAAAACATATTGGCTCAATCGCTCTATGCATAAAGCGGCAAAGCGCGAAAGCAAATATTTGTCAAAACCTATCACACAAGCCGATCTGAACGAAGCATTTAGACATGTGTTGCGCATTGCACAAGCTGAGGAGTGTGCCAGTTGCATTTCACAGGCGCAACTGGGCAAGCACCATATGCTCAAATGGGACGCGTGGAATAATTTATTATATTGTGTCACGCGTGTGTCTCACAAAAACTGAAACCCTTCGTTGTTTTACTACCTACCAAAAACTGGGTGGTTAACAATGCTTGTGGTTACTCATTTTCATGAGCTTGCTGGTCACAGTGGCATGCTTCACACTTTAGCGGATTTACGCGAACACTGCTGGTTGTCAAGTGCCAAGCAAGTAGTTGCGAAAAATTTTGCGCAAATGCATCACATGCCGCAAAGCGGTCCATTCACATTACCTGATTTTCACACGCTACCTGTCACTCGAACTCAATCACAAATCAAGCCATTTCAACACATTGGCATTGATTATATGGGACCGTTAGTTTATTCACAGAACGGTACCCGTCACAGTCAACACATTTTGTTGCTAACATGCTTCAGTACACGCGCCATCCATTTAGAGTCAACTAATAGTGTCTAGACAGCCGACACAATTATGGCTCTAAATCGCTTTATTTCGCGTCGCGGCATGCCGGACACAATTTGGTCCGACAATGCCCCCGCGTTCAAAAATTGTGTCAAATTACTGCCGGACGTAAAATGGCATTTTATCACAGCCAATAGTCCTTGGCAAGGCGGCGTGTACGAGCGCATGGTCGGCTTAGTCAAACGCTTTGTGTAACATTATCGTAAAATGTAAAAACCTATAATATTTAAGTTGACTTTCTTATGTTCTCTTTGGTATTCAATTAATTCAACTTATCAAGACTTCATTCATATTTACATTCCAATTCTAACATCTTCACATTCGCCATTTAATATCTCAAGCGATGTTGTTTACAACGTGCGCTTCACATCGCTCACATATTTAGATCTTAGTCATTGCTCACATTCCGCCACATTTCCTTGACAAGCAGCACGCATATACGCCGTCATGTTTATATTAAGCGGCGGGCCCGCCCCGAGTGGGGGGCCGGGCCCGCGCGCCATTTCAAATGCTGTCTGGCTTGGCTCACATTTTCACTATCTTGCCAGTTTAGCTCGCTTTTCATCGGAGAAGCGAGCGGGCAAGGATTGAACTTTCACAATTGGAAATGTTGGGTAAAAATCGGAGATTAGAGCCGACCGATTGGCGCCAAACCAATCGCCATCGGTCTGGCCCTTAAAAGCCGATTTCACAGCTAAAATCGGCAGTGTTTGCAACCTCGTCAACTTCACACGAATCTCTTCCTAGGATCTAAATAAGCGCCGTAGTCACTTTATTAAGTCGCTTGTTTTTGGTGCTAAGTTTAACGCTTTGTGCTTTAAGTCACCTCAGTGCTTTATTTCACACCTGCGCTGTTTGAGGTGCTTTATTCACCACCGCGCCACTTAATTGTCGCCTTTTGTCGTAATTAAGTGCCTACTTTAAATTGCCTTATTTCTCCGGTAATTAGAGCTTCTTTTACGTTTTATTTAAGTAATTAATTTAGTTGTAAATTAATTCCTTTGTTTACGTATATTTTTATATATATTTTATTTACATTTATTTCTTTGTATTTAATTGTCTAAATAAAAACGTTTGTCAAAACCTTTGGTAAACAATCTAAATTTGCTTCACACTAACTCACGTCAATTCACTTCAACTCAACTAATCACATTTGATAAAATAACGGAACGTCAACTAGAGACGACGCTTCACGTCAACTTACATACGTTCACATTTGTCCTCTTCCTCGGTTAGGAATAGGAGCTGGTTCACAAGTCACTTCATCAAGTTCCGTATTATTTTACATGGCGCAGCGAGCAGGGTGACTAATTAAACTAATTGGTCACTCTAATTAAGTCGTCTCGCGCGAAATTTCATTGGAAATTGTTTTTCACAGCCTGAGTCACACGCACGAGGTTACGGTAATACGGTTTTGGACGCAAAATCGTTAGTAGCGCGTGCATATTTACTTACGATTTTACAAGTACAAGTCACAAGAAACGAAATATTTATTTTTATTATTTTATTTCGTTCACAGCTAGCTACCACTTTGCCAATAAGCAATCAATCGATCGAGATTTGCTATGGAGGAACGCGTACGCGCTCAGCGAGGCGCCGCCGCCGCCGCAGCTATGCCTGTGAGCAACGTAGATGAGTCCGACACAACTCATCCATTGACTCAACATAGCCGGGCGTTGACTGGAGTGCGCAACGGAGTGCTACGTTTCACATCCAAACCGATTCCTAAAATCGTCAAAGACGAGTCACAACCCGCCGCCGTAAACATACGCGCGGCGGAGGAAGTATTAGAATTACTTCAGGCCTACGGCTACCAAGCCGAGATGAAACGCTCGGACCTGTCTACGGCTATGGACAAATTCACAACTATTGTCCAAGATTACATCACAAGCCTAGACAGAGACGAAGACGGAGTGGCCGAAGAGATAAAGAGCGCCAACGCAAAATTGGAGCGCGCGCTCTACTCGGGCTCGAACAACGCGATGATGCTCATGGATGAGCTGGAATCGAGGATGGCGACCGCCCAAGCGCAAATCAAATCCGTGGAAAGGTTGATACTTTCCTTGAAAGGTCAGTCAAATGTTAATGTTGATTTAACTACTCAACCCCCTTCACAACCCCCTTACAACATTGTCAATATGGGAAGTAGTTTTCAACCTTCACAACCGGAAACTTTATTAAAGTTACCTAAAATCGAGCTTGCTAAGTATAACGGTGATCCGTTGGAATGGGCAGCTTGGTGGGAGATTTTTCGAGCTCAAATTCACGACCGAGCTAATTTGTCAACTGGTATGAAATATACATACCTCAAGCTCAGCCTTACCGGTCCAGCAGCAGAACTGCTGGCCGGATTAAAAGGTGATGGTCGAGATTACATCACAGCGGTCACCATGTTAAAATCAAACTTTGGTGAAACGCATCGGGTACAAGCCGCCCTTTGGGATAAATTGTATTCACTTGAAAAACCTTCGTCAAGAGGAGACTCTCTCACAAATTTCACAAGAACCCTTTTGTCAACTCTCAATCAACTTAGAGAAAGGGGTGAAAGTGTCGATTCTGGTGCAGTGTTAAGAATAATTCGTGGTTATCTTCCCGATAATATTGTTCTTGCCGTCACAGAAGAACATCGGAATTCGATGCGCACTGCTGCAACCGACGACACAGAACTCACAGTCGTCAGGTTTGTTGATGCATTAACTACCATTGCTCGTGCTCGGTTAGATGCGATGAAAACTGAACCACAAAATTCACAATCTTCAAATGTTGTTCAGAAATCACAAAATTCATCGTTAAAAAAGCCACAAAATGGAGGGGGTTGGCAACAGCAAAAGAAAAAGGGAAATAAATCACAAAATACCTTTTCAAAACAAAAACCTATTCACAATACGGTTGCTTTTGCTGGTACCAATGCTAATGTTGGTAAGCAACAAGGAAAAAATAAAATTCCACTCAACCTCCCAGAACTCCCGCGATCGGAGCGATTAGTCAAAAGCAGTCCTCACAACCTGCTGCTGACTATCGCAAGCCGAAATTCGAGTGCTTGTTCTGTGGCATCAAGGAGCACTACACAACTGATTGCCCTCAATACGTCACACCGAGAGAGCGCACTGAACGGTTGCAAGCTTTGGGCGATGTGTGCACGCGCTGCACACGCAGAGGCCATCAAGCGTCACAGTGCACTCAACGACTGAGTTGCTACTATTGTCGCCAGATTGGTCAGCATCACGGGGCGTTCTGTCCTACCAGACAGGCACCCGCCAGGCGTCAGGTAAACAATTCACAAAATAAAGCCTTTGTCAAAGCAACGAGCGCTAATTTTGTCAACGCTCAGGTAATCACAACGGGCGCGGCTTCGTCACATGCACCGCCATCGTATCCGCCTTCACACACGGAACCAATGAGCGTGTGTGCCATCCCCCCGGACGAGAACGATTTCCGGTGGAGACAGCATACGCTGTATCAACTGGATATGGACGGCCCGCTGGACATGGGCGAATGGCCGAGGCCCGCGAACGAGCTCCAGGCTAGAGCTCAAGAGGAAGCCCGCAAGTATCACAGCGAAAATGAGCTGTGGACGACGCTCCGCGCCAGCCTCATCAAGGACGGCATGGACATGGAGACCGTCGAAGCCAAAATCCACGGCTTCCAGCAGAAACGGTACGAGATGTACCCACACCTCAACCCGAACCAAATGTCATCGTCGGTGCCACTTCAACCCAGTCACAGGCCCATGGTGGAAGTGCTGAGCGCACAAGCGGGTTACGGTAACCCCAACACCGCTACCAGGCAGCAGGCCGAACAAGAATGTGAGTTCGATTTTGCACCTATTGTTCGTTTGCAAGTGGCCCAGGCTTCATTAATTAATAAAGACGCTGAATTAAATCGAGTCACAGACCCTTTGTTAATATTCTTTGACACTGGATGCGAATATTCATACATTAAAGCATCCGTGGCAAATGAGTATAACTTTGAAAACAAAGGAGATGTTGTTCTTCAAATGAACGTGTTTGCGACAAAAACGCCTGTCACAGTCAATACGTTTTTGGTCGAGGCTGTCATGCCTATTTACAAACACGTCGACAATAAGGGCAATATGTTACAAATTCCGCTCACTTTACGTGCAGTGGATAATTTGGCAACATATGCATGCCCACCTCCTTTGTCACAAGATGACAAAACAGTCATTTATATTGTGTACGGTGAACATGCACAAGAACAATTCGCGGAACCGCTTGAATTGACCGAAATGACTGATGAGTTTTGTCACAAACTATGTCAACCAGATGTAGTCATTGGTCAAGACTATTATTGGAAGTTCGACATTCGACCAACAGAAATCGAACTCCCATCTGGATTGATCATAGTCGAATCAATACTTGGATTGATGCTAGGCGGAAATGCGTCATCACAGTCATTTGTCACAACACCCGACATTTCACCACATCAATTCATGGTTTCATGCAGTTCACATGCTTTATCAGCTGTTGCTGTTGGCCAAGAGACATTATTTCAATTTCACAGTCTCGAGTCAATAGGTATCACAGATGATCCATTATCACATGATGACGACATAGCTGAACAGTTAATTCTGGAGTCAATTACTCTCGATCCAGAAACTGGTCGCTATAGCGTAGATTGGCCATTCAAATCAACAATTCAAGAATTGCCAACCAACAATGCAGAAGCATTTCGCCGCTTTCTGTCACTGTTGAAACGGTTTCGAAAAGATCCCGATTTATTCGCCACATACGCGAAAGTCATCTCAGATCAACTTCACAAGGGTGTCATAGAACCCGTCTATGGTTCACAAGATGGTTTGCAAGAACACATCTTACCTCACCAACCTGTCATCACACCTGGCAGATCGACAACATGTCGAATAGTGTATGATGGTTCTGCAGGCAAGCCAAGTCTCAATAATTGCTTATTTCGAGGCCCAGTTCTCACACCACTGGCGCTCGGATTAATGCTTCGCTTCAGAGCCGGAAAAGTGGTGTTGTTAGCAGATATTGAGAAAGCATTTTTACAAATTGCTCTTCACCCAAAATCACGCGCTTTCACAAAATTTTACTGGCTGCGTGATGACACTATTCCATCTCATGAAGACAATATTCAAATGATGCAATTCACAAGGGTGCTGTTTGGTCTCACATGCAGTCCATCCATTTTGTCAACTGTTATCAAATATCACCTAGAAGCGGAATTAGCTCACATGCATCCCGCTGAAACCAATGAACAAATGAAACTGGAGCTGTTGCTCAACAGCATTTACGTTGATAATTTAGTTATCAGCGTAGATGATGACAAATATGCAATACAGCTCTATCGTTTAATTAAAGCTGTTTTTGCAAGAGCAAATTTCAACATGCGCGAATGGATGACAAATTCACCTATGGTTTCGGAGAAAATCAAACCTGATGACCTCAACCCGAAAAAGTCACAATATATCAAAGTAATGGGTCTCGTTTACGATCACATTGAAGACACCATTGCGGTGCCAGCTCCCAAGAAAGATTTCACGCTCATTGTCACAGCCACACGCCGCAATTTAAACAAATTGCTGGCTTCAACATACGATCCTATTGGCGTCACAGCACCCGCGTTATTTCGGTTGAAATTTCGCGTGTCACAAATAATTCAAAGGTGCAATATCACAACCTGGGATGAACTCATCGAAGACCCAGAGGCGGATGACTTACTGGACGATTTAAAACGACATCTCTCGTCCATAAGTCAAATCAAATTCCCGCGCTCATTTCATTCTTTTGGCATCGATGTCAAAGCCGTCACACGGCCATTAGAATTACATGTGTTTTGTGATGCCTCAAAAGATGGATATGCCGTTTGCGCTTATTTGCGTCAAAAAGCGATTTCACCTGACGAATATGGCTATGAAGATGACCGATATTTTAGTGGTTTTCTCACAGCTCGCACAAAACTAGCCCCACTTCCGTCAAAACAAGGTCAACCCCTCACAATCACACGCTTGGAATTGCTAGGTGTCACAATTGGTGCACAGCTCATCGATTATTTACATCATGAACTCGTTGAGCTGGGTGGATGGAAAATTCACAGTAATTTCCTTTGGACCGATAGCACAGTTGTCATCGGCTGGCTATATACCGCAAAGCCGCTGGCTACTTTTGTCAACAATCGGGTCACAAAAATCCATTCACTAATGTCAAAACATTGCATTCAAATTTGCAAGGTTGCTACAAAAGACAACCCAGCCGACATTGCGTCACGGTGTTGTACTTTTGATCAACTAATGATCGAAACAATGTGGTTTACCGGACCCACATTTTTAGCTGAACCTCTCACATCAACCATGCTTGACATTTCGCAATATCAAGCGCAACCTGTCACCAAAGATCTTGCGAAAGGCGACACTCACATCAGTCAACCTTTATATGCTGGAGCAGTAACTTCACAGCCTGTTTCACAGCCTGATTCACAACCAGCTAATGCTCTTGCACAGCAAGTACCTGTCAATTTGGACCCCAATTTGTCACAAAATGTCACTCCTCAAAATCCGTTTGTCGAAAGTCGACAACGTCACATCCCTTCAAATCCATTCGAAATCGACATTCGACGATTTTCAACACTGTCAAAATTGTTGCGTACTGTCGTATATCTGCTTCGTGTCAAAACATATTGGCTAAATCGCTCCATGCATAAAGCTGCAAAGCGCGAAAGCGAATATTTATCAAAACCCATCACACAAGCTGATTTAAACGAAGCATTTAGACATGTATTGCGCATTTCACAGGCAGAGGAATGTGCCAGTTGCATTTCACAAGCGCAACTTGGCAAACACCACATGCTCAAATGGGACGCGTGGAATAATTTATTATATTGTGTCACGCGTGTGTCTCACAAAGAACACCGAAACCCTTCGTTGTTTTACTACCTGCCAAAGACCGGGTGGTTAACAACGCTAGTGGTTACTCATTTTCATGAGCTTGCTGGTCACAGTGGCATGCTTCACACTTTAGCAGATTTACGCGAACACTGCTGGTTGTCAAGTGCCAAGCAGGTAGTTGCAAAAATTTTGCGTAAATGTGTCACATGCCGCAAAGCGGAAGGAGGTCCATTCACATTACCTGATTTTCACACATTACCTGTCCCTGGAACTCAATCACAAATCAAGCCATTTCAACATATTGGCATTGATTATATGGGACCGTTAGTTTATTCACAGAACGGAACCCGTCACAGTCAACACATTTTGTTGCTAACATGCTTCAGTACACGCGCCATTCATTTAGAGTCAACCAATAGTGTCTCGACAGCCGACACAATTATGGCTCTAAATCGTTTTATTTCACGTCGAGGCATGCCGGACACAATTTGGTCCGACAATGCCCCAGCATTCAAAAATTGTGTCAAAATGCTACCGGACGTAAAATGGCATTTTATCACAGCCAACAGTCCTTGGCAGGGTGGCGTGTACGAACGCATGGTAGGCTTAGTTAAACGCTTGCTCAAAAAAGCATGCGGACGACGTTGTCTCACATGGCATGAATTTCTCACAGTCATGCTTGACGTCGAATTCTCCGTCAATACGCGACCATTGTCATACTTGTCAAACACAGACATTGGTGCAGCGATACTGCGCCCAATACATTTTCTTTGGGGCACCCCACCACCATGTTACATGGATGAAAAACGTGAGTTGGAACTCAATTCCACCACGATTGAACCCATGCAAAAAATTCCAAAAGAGGAATGGGAAAGAATGACGGATGGATCTTTCAACTTCACACCCTCACAAATCAACAAAACCTACACACTCACACCCCCACGTGTCAATGACGTCAACTGCATTGACGAAATTGCACTCAACTCTGTGCCTGAAAAGGACAGAGATGACATCACATTACTTTGGGACCAAATTCGTCACAATCGTGAAGTGCTTTGGTATGAGTGGTCACGTCAATACATTGACCTACTCAAAGATCGAGCTAAAAATCAACGCTTGAAAAAAGGCACAATCAACTAAGCTCCCAAACGTGGCCAAGTGGTGTTAATCACAGATGATAAACAGCCACGCGGCATGTGGCAAATGGGCCGCGTTCACGAAATACACGTGTCAAGCGATGGCAAAATACGCGCAGTCACAGTATTGTCAAGTAACGGCCGTCGCACACGTAGATCTCCATCTAACCTAGTGCCTCTTGAAATCGACACAGAGGACGGTGTTGAATATAAAATCTACACTGAGGTAAAAGATGATGATAATTCACAACCTTCACCTGATAAGGGTGATGAGTCACAAACAGATCAATCACATCAACAATCACAATCTTCACAACAAGATGCAAGACGCGCAAACCCACGTCAAACATGTCGCTACACTGGCACATATTCGTTCTGGGGAAACGTGTCGCATTTAATGGCGCTCACGTTGCTAATACAATCAAAATTAGCCAACGCGCTCACATGGACAGATCAATATCACAAAACTTTCAATCTGTGCCATAAAACACGCACTGGTCACGCAATTCAACTTCCGGAAAAAGTAACATGTCACTTTCCTCAAGTTACAGCCATAGAGGATATTGTGGTGTCCATATGGACGTTGCGTGTTCAGCCGCAAACGACACCAATTTATAGATGCTTTCAACAAGAGCATACTATAGTCACGTATATGAGTCTGGTGGGCGGAAAAGCTATGCTGCCACCAGAAATCATTAAAAACCACAGAGTCACAACCTACGATTGCATGATCGCCTACCAAAATAAAACTTGGAAAGGCGAACCCTTAATAAAAATTGGTCATGCATTGTGGAGTACCAACAAATCACTTCACATCGATTATTGTTACTTTTGTCACAATCTGAGTAACACAGTAATGAACTTTCACATAGAGGAAGGTGTGGTCGCAAGTCTTGACGGAAAGAAAATAGTTTCCGAAATTCAAGATCTGTCACATTGCAACCCACAAGCCGGCTATTGTTATGACAGCGACAATGGCGTCTCTTTATGGAATGCTACTGCCTTTAACAAGCAGTGTGCATTCCAAGAGATTGGTCAATTCGATGCGCAATATTCACAAAATCACTACATAGTGGAAAAATTGCAAGCTGCATTTTCTGTCACATGGAGATCACAACAATTTCCAAATAATGCAGAATGCGTGCCAAAAGACGCAAAATATATTGACCAGGGTTCAGCATTTATTCAATTTCTTCGATATCAACTTAAGAAATTGAAAAAACCTGAAACCGAAAAAGCTCCACTTCATTTCAAACTCGCACCAAATCTTGATGTTGGAGTGTTTCACTTGCTCACAGCCCGTCAACAATACGAAGTTGACAAAATTGCACATCTAGAACAAAAACAATTAGGATCTATCTGGCAACAATTATGTCACATCCGTCAGACCCAACTAGATATAATTCATGCAATTGTCACATTCAATCCCACACTTGGCTTGCGAGCATTGCTAGGACGTCAAAATCTCTATGCTGAATGGCATGGAGATATATTAATGTTCTGGGATTGTAAACCAGTCACAGCAGAAATTATTTATTTTCAACACGAATATAACAATACTTGTTATAAATTTCTCCCGGTCAAAGTCACAAATCACCCACATATTATGTTCGTTGCTCCTGGCACCAATGATCTGATCACACATTCACCAATAGATCATTGTCTCATGAAAGATCACAAATATTATCAATTAAATGATAATTCATGGGCCAACGAAAATGGACCAACGAATTTGCACGTCACAAAACTCCCAATCGAATTAATTTGGGCTGGCTCGTGGAAACCATTCACACTAAATGTTTCCGGGTCACCAGGTGTAAGCATGACTGATATTGCATTCAGTATCATGGCTGCACATCATCACTTTCAAAATTTGCAACGACTCGAACAACAAGTCACACGTTCAGTCGATTATATTGCAACAAAATCCAACGATCCTAAAGCAGTGCAAGCATATATTGCTGGCATCGGCCAAGGGGTTGGTGCATATTTTGAAGGTGTAGGAAAAGAATTGGGTCACATCATTCACGGTAGTGTCACAGGTGGTGTGTCTGCATTAGACACGTTACTTACTGGGCCACTTCAAACAGCTGTGAACATCATACTCATTATTATCACAATTGCTTGTATTGGGTATATTGGTTATGTTTACATGCAGTGGCGGCTCGTAACCAGCAGGGGTATGCTGCCAGACATCAAGGGCTTTTTCCGAAGAAAGGGCAGAAGGGACAGAAACCCAAACAAATGGGAACCCCGTCCGTTCAGCAAGGAAAAATCGGTAAGCGACGGCGACGTAACCGCCAGAAGAAACCGACAAGCGGCTTCAACAAACCCGCTTTGTCAAATCAAACCGTCACACAATCGTCAAGTTCGTCACAGTTACCTTCAAAGTTTGTCACACCCCTCAAACGAGTATCTCCATTCAAACGGCTTTCAGGACGCACGGTACAGCCTAGATCGGATCCCCCGGTCGGTTATAGTACCGAACGCGCCGAAGAAATCGAAATGGAGACGGGTGCGCGCCGGGTCACAAAACCTGCACCCCTCTGCGAGTCACAACCGCAGAGCTCGTCACCAAACGCCAGACTCACAGTCACCGAGCCTGTCACAACGGAAGTCACAATGGAAAACGCGATCCCTGACCGCAAGCCCTTGCAAAAGCGACTCAAGAGATTCGCTGGAGTCGCAGGGCTCCCAGGTGAGCAGAAATCGTCACACCAGACATTTTCCTTTATACCCCAAACTTTTCACAAATTCAATAACATCAATAAAAAACTGGTCAAATCAAAAGTTAAACGATCTAAAAAGATCCGTGACCTTCCTCAAACAAACACCTTCACAGTCCGACATAGAAATCGGAGAGATGGAAGAAAGTCACGATCAAGATCTAGATCCCCCTCCGTACCATTTGACCAAGTCAACTCAATCACTTCACAGTGTACGACCTCATTCACAACCTCCCATGTCCCCTTGCTATCAAGCCAACCGCTTGCAGCATCGGAGCAATGGCAGCCCACCGAGCCGTCGAAGACGATCGTCGACGAGACCGACGCGCTCCGACAAGCCTTCGAGAGGCTCGCCGAGGAATCGGAGAAGCTCCCCAACTGGCCGGGAAGACCAGCGGGGGCCCCAGAAGACCAGGCGCCCGGACACGGGGAAGGCAGCCAGCCTGAGGAGGATGCCGTCGAACCCATGGACGAGCATCATGAGGAGGGCCGGGAAAATGCCGGCGTCGAAGACGCCGACGATCTGCTACCACAGGAGTGATGAGAGTATCACAGGCGTTTGATTTTGATTTTGTTTCACATCAATTTGCCGAGATTGGCTGAGATAAAATTAAATTAAATTTAATTTTTATTCTAGTTTCGGGAGTGTGTAACATTATCGTAAAATGTAAAAACCTATAATATTTAAGTTGACTTTCTTATGTTCTCTTTGGTATTCAATTAATTCAACTTATCAAGACTTCATTCATATTTACATTCCAATTCTGACATCTTCACATTCGCCATTTAATATCTCAAGCGATGTTGTTTACAACGTGCGCTTCACATCGCTCACATATTTAGATCTTAGTCATTGCTCACATTCCGCCACATTTCCTTGACAAGCAGCACGCATATACGCCGTCATGTTTATATTAAGAGGCGGGCCCGCCCCGAGTGGGGGGCCGGGCCCGTGCGCCATTTCAAATGCTGTCTGGCTTGGCTCACATTTTCACTATCTTGCCAGTTTAGCTCGCTTTTCATCGGAGAAGCGAGCGGGCAAGGATTGAACTTTCACAATTGGAAATGTTGGGTAAAAATCGGAGATTAGAGCCGACCGATTGGCGCCAAACCAATCGCCATCGGTCTGGCCCTTAAAAGCCGATTTCACAGCTAAAATCGGCAGTGTTTGCAACCTCGTCAACTTCACACGAATCTCTTCCTAGGATCTAAATAAGCGCCGTAGTCACTTTATTAAGTCGCTTGTTTTTGGTGCTAAGTTTAACGCTTGGTGCTTTAAGTCACCTCAGTGCTTTATTTCACACCTGCGCTGTTTGAGGTGCTTTATTCACCACCGCGCCACTTAATTGTCGCCTTTTGTCGTAATTAAGTGCCTACTTTAAATTGCCTTATTTCTCCGGTAATTAGAGCTTCTTTTACGTTTTATTTAAGTAATTAATTTAGTTGTAAATTAATTCCTTTGTTTACGTATATTTTTATATATATTTTATTTACATTTATTTCTTTGTATTTAATTGTCTAAATAAAAACGTTCGTCAAAACCTTTGGTAAACAATCTAAATTTGCTTCACACTAACTCACGTCAATTCACTTCAACTCAACTAATCACATTTGATAAAATAACGGAACGTCAACTAGAGACGACGCTTCACGTCAACTTACATACGTTCACATTTGTCCTCTTCCTCGGTTAGGAATAGGAGCTGGTTCACAAGTCACTTCATCAAGTTCCGTATTATTTTACACGCTTGCTTAAAAAAGCATGCGGCCGACGTTGTCTCACATGGCATGAGTTTCTCACAGTCATGCTCGACGTCGAATTCTCCGTCAACACGCGACCATTGTCATATTTGTCAAACACAGACATTGGTGCAGCGATACTGCGCCCAATACATTTTCTTTGGGGCACCCCACCACCATGCTACATGGATGAAAAACGTGAGTTGGAACTCGATTCCACCACGATTAAACCCATGCAAAAAATTCTAAAAGAGGAATGGGATGGGCCAACTGATGGATCTTTCACTCTCACACCCTCACAAATTGAAAAATCCTACACATTCACACCCCCACGAGTCAATGACGTCAATTGCATTGACGAAATTGCACTCAACTCTATGCCTGAAAAGGACAGAGATGACATCACACTACTTTGGGATCAAATTCGACATAACCTTGAAGTACTCTGGTATGAGTGGTCACGTCAATATATCGACCTACTCAAAGATCGAGCTAAAAATCAACGCTTGAAAAAGGGCACCATCAACGAAGCTTCCAAACGTGGCCAAGTGGTGTTAATCACTGATGATAAACAACCACGCGGCATGTGGCAAATGGGCCGCATTCACGAGATACACGTGTCAAGCGATGGCAAAATACGTGCAGTCACAGTATTGTCAAGCAACGGCCGTCGCACACGTACATCTCCATCTAACCTCGTGCCTCTTGAAATCGACACAGAAGACGGTGTTGAATATAAAATTGACACTGAAATAAAAGATGATGATAAATCACAACCTCCACCTGACAATGGTGATGATTCACAAACAGATCAATCACATCAACAATCACAATCTTCACAACAAGATGCAAGACGCGCAAACCCACGTCAAACATGTCGCTACATTGGCACATATTCGTTCTGGGGAAACGTGTCGCATTTAATGGCACTCACGTTGCTAATACAATCAGAATTAGCTAACGCGCTCACATGGACGGATCAATATCACAAAACTTTCAATCTGTGCCATAAAACACGCACTGGTCACGCAATTCAACTTCCGGAAAAAGTAACATGTCACTTTCCTCAAGTTACCGCCACTGAGGATATTGTGATATCCATATGGACGTTGCGTGTTCAGCCGCAAACGACACCTATTTATAGATGCTTTCAACAAGAGCATACTATAGTCACATACATGAGTCTGGTGGGTGGAAAATCGATGTTGCCACCAGAGATCATTAAAAATCACAGAGTCACAACCTACGATTGCATGATCGCCTACCAAAATAAAACTTGGAAAGGCGAACCCTTAATAAAAATCGGTCATGCATTGTGGAGCACCAACAAATCACTTCACATTGATTATTGTTACTTTTGTCACAATATGAGTAACACAGTGATGAATTTTCACATAGAAGAAGGTGTGGTTGCAAGTCTTGACGGAAAGAAAATTGTTTCCGAAATTCAAGATTTGTCACATTGCAACCCACAAGCCGGCTATTGTTACGACAGCGACAATGGCGTCTCTTTATGGAATGCTACTGCTTTCAATAAACAGTGTGCATTCCAAGAGATTGGTCAATTTGATGCGCAATATTCACAAAATCATTATGTAGTGGAAACATTACAAGCTGCATTTTCGGTCACATGGAGATCACAACAATTTCCAAATAATGCAGAATGCATACCAAAAGATGCAAAATATATTGACCAAGGCTCGGCATTCATTCAATTTCTTCGATATCAACATAAGAAATTGAAAAAGCCGGAAGCCGAAAAGGCTCCTCTTCATTTCAAGCTCGCACCAAATCTCGATGTTGGTGTATTTCACTTGCTCACAGCCCGTCAACAATATGAAGTTGACAAAATTGCACATCTCAAACGAAAACAATTTGGATCCATCTGGCAACAATTATGTCACATCCGTCAAACCCAGCTGGATATAATTCATGCAATCGTCACATTCAATCCCACGCTTGGCTTGCGAGCATTGCTAGGACGTCAAAATCTCTATGCTGAATGGCATGGAGATATATTGATGTTCTGGGATTGTAAACCTGTCACAGCAGAAATTATTTATTTTCAACATCAATATAACAATACTTGTTAAAAATTTCTGCCGGTCAAAGTCACAGACCACCTGCATATTATGTTCGTTGCTCCCGGAACCAATGATCTAATCACACATTCACCAATAGATCATTGTCTCATGAAAGATCACAAATATTATCAATTAAATGATAATTCATGGGCCAACGAAAACGGACCAACAAATTTGCATGTCACAAAACTCCCAATCGAATTAATTTGGGCTGGCTCGTGGAAACCATTCACACTAAATGTTTCCGGGTCACCAGGTGTAAGCATGACTGACATTGCATTCAGTATCATGGCTGCACATCACCACTTTCAAAATTTGCAGCAACTTGAACAACAAGTCACACGTTCAGTCGATTATATTGCAACAAAATCCAATGATCCTAAAGCCGTGCAGGCATATATTGCTGGCATCGGCCAAGGGGTTGGTGCATATTTTGAAGGTGTAGGAAAAGAATTGGGTCACATCATTCACGGTAGTGTCACAGGTGGTGCGTCTGCATTAGACACGTTACTTACTGGGCCACTTCAAACAGCTGTGAACATCATACTCATTATTATCACAATTGCTTGTATTGGGTATATTGGTTATGTTTACATGCAGTGGCGGCTCGTAACCGGCAGGGGTATGCTGCCAGACATCAAGAGCTTTTTCCGAAGAAAGGGCAGAAGGGACAAAAGCCCAAACAACAGGGGCCTCCGTCCGTTCAGCAAGGAAAAATCGGTAAGGACGGCGACGTAACCGCCAGAAGAAACCGAAAAGTGGCTTCAACAAACCCGCTTTGTCAAGACAAACCGTCACACAATCGTCAAGTTCGTCACAGTTACATTCAAAGTTTGTCACATTCCTCAAACAAGTTTCTCCATTCAAACGGCTTTCAGGACGCTCGGTACAGCCTAGATCGGATCCCCCGGTCGGTTATAGTACCCAGCGCGCCGAAGAAATCGAGATGGAGACGGGTGCGCGCCGGGTCACAAAACCTGCACCCCCCTGCGAGTCACAAACGCAGGGCTCGTCACCAAACGCCAGATTCACAGTCACAGAGCCCGTCACAACGGAGGTCACAATGGAAGACGCGATCCCTGACCGCGAGCCCTTGCAAAAGCGACTCAAGAGATTCGCTGGAGTCGCAGGGCTCCCAGGTGAGCAGCAATTGTCACACCAGACATTTTCCTCTATACCCCAACAAATTCAATAACATCAATCAAAAACTGGTCAAATCAAAAGTTAAACGATCTAAAAAGATCCATGACTTTCCTCAGACAAACACCTTCACAGTCCGACATAGAGCTCGGAGAGATGGAAGAAAATCACGTTCAAGATCTAGATCCCCCTCCGTACCATTTGACCAATTCAACTCAATCACTTCACAATGTACGACCTCATTCACAACCTCCCAAGTCCCCTTGCTACCAAGCAAACCGCTTGCAGCAACGGAACAATGGCAGCCCGCCGAGCCGTCGAAGACGAGCGTCGACGAGACCGACACGCTCCGACAAGCCCTCGAGCAGCTCGTCGAGGAATCTTAGAAGCTCCCCAACTGGCCAGGTCGACCAGGTGGGGCCCCAGAAGACCAGGCGCCCGGGCACGGGAAGGCCGCCAGCCTGAGGAGGATGCCGTCGAACCCATGGACGAGCATCATGAGGAGGGCCGGGAAAATGCCGGCGTCGAAGACGCCGACGATCTGCTACCACAGGAGTGATGAGAGTATCACAGGCGTTTGATTTTTGATTTTTATTTTCACATCAAGTGCCGTGATTGGCTGTGTTAAAATTAAATTAGATTTAATTTTTAATTCTCGTTTCGGGAGTGTGTAACATTATCGTAAAATGTAAAACCTTTAATATTTAAGTTGACATCCTTATGTTCGCTTTTATATTTAGTTAATTCAATTTATCAAGATTCCATTTTAATTCACATTCCATTTTTAACATCTTCACATTCGTCATTTAATATCTCAAGCGATCTTGTTTACAACGTGCGCTTTACGTTGCTCACATATTTAGATCTTAGTCATTGCTCACATTCCGCCACATTTCCTTGACAAGCAGCATGCAAATACGCCAAGCGAGGGGCCGGGCCCGCGCGCCATTTCAAATGCTGTCTGGCTTGTCTCACATTTTCACTATCTTGCCAGTTTAGCTCGCTTTTCATCGGAGAAGCAAGCGGGCAAGGATTGAACTTTCACAATTGGAAATGTTGGATAAAAATCGGAGATTAGAGCCGACCAGTTGGCGCCAAGCTAGTCGCCATCGGTCTGGCCCTTAAAAAGCCGATCTCACAGCTAAAATCGGCAGTGTTTGCAACCTCGTCAACTTCACACGAATCTCTTCCTAGGATCTAAATAAGCGCCGTTGTCACTTTATTAAGTTGCTTATTTTTGGTGCTAAGTTTAACCCTTGGTGCTTTAAGTCACCTCAGTGCTTTATTCACACCCGCGCTGTTTGAGGTGTTTTGTTCACAACCGCGCCACTTAATTATCGCCTTTTGTTGTAATTAAGTGCCTTCTTTAAATTGCCTTATTTCTCCGGTAATTAGAGCTTCTTTTACGTTTCATTTAAGTAATTAATTTAGCTGTAAATTAATTCCTTTATTTACGTATATTTTATATATTTTATTTACATTTATTTCTTTGTATTTAATTGTCTAAATAAAAACGTTCGTCAAAACCTTTTGAAAACAATCTAAATTTGCTTCACACTAACTCACGTCAATTCACTTCAACTCAACTAATCACATTTGATAAAATAACAGAACGTCAACTAAGAGACGACGCTTCACGTCAACTTTCATACGTTCACATTTGTCCTCTTCCTCGGTTAGGAATAGGAGCCCGTTCACAAGTCAATTCAACAAGTTCCGTATTATTTTACATGGTGTGGCCACACAAGCTACTGTATTTCCTCGAAATACCCCCATCAAAATGGACACTATGAAATAATTACCCACCCCCTCGAAATACCCCCCCCCCAAATTGTGTGTACAGTTAACGTACATGACAAAACTGCGGTTTGTGATTTGGCCAATGCAAAACACAGGTTAAAAACTATGAATTATTTCGGTGTCACAAGCAGAAATACCAACTAAAAGCATGATAATCTATGTTTACCTAGTAAAAAGTGTCACAAGGTCAAATTTTGGGCAATGTGATTGTGAATGTCACAAGCACGAATTGGGACCTTGCGCCGCCTATGCTGGGCACATTTGTAAAATATCATGCAGAGTGGCAATTGTCATGACGAATGTCTTGCAAAGTGTAAATTGTGTATCCAAATCGTGTTTTTTGTATCTATAGTATGTTTTGTATCTAAATCTTATGTTTTTGTATCCAAATGTTCACATAAAATTTGGATCCAACAACAACATAATTTGGATATGAAACATAAGATTTAGAAATAAAACAAAAGATTTGGACACAATTTGCTTGACAATTGATACTTTAATTTTTACATGTCATGACAATTTACACTTTACTTTACACTTGTCAAACCAATTGACATTTTACATGTCATTTGACACTTTACAATGCTTGGGACTGTCGCCAGATCCAGGAATAAACAGGTAGAAACTCAAGCAGAGAGATAAAATTTTACAAAAATATGACTTTTTATACAATTTTACAAAAATATGAATTTTTATACAATTTTACAAAACAATTTACAAAAATTTGAGTTTTTATACAATTTTTATTTTTATTCTTAAATTTTCCATTTTATTTTATTTTATTTTATTCTTGAATATTCCATTTTATTTTTATTTTTTTCTGAGATTTTGCCAACCCTGGTCACGGCGACGTGCTGACGACATACCGGCTACGTTAGTTTTCAACAGCCAGTTTTCAATCTGCCAAATTACTATAAAATTACTTTAAAATGAACTGGGTAGTCACAGAAAAAATACAGTATAATTTTCTCCATCACATGCCATTAACCGCATGTACTACAAAAGTATACATATTCCACAAAAAAAATATTTTGTCTGGAGCATTTTTCAAAAGAATTCAATAATGACTTCATAACATGAAAACTAACAAAAAAAACATGTTTTGATTTTTTTTCGGCAGCCGTTCTAGATGATTTTACTGAGTGTTTGCATGATTTTGGAAACAAAACAACAAGGAACAATGAAAACTAGCTTGTGTGGTGCCATTGAAAGGTAACATATATTTCCATTTTTATCTGTTTTTCTCCCTCTCATGAGTCTTTGATTGTAAATACTGTCATTTTTGGTTGATTTTATGAGAGGATGCTGTTGGCATCGAATGCTCATATAAATGTGTTTTAGTTTGCATTAGTGATGGAAACGCACCAGGAAAAATGGCGCCGTGCGCCAACCGACGCCAGAAATGATGGCGCCGTGCGCCAACCGACGCCAGAAATGATGGCGCCGTGCGCCAACCGACGCCAGAAATGATGGCGCCGTGCGCCAACCGACGCCAGAAATGATGGCGCCGTGCGCCAACCGACGCCAGAAATGATGGCGCCGTGCGCCAACCGACGCCAGAAATGATGGCGCCGTGCGCCAACCGACGCCAGAAATGATGGCGCCGTGCGCCAACCGACGCCAGAAATGATGGCGCCGTGCGCCAACCGACGCCAGAAATGATGGCGCCAGAGGCGCCAAGAATGAAATGTTACTATTTCCGCATGTAGGTTTATTATTTCAGAACCATTTATAAAACAGCACAGAGTGTTCTTACATTTTCCTGGAGCCAAAATGCCACAAAAACTATCAAATTTGCTTCATTTGACTCTTCAAATACATACTAAATTTTAAATTGTTACTCTGCTGTGAAATACATATTGCTCAAGCTTTATTGTAACTTATGTTCAAATGGAAAATGTATGATTGAATTGGAAAAAAAATCGAAAGGCATGTAAAAAATTTGACAAACAATAGAATGGTACTTTTTATTGTTCAGAATGTCTTACAGAACTTGCTCAGAATGTCTTACAAGCATAAATATTGGCAGAAAACTTTGAAAAGAAATTCGATGGCTGAACAAATCGGTATACTGATCGGTATACTATTATGATCATGGATAGGTACATTCATATTACCTATACCCTCAAAAAACACATACCGTATTTCTTCTCATAGAATGGTATATCTCCAACAGTACGGCACCCCCAAAACAACGACAGGTACAAATGTTGACGAAAAAGTAGAACGGCGCTCTTCTATAAGAAAAAATACGGTAATGCCAACGATAGGTGTGATGTGATCCGGTCAACTCCTACTCTGATATGATCGACATTTACATCACTTCCTCATTCATCCTAATCTAAGATCACCAATTCACCACAGTTTTAGTTCAAACACAATGAAAACGCCTAAAAACGAACATCACGAAAATCATCGACTTTGCTGGGAACATTGTCGGTGCGCATGGGGCCTTACTTTTATCCGCCGAAACCAGCGCCAACGCCGCCGCTCATAGAAGCCATATTTCCGAGTGCTTCCTTGGCCGCCTGCGACTGTGCCGGCGTCAGTTTTCTCTTGGACAGCGAGGACATGTCTCCTGGCTGCAGCATCGTGTTCAGCTCTGCTTAGATCAAACTGGGGGCAGTCCCAAGCCCTGTAAAGTGTAAAGTAAACTGTCAATCAAAACAAAAAAGAAAAGATTTTATTACTGAACTTTGCATGACAATTGACATTTGACTTTGCATTTGACTTTACATTTGACACTTTACTTTACACTTTACAGGGCTTGGGATTGGCACCAGGGCGAGCTCCCAGACCCTGTGAAATGCCCTGCTACATGTGAAATGTCATGTAAGTGTTGGAAGTCATGTAAAATGCCCTGTGAAATGTTAAATGCCATGCAAAGTTTTAAAAGTTATGTGAAATGGCCTGTAAAATGTCAAAAGTCTAGTAAAATGCCCTGGAATATCTGAAATATCATGCAAAGTGTCTAAAGCCATGTAATGTCATGGCAGTTGGCGTTTTACAGAGTATGTTTAACGATTTTTGACACTTTGCATAACATTTAACCTTTTACCGGGAGTTTCACGTCACTTTTGACACTTTGCACGACATTTGACATTTTACATGTCATTTTATATTACTTTTGACACTGTGCGTGACATTTGACATTTTTCAGAGCATTTTACAGGGTCTGGGAGTGGCACCTGGTACACTGGTTGATATTTATCTGTTGCTTGCTAATAAAACTTTATTATTAAGTCTGTGAATATACTCAATAACTACTCCACTATACGATTCGGTGATATGGCAAACTAAATTTTGTTACACTTCGACAGGGGGGAGGTCGTTCCGAGTAGTGATGGAAAAAGCGCCAGGAATTTGGCGCCAAGCGCCAAAAGTGCCAAAGGCCAATGGCGCCACTGAATAGTGCCAAGCACCAAAAGGGCCATGGCGGTTTTTTTGAATCCTAGCGCCATGCGCCAATGGCGCCAGAGCAAATTAGCGCCAAGCGCCAAAATGGCCATGGCGATTTTCGGAATCCCAGCGTCAAGCGCAAATGGCGCCTAGCATTCGAAAAATAACCCGTGATTTATATTTTTGAAAATCACAATAAATATAAATAACCCGTGATTTATATATATTTATATTTTTTCCAAATTCTGAGTGATATATTTATATTTATTTTTTAAATTTGAAAAAAATCACTGAGAAAATCACTCATACATTGTGGTGCAATGATTGCGCTAAAACATGTAATCTGTGCAAGAGAAATTTGTGAGTGATTTTCTCCAGAAAATCTCTCTGTTCATGTACAGCATTATTGGGTTAAAATTGTATTTGAAGCAGGTAAATATTGTGCCTACACACACTAGTTTTCACCCTGACTTTTTTGAAAACTGAAATGGCCAAAAACGGTGACATGTTTCCATCAAGTTTTCCACTACAATGCTATTTATATACATGGTGGCGCACATCAGGCGCATGGTTTCAATCTGCTCTCAACAAGTCAATTTTAAATGAAAACTGTTCAAATTTGGTATGGCAGTAGATAAATGCACCCCATTTAGTATGTAAAGAGCACACATTCATATAGCAAGATTTTTATGTTAGAATGTGTAGCACATTGAATGGACATTTTCCTTTGGAGTTATGTGAAGGAGAAGGTCTACAGTCCACAGTTGCCCAAAATGATGGACATTGAGCAGTTGAAGCATCTGATGGTCCAGCAGTCCAATGAAATTTTGCCTAGCATGTGTGTGAATGTTGTGGGTGAACTGCTTAATCATTTGGGTATTGTCGTATTGCGATAATGGCGGTGGTTCTGTGGAGTGATGTTCTTTCATATGGTTTGATGTATGTGAACATTTAGCGATATCAATGCGTGCTCTTAACATACCAAATGGGGTACATTTATCTACTGATATACCAAATTTCAGCACTTCTCATTAAAAATTGACGTGTTGGGAGCAGATTGAAACTGTGCGCCTGACGTGTGCCACCCGGTATGTTCAGTTTTCACAAATGGCATGAATTTTGGTGGGGTGGTGTTGGCAAATCACTAGTTTGATCACAACTCAAACTCAAATGATTACAAATGGTGACATCACCATCAATTAGTTTTCATTTTGTATGTGACAAAAATGTAAACTGTTTTAGTAACTTTTTATTGATGTCATCCTGCTATGAATTCTATGTTTTTGTTTTAGGTAATAAGCATCTCTCTATCTTATAACATACTTTTCTGAAATAAAACATGACTTTGAATCAAAAAATGCCAATTTGATGTGATCAAAATTTATCTACAGTGATTGAAAGCTCAGTTTACCACTTTTGAAAACTGATGATGCTTTGTGACTTGCACCAATGTCAGCTGTTTTCAAATTTGGGGAAAACTGTCACCATGGTGTCACCAGTGCCACTAGTGTCATCACAATGTTGTCACAATGTAGCCATGTGCCCAAAAATGAGTTTTCACAGCACATCACCATTGAAAAAGTGCTGAGCATGAGCGCCTATTTAGTCAAACGTCCATTGCCACAACCAGGCACTATAGGTTGAGTGCTAAATATTTGCAGTGCAAAATATTTTTGAAGTTTTCCTTGAGGTTGAACTGACGGTTGAATTTTTCTGTGATATTTGCTTGATGTTTTCACTTGTAAAATATTGTATGAATGAATACTGATTGTGGAATGATAATATATGGACTGTGGTATATTAGAGTACATTTTTTGTGCTTGCAAATGGTAAATAAAGCCCAGAATATTTCTTGAAATTGAAATAAAGTGCAAGTGATTTTTTGAGATTTTTTCAAGCTTACAGTTATTTTTTCAGTAATTTAATTATATTTTCTGGAGACCTAGAGTGATTTATATATATTTATATTTTTTCCAATATTGGAGTGATATATTTATATATATTTTCCAAAAAATCGGTGATTTTTTTGAATGCTAATGGCGCCAGAGCAAAATGGCGCCAATCGCCAGAAATGCTAAAATGGCGCTTTTTGCTTTTGCTTTGGCGCTAGCGCCAGGCGCCAGCGCCATGGCGCTTTTCCATCACTAGTCCCAAGTCTCGCGATCAACAAAAACGTGCAAAAAATATTCACGGGAATTCAAGCGTTGTATCATATTTCCCCGGAATAACCCGCGGCGGGTGATTCTTTCTAGGGTGTAAAAAAAATTTTTTTACGGAAAACGGAAATGGAAACAGAAAAATTTTTTCAGCGTCTGGAAAACGGAAAAAAAAGTTGCACTTGGCGGAAAACGGAAACAGAAACGGAAAAAAAATTGCAGCGGCCGGAAAACGGAAAAAGAGGCTGGAAAAACGGAAACAGAAAAAATCAAATTTGCACAGAAATGGAAAAACTTGCTGAAATTTCGCTGGAAGTGGAAAAAATTTGCAGCAATTTTGCTGGAAGCAGAAAAATTTTTACATGATTGACAATCTGCATGAATTTTTACCAGTTTGGCTGATCAGAAAACAGAAAGTTGAGCCAGAAAAAGGTAAAATGAGGCGGAAAAATGGAAAATAGAGGCGAAAAATGGAAAAAAAGCAGAAAAACTGGAAATTGAGGCGGAAAACAGAAAAAAAGCGGAAAAACTGGAAATTGAGGCGGAAAACGGAAAATGAGCCGGAAAAACGGAAACGGAAAAAAAGTTGCCAGAAAACATAACAGAAAATGAAGAAAAAAAATTTAAGCAGCTGGAAAACGGAACGGAAAACGGAAAACGGAAAACGGAAATTTGACATTCTAGCTGCGATCCAAACTGGCAGCAATTAATACGTCATGTGCAGTGCATACATGATGTATTTGCATCATTCAAGAGGGGGGGAGGTATTACGAGGGGTGTGGGTTATTAACTCATAGTGACTACTTTGAGAGGTGTATGTCGAGGGGGTATTTTGAGGAAATACGGTATTTATTTTTTGGTTCTTATGCACACTGACGATGGCAAAGAAAAGTTAGAAAATTAGAAATACTGTTAGAAATTAGAAATAATTAGAAAATGTTTTTACAAGTTTACGTTTTCCGAGGAAAACGGTATTTTACTCATGTTTACTCATAAGTAAGAGTATAAATGTGTCACTGTGTTTACTGTACTCGGGGGCGGGTAATAAAGTAATACTTATTTTGCATATACTTTGAAAAAATTTCAGTACTTTTAACAACTCTGGTCAACTGATGCATTTAATTACAACATCGATTACCTAAATATTGGACGGTTATTGCCACAGTAGAGCTGGGGGCTGTTATGTTAATTGAATTAAAGTACACGACTGTTTTCGAAGTTTACCTATGTGTAAACGTTTTCAACTTTCAAACTGGCCGAGTGCAGAAATTGTAAAGTACAATTTTTGTAAGTCAACGCGAATGAAATTGAAGACTTCTTTTCAGGAAAGAGAAGGAATAATTTTGAACTTTTACTCATGAAAATGTGGTCGTTTTTAAGTGTTACAAATCGTAGGGGCATTATCATGGGACAAATTTTCCATGTCAGTCCACAAAATAGCCCCCACAGTCCACAAATGTGGACAAGTCCACGAAATAATTGAAAATACTAAAAGTTCTAGGGCCAGTTCCACAAATTAAATGTAGAGAGTAAAAATTGAAGAGTAAAGTAAAAATTGAAAAGGAGAGTAAAAAGTATAGAGTAAAGTAAAAATTGAAAAGGATAGTAAAAATAAAAAGTAGAGTAAAAAGTAGGGGAAAAAACGCAGAGTAAAGGGATAAATTGAAGGAAAAAAAACGATAAAATTGACAAAATAAAAATAGAAAAGCGTGACACGTTGCGGTTCGACATATGCTGTCCGCGCACGGCCACTTTTCAAAACTATACGGCGACTTCTTTTTCTTTTTGAGCAATTTATTTTTTTGGAAACATCCGTGTAAAATCGGGTGGGCGCACCAGCGCCATCCCTCGCTGCCGAGGGAGGGTGCAGGCGACCCACCCATAATATGGTCAGACACACCAAAATACGGAAATTCGGACATTAAAACTCAGATAACTTAAGAACGCCATCAGATATAAGACAACCGTTTACTCCGTTGGAAAGCCCGTGTCGGAAAGTATCCTGACTCAGATTTTCAGGCCGATTGGTTGAACCGGCATAAAGTTATTTAAGAATTGCCGTCTGAGGTGCTGTTCTTGTTCTTGTTGTTGTTGTTGGGATGAAAAACTTCAAACTGCAATAACTTCCCCATGACACAATCAATTTTCATGAATGATGGCTCATATGAAAGAGCATATAATGCCATTGATCATTGTACAAAAATTTTATTGCAGGCTCCGCCCACTTTAGGACAGTGGCTGTTTGAAATTTTCAAACATGAATAAAATTAAAATTTGAATACAAACTTGGCAATAAAAATAATTTGTTGATGTGCGCAGTGGCGAGAGCTTTCAAATTAGCCATTTTTTATTAATTTTGGGTGACTTTTCAAAAAGTTATTCAAGTTTGCATGTTTTGAGTAATATGCGCAATACGGACTGACAGTTGGACAAAAAGCATGTGAATGAGGATTTCAATATCATATTGTCATTTTTGAATTGTTATCAATATTTCCATTTTTTTATATTTATTTTTATGTAAAACTGACACTCTCACATGTAAAAAGTAGTAGCTTTTACGTTTTCCTGGGAAAAGTATTTTACTCACATTTACGCATGAATATGAGTAAAAAAATGTTTTACATTTTCTATACTTTCCGGTGAGTAAAAAATACTTACATTAACATATACTTTTAGTAGTTGAGTAATTCTGACAACCCTGTATAGACAATAAATATGAAATCTCCCAGCAGCGGTATATGCTGTCTATCGTGGTTTAAGATACGTTTTTTATTTGATAAGCAATTTATAGTTTTTATTTATTCGTTTACAGATCCAAATCACTATCGTCTAAAGTATTTCATGATTTGTTTATTGGAGTCATAAAAATCAATTTGGTTGATACCAATACAAAAATTTACACTGTGTTTAAAAACTCATTTAAGTTGCGTTAATCACGAACAGAGTAAACTTTTTCATAGCCAGGGATCTTCTAAAAAAGTGTAATTCTTCTTATACTGCGGGAATTTTTCCAATAAAAAATCCGTTAACTATAAATGCATGAATTTCAACGTTGATAAATCTTCTCTACTGAGATCATGGACTATCTACATGTTATGCAATCGAAATCTGAATTTGAGACAACTTGTCTGACTTCACACAGGTGGAGAAATACCTAAAATGCGTTAGCAGCATCACCAAATGAACAAGAAAAACACAAGCATGCGGAAAACAACAATGATAGTAGTGTAGTAAACCCATGGTCACTTGAGTTGGGACACTTTAAACCATGGGTTTATACTCCAGTGATTACATGGGAAGTGCGCCAATGATATTAACCGCATGCGACTTTCATCAATAGAACGAAAATAATCATTGCTTTTTACGTCACAAGAAGAATTTTTTCTCATATTTCAACAAAAATCGTATGTTTAGATTATCATTGGCACGCTTCCAACGTGAGGCATAAATGACTGCGCCTGTACAGTATCATGTCACCGGACTATTTTTATCGCATATTCTCATTATACAAACTTTCATGAAAATCTTTCACAGTGACGTAAGAAAATTCTGCCGAACCAATGTGTGCGATAGAGATCGTAGCATATGCAAAACTTGGAACATCTGTTTGAAATTCATCGTTTAACAATAGCCTGGAAGAAATATTCGTTAATTAAAATGAACATAGTTGAATTGCCAGCACCAAATATCGAGTGTGAAAAGTCATAAAGCCGAGATTACAGCTCAGCGTGATTTTGACATAAAATGACGACGTAAAATTACGTTGTAAAATTAATTAAATGGGTGTGGATGATGCTACAGGTCTACATTTTTTTATGGATAATATATGAATCAATACCTTAATTGTGTCCAATACTGAGTGTTATCAGCCTCAGCTAGAGCAAATTGAAAAATTCAATTTTTTTATTTTACGTTCTCATTTTGCATCAGGGAACAAATTTTACATTTTAAGTCAATGGTTGGATGAAATCATTGACGTGAAATGTAACATAAGTTCCCTGGCGTAAAATAATGATGTAAAATAAAAAAATTGAATTTTTCAATTCACTCTAGCTGTGGCTGATAACACTCAGTATTGGACGCAATTAAGGTATTGATTCATATATTATCCATAAAAAAATTGTAGACCTGTAGCATTATCCACACTCATGTAACTAATTTTACGACGTAATTTTACATCGCCATTATACGTCAATTTCATGCAGAGCTGTAATCTCCGCTTTACATCACTAGTGGTGTAAAAGTGCCATTGCATTGGCGACTGGCGCTACCGCCAAAGCAATACCGCGCGGCAATGAACAGTGGGCGCCATCTCACTGTGAATGATGCCATTGGCGCTTGGCGCTACACCCATTAAAAGGGGGGTGCACTGATACGCACATCTGCCCGTTACGCACATTTGCCCGTTTTTTTCACTTGACACTTTTCCAAGTGATTTTCAGATATGAGTGAAGTGAAAAACGCTGCACAAAGACATTAGTGAACTTTTTTCACTTTATCCATATCTGAAAATCACTTGAAAATGTGTCAAGTGCGAGAAACAATGAAAAATAGCCATTTTTCACTGTTTTTCACTCGACACATTTGGAAGTGATTTTCAGATATGAGTGAAGTGAAAAAAGTTCACTAATGTCATTGCGCAACTTTTTTTCACTTTACTCATATCTGAAAATCACTTGAAAACGTGTCAACTGAAAAAACCCGGCAAATGTGCGTATCGGGCAGATGAGCGTATCAGGCCTGCCCCATTAAAAGCGCCCTTGCGCCAGCCGATGCGTTATGCGTGGTGACAAAAACAAAACACCCCACACTGCCACTGGCGATGCCAAACAAAATTCTGAAAACATTTACACACTTTCGAATTTTTTTTGAGTTTTCAAATTTTTATTTCACCTGGAGAAAAACACTCAAAAATAGATTTTTATTTCTCGAAAAATTCGATAGTTCGAAAATCTGAAAACTTTTTTGAATTTTTTGCCTATTTTGATTCAAAAGGGACAAAAGAAGAAACAGCTTCAAAAACAATTTCACATGGGTCTATTTGAAGCGACAGAACATAAGATGTGCAAATGTTGCTGCGGTAACAGTTCGGAAAGTTGTAAAACATACATAAGTCTTCAAAATCCTGGAAAAAAATTCGAAAATGCAATAATTTAGTAATAAAAAGTACGAAAAGTACTCAAAAATATTCGAAAATTCGAAAAGTATTCAAAACGATTCTAAAATGCTAAACCTACCGTATTTCCTCGAAATACCCACCCCTTGAAATACCCCCCCCCCCTCGTTTGACCCCCCCCCCCCCCTCTCGAGACCACTATGAAACAATCACCCCCCCCCCCCTCGAAATACCCCCCCCCCCAAATTGAGTGTAAAGAGAACGTACATGACAAATACGGCAGTTTATGTTCTGCGTAGTGCAGAACACACGTTAAAACAATGTCAGAATAACGTTAGAACAGTGTTTATACCATCTACGTACTAAGATTAGTCTACAGAACCTTATAAATGGCAGTTTTTGTTGCATTTTTCGACGTCTGCGTACGTTTCAGACGACAATTTCGTACTTGGTTTTCAAAATTTTCTTGTGAAATAATAACCCCCCCCCCCTCGAAATACCCCCCCCCCCCTCGTTTAACCCCCCCCCCCCTCTCGGGACCACTATGAAACAATCACCCCCCCGGGGGGTATTTCGAGGAAATACGGTATATCCAGAAAAAATTCCGAATTCGCAGTCATTTTGGAAAAACAAAAATTTAAATACTTTTTTCGAGGGTGTTTGCTATCGTTAGCTGTTACTCAGTGCTTGTGGCCATTTTGCTCTGACTCCGTGGGCGCTGGGCGCCAAAGTCACGGCGCTTTTTCCATCACTAGACGTGTTCACTTGCAGCAAAGCAAACCAACCAATTTACATCCACATATTTCTGCGTGCCGAACTTGGGCGAGACAACGTTCGCAGGGATTATCAGGCTATCCTGAATTTCAAGGCGACTGCCATTGCTGCACGCTGCATTTACTTGGCTGTAAAAATTGAGTTCAGAGCATTGTTGGGAACGGGTATTTCGGGATACACTGTACTCTGCGGACCGCACGCTATGCATTTTTCTGGTAGAAACACTCCATCATATGACGCCTTCGTTATCTAAAGGAAAAAAAATTCCAAAAAAATGTATCAGGAAGAAAGCATTTGGCGCTTGTACCCGACTCTGTGTTTTTTCTTGTATACTCCAGTTACTTTACACCCTGTGGTGCCCGCTGGAAACGTGCCAACTATTTTTTACCCATGAGATTTTCATAAAAAGTTTTAAAATGTCATCTCT
>OZ038451.1:843002-853287 GCA_964036195.1 Sphaerolaimus hirsutus | reverse complement strand
ACAAAAAGGTGGTGTTTCGAAACCCCTCAAAATTTTTTACGATAAGCTTTTTTTGTAGAACCATTTTTTTAAATAATTGATTTTAATAAAAATGACGTCATGATCGAGTGTTTCTTTCAGAAAAATGTATAGAATGCGGTCCACAGAGAGTAAACAGAATTTCACAAATCACAAGTCACTGATCATTTACTCATGGCAATGCAAGCTTTGGGATCATTGGATTGCTTGAATTTCTCCTTAATTTCATGCAGCGGCATGCGCATGGTGATTATTTTGTCATCGTCCCTTCTTTGAAACAACATTTCCCCTTCAAACTCGACTAGGCCATACTTCCTCGCTCGTAGCAGCATGCCCACTACCTGTGAATGGGGTCGGGCAAATTTTTCCACCGTGTAAATACGATAAAATAACGGGAATGAAAGTCAATTGTAACAGAGTTGCGAAAGTATTTTAACGCTTACCCAAAATACCCAGGTAAATGGGTATATACATTTACGCTTACGCTTTTATAAAATACCTGTAGGTACACTTTTTTTACGCTTTCCCGGCCAAATTACCCGGATATTAAAAGCGTAAGAATAATTTCACACAGCCAAGTTTTATACTTTTGAAAAAGCGTAAAACTGCAAAATAGTAATTGAACGATAACGTGGGTAAAAAAACTAACTGCGCGTGCGCAATAACACACTGAAAAAAGCGACAGAAGTACAAATTGGTTCAAAATATGAGTGTGTAGTAAAAAATTGTGTCACTTAAGCCGGAATTACAGCTCAGCGGCGTTTGACGTGAAATGATGACGTCGTAAAATTGATTACATCAAAATAGACATAGGTACAGCATTGAATTAGATAGTTCTAGTAATTGTGTGTAATGTTCCAAAAAATTTTTTATCAAATAATCATTTTTTAAGTGGTTATTAATTTAACGTCAAAATTTTTTGGTGATGTAAAATGTTTGACATGAAATGTTGACGTAGAACGTGTAAACATTGACGTAAAATTAATAACTTATGAAATAATAATTATTTTTTAAATTATTTTTAGGACATTACACACAATTACTAGAACTATCAAATTCTGAAATTTCAACGCTGTAACTATGTCTACCGTATTTGCTTGAATAGTTCCCCCCCTTGAAAAATCCCCCCCTCAAATAATCCCCCTGTGTAAGACAAGTGAGGAAATAATAATTCCCCCCCTCGAATAATTCCCCCTTTAAAGATTTGATCAATTGTTTGTGCCCAATATTAACAAAAATGGCACGTTCTTGTGTAATTAAGCATATTTCATTAAATGTGTAGATAGAAACATGCTTTAAAATTTTGACGAAACAATAATTCCCCCCCCCCTCGAATAATTCCCCCCTTGAATAGTTCCCCCCTCAAAATAGTCTGACGAAATAATAATCCCCCAGGGGGTCTATTCAAGCAAATACAGTATTTTGATGTTATCAATTTTACGACGTCATCATTTCACGTCAAACGCCATTGAGCTGTAATTCCGGCTTTAGTATTATCATGTGTCGGGTAGTGATATAAAGGCACCGGAGCTGGAGCGGTGCGGTGCCCTTTTTTGAGGGTGCCCTGCCGGTGACGGTTGAGAATTTTGGGTTGGATTATGTTAAATAATTAATAAATGATCAATAAATTCATCTAAAAGTGAAGGGTATTTATTGTCCAATGGTCAACGCAACAGCAAGAGCACACACTTAAAATCTTTTTTACACTTACGCTCTTTTCACGCTTTCCTAGGTATTTTAAAAATACCTTATGCTTTTAGTATCCATACTCAAAATTTGGAAAGTGTATTTACGCTTACGCTTACGATTTCCAAAAATATCGGTATTTAACAACTCTGAATTGTAACCGTGTCAAGTGTCAAGTAAATGTAAAATTTCATGGAAAATGCTACTTAAAGAAAAAATACATATAATATTTTATTACACTTTGCATCACAATTGGCAGATTTGTATGAGGTTTTATATGACATTTGACACTTTACAAGGCAGGGGAATTTCACCGGTCCTGGCATTTTTTCAAACATGCCTTCATTCTATCGTTTACCAGACAGACATGTTTTCAGCAAAGGTTTGCGTGAATGTACTCTTTTTCGGGGTTTTTGCAGTAAAACCAGAGGAAATGTGGTGTGATGGATGTGATGTGGTCACTTCACTTCACTACTCCCCCAAATGTTGGTATAATATGCTCAACCAACCAAACTTGTTAAAAGTACTGAACTTTTTCCAGAGTCAATGTAAACATAAAGTATTTTATTTTTACTCACCAACTGAGTACAGAAAACGTAAAGTAACTTTTTTTAACTTTTACATTGTGTAAAAGATGAGTGAACATAAATACCAGTATTTTTACTCTGGGAAAATCCCCCTCAGAACACACCCTCCCTCAATTACCCCCTTAAAATTTGCACTCTGAAAACATAAACCACTGGGGGTATTTCAAAGAAATACAGTAACTCCAGTAAGCTGACATAGCGAGCACACCGTTTTTTGCCTCAAATTGGCAGCGTGTCGACAAGAAATAACGCCTCTGTATGTAACTTACCTCATAAAAATTTTCTTACTGTCAAGGTAATTTTTAGTAAACTTGATTCGTTTTTATTCTTTTCGATTCGATGAAATAAAGTTTCATTTTTACGGTAGTTACATGCATCGGTTATGCTGCAATTACAGCTCGACATAAAATTTCAGCGTAAGATTCCATCGCAAAATTGATTACATGAAAGTGGATGATGATACAGGTCTGCAATTTTTCATGGACAATATCTTTATACAGTCATTGTGTCCAAGAGTCATCGCCCACATTCACTGCTATTTGATTGTGAAAATTCAAACGTTTCGATTTTACGTCAGCTGAAGGGAAATAAATTCTACGCTATGTCATTGAATGCAATCACCTGGCGTAGAATGGATTTGTCTTCAGCTGGCGTAAAATTTTAACGTAAAATCGAAATTTTTGTATTTTCACAATCAAATAGCAGTGACCATGGACAATGACTCTTGGACACACTGAAGGTTTTGATAAACATATTGTCCATGAAAAATTGCAGACCTGGGGCCAGTTCCACAAGTGGAAACGTTAAGAGTTAAAACATAAGAGTTCAGTAAAATGACAAATGGCAAGTTAAGAGTAAAGTTAAATGATAAATGCTGAGTTAAGAGACAAGAGTAAAGTTAAATGACAAATGATTAGTTAAGAGATAAGAGTAAAATTAAGAGTCAAGCAAGTGTATCCTAATCTTATTTTTTCGTATCCAAATCTTATGTTTTTGTATCCAAATCTTATGTCGAAAAATGAGATTTGGATACAAAAACAAGATCTGGATACGAAAAAATAAGAGTTGGATATACTTGTCTGACTCTTAACTTTACTTTTATCTCTTAACTAATCATTTGTCATTTCACTTTACTCTTAAATTTACTCTTGTCTCTTAACTCATCATTGATCATTTAACTTTACTCTTCACTTGCCATTTGTCATTTTACTCAACTCTTAACTTTCAACTCTTAACTTTTCCACTTGCGGAACTGGCCCATGTATCATCATCCACTTTCATGTAATCAATTTTGCGATGGAATTTTACGCTGGAATTTTACGTCGAGCTGTAATCGCAGCATTACAGCTGACATGCTGCCAATATGAACTGCGCGTGTGCAGTATCAAGTCAAGGTATGTAGAATAATTCACCTTATTTGATATAACAGTATATAGCATGAAGAGTTGTCCAAAAGTGATAACAGTGATATTTTTGTCAACTTTTTGCCCGGCCATCGCAATAACTTCACATAGTTCAATCACTTCATTGCAAACGTGATTTCCTGAATGCAAATGCGGAAGTTTGTCATGTGTTTGCAATTCGCAATGAAATGGAAACTTGTTTGACACTTTCTTCTCTGTTTGTTTTTTGTAAATGCTTTTGTAATATTGAGAATGAAAGAAGGATGACCAACATTTTGAGAAAAATGAATTTCTAGCTGTGTGAAGTGAAGCCACTTCACCACAAATCATGACATTTTCATCACACACATTTTTTTGCTGTTTATGCATGACAATTTTTCAAGATTTATATGGGTGTTTGAAAAAATACAAAATACTATGTGTTTTTAAAACTCAATTAAATTAATTTGCACAAATGAAAATGTGAGAAATGTCTCACCTTGTCACTATAAGTTGCATACAGGTCAAACAAGTATCCAAATTTTATCTCCACAGTTACATTTCTCTCTGTATCCAAAACATACTTTCCATGCTTGTCAATTATCTCGCACAGGAAGAGCACCTCCCGGTATACGTAGTTGCCTATGTAAAAAAGTAAATATCAGTCAGTATTTTGTGAGTTATTGAGTACCTATTTTAGTCCAAGTGCACTGAATGTGGTTTGCACAATGCAAAAAATATTGCAGATTAACTAAACACAAATTTTTAGACAACAAAAATTTTTAATCAAATTCAATTTAATTTTATTCATATTAGTTTTCAACATGCAAATTTCTTAAAGTAAGTCACATGCGCTACAATCACAATGGTCATGCAATTATAGGTTATTTAAGTATTTAGGGCAGGTTGCACATGCATATTTCAGTGCACTTGAATAACTTTTTCATACAGCATTTTACTTGTCAGTTCAATTACCTAACTTAAGTTCTTTTTACAAGTTTTACAGTTTTTACCTTTCACCTAACCACTGGTGCTCCAACTTGCATTGTATACCCAAAAGTTCAAAGGGCTTATTCTGCATGTGGACAAATGACAAGAAACATGGTAAACAATAATTATCATTTTAGGTGAACATTTATTTTCCACTTATGACTTTGCTTTTTCTTACCTCAGCACTCATCACTTTTCTTGTCACTTCTCTGATTGTGGAATCAGCCCAAAGTTGGGAATTGACAGGTGTTTGACAATGAATGGAAAGTAAGCTGCTTAGTAAAGTGCGTTCACATCAAGTCCGGAAGTCCGGTTGTTCACATTGGTAATAATTATATGGTCTATACGGCATAGACGTTTTGCAATGTGGACTCTGCGGACTGCTGGGCGCAAATAAGTATGCGTCGAAAATGACTTATGTCTTAGTCAAGAACACGAGAGCAGGACACTTTCATAAGAAAATAGAAAAATGTTTTGAAAAGGTCGAGTAACATCGCATACACGTGACGGACGTTTTTTCCTGAAACATCTTTTTGACTTTTTTGAAACAATTTTTTTTCACTAACAATGATGTCATGATGGAGATTGGAGTGTTTCCTTCAGAAAACTGCATAGCAAGCGGCCCGCAAGCAAGAGCACAGTTCAAAACAAACGTAATCGCATGGACACATTAATTCGAGTAAAGCCTCCAAACAGATAACCCCCAAAATGTGTGACCAGCTTTTATGCCTCTCTTCTCCGTTTTCGACCCCTCCGCCGGTCTGCCGTATCGATCAGATTCCTTCCCAGGTAAGTTCGGCACTTCGTACGTGTCCGAAAATGGATTTCTGGTCAAGTTCTGCTCGCTCGCGTGAGCGATAGCATTGTACGATTTTATGGTGTCGCGGATGGACATTGTCGCGTAGTAGGCTGAAAATTGTGGTTCCACTTTCGAACGTTTTTAGCCATATCACAGCAAAACATGGGTTCGTGAAGTGTGTGGAAGTGCGCTCTGTGAAGTCACTTCCACTCACTTCACGAAGTTTTCGGTGAAGTGTCTTCCACTCACTTCACCTAGCTTCACAAAGACTGAAAGTCGTGAAGTGCACTTCACGAAACTTTGCAGCATACTTTGCATGGTTCGTGAAGTGCCGTGAAGCATCTGGAATGCAGTGAAGTGTCTTCACGCTGACATTGCGCGTCTGCGTGAAGTCACTTCAGGACACTTCACCGCGCATCACACACCCATTTTTTGCTGTACACACTAGTTGACGATGATACCGATGTCGACTGGTTCCCATCCAAATTCGAAGCTCACTCACGACTCGTGAGTCACGAGCAACACTAAACATTATTGTATACACTTGATGCCCGATTTGCAGTTTGCCTCATTTGCAGCTTCATTCAACACTGTTGCATTTGATAGTTGTCACTGTCGGTCGTCTCGTTGTCATGAGCGAGCTTTGAATTGGGATGAGAACCAATAGACATTTGGTGTCCTTGTCAACTAGTAGGGCTATTTTTTGCAGATTAGTCTTTAAATGGAAATCACTTGAATTGGTAATTTGAATACTGCTTTCAAGGTTTTTTGTCGACGCTTGTGGTAAACTGTTAAATTAAATAACTGTGTGTGTTTTTCAACTATAATACCTATTTTCAATCTTAGAGTACCTCAGAAAACAAGCAAAAAATCGGGTTCCAAATATCCTACAAAAAAAAGCAAAAGAAGTGTCGTTCTGAAGAAAATCCACAAATAAATCCAAGAAATCAGAGAAAAATAGGTAGGAGCAAAAACTTTCATAGCGCAAAATAACGTAAACCAAGTGTCATAAGCCAAAATTTTTGAAAGTAGTGCCACTGCTGTCAGTCATTATTGCAGAACTTTTCGTAAGCAGACATAAAACAGCTGTGCGGCGGCTATTTTATATATTTTACCAAAGTATTTATTATGAAATAAATGGGAAATCCGGTAGAAAACAATTTAGTTCAGGTATTCTGTACTCGGTTAGGACGCTGCCCCCGGCTGCAATGAGTAGCGATGGTAAACAAAAATTCGAAAAAACGAAAACCCTTTCGAATATTCAATTTTTTTCTGTAGTTTTGGCGGAAAATGAACGAAAAATTCACAAAACTCATAAAATTTCAGAAAATGCATAAAGCACAATTCAAAACATCAGTTTCAAATCGTCAAAAGCATTGCGGCAGAACAAAGCATTATGTGCAAATGTGCGTTCGGTAACAGCTTGCAAATTGCAAAGTCGCAAAAAGTGAAGATGTATCATAAATTCAGCCGAAAAAAATCGAAATAAATTTTCGTCAGTTTAGAAAAAAACACGTTTTTCACAGGATTTGCCATCGTTACATTTTTTAGGACGCTGCCCCCGGCTTCAATGTGCTAAGATGTCCTTTTGGCAGTTTGTAGGCCTAGCTTGCAAATAAACACTACATATTTGGTCGGTCACATCACAAATATTTGCTTTGCTTACGTACTACCAAAATTTTTTTTTGTTTTGCTGTTCACTTGGGAGAAGTAGAATAATTGTTGAATGTCTCTATAGATTGTTATATACAGGGTGCGGCAATTTAGACGCCCGCTCTAAATTTCAATAACTTGTCACTGTATAGTCCGATTCACGTCAAATTTTAGGTCAACATTGAAAACTAAATAGGAAAGAATCCCTGAAAATATGGCTGCGATAGCTCCACTCGTTCTTAAGTTATTCATGCAAATGCGTAATTGTCACGATTAACACCTCGTGACGATAGGCATTGAGCAATAAAAACGCACAATAACCAGTGCAAAATTTTTATTATGAAGGAGTGATGTGCACCGACTCACAAAATGCAACAAATGATCACTCAATGTAACCAGCACTCTTATAAATAGTCAACTACAACCGAGTGGGGAAGTCGATCAACGCCATGCCAATCATTGTGAGGTGGTAGTAAAGCGACAATTATTGGTGTTTGCGTGAATAACGTGAGAACGAGTGGTGCTATCGCAGCCATATTTTCAGGGATCCTTTTCTATTAAGTTGTTAATTCTGACCTAAAATTTGACGTTAATCCGACCACCCAGTGACAAGTTTTTCGAAATCTAGAGCGGGTGTCTAAATTGCCGCACCCTGTATGTTTTCATGTGTTCCTTGAACACTGTTCGACGCCTCTCTTGATTTTGTTCACTGATACGGATTTACAAGACACACACGTAATACTAAAAATGCCAACAACATAGATATCAAATGGTACATGAGTATACAATAAATTCGGATGATATGAAACATGTTGAACATTTTTGTTCGATCTGATTATTATTACTGAGCACGACACGATGAAAAAAAATTCGGTACCGTATTTCCTCTAAATACCCCCCGGGGTGATTGTTTCAGAGTGCAAATCTTGAGGGAGGAGGGGGGCTTAAACGAAGGCGGAGATTTCGGAGTGGGACTGGGATAGGTTTTTTTCGCCAGAAATTTTTTTAACTCGAGGGGGTACTTCGAAGAAATACGGTATATGAATACAGATACCATATTTCCTCGAAATACCCCCCGGGGGGTGATTGTTTCATAGTGCTCCCGAGAGGGGTGGGGGTTTAAACGAGGGGGGGTATTATTTCGCAAGAAATTTTTTGAAATCCTAGTACAAAATCGTTGTTTGTGATGTGCGCTGGGGTAGAAAAATGCATCAATAACTGACATGTATAGACTCCTGTAGACTAATATTTGTACGTAGATGGTATAAACATTGTTCTAACGTGATTCCGACACTGTTTTAACGTGTGTTCTGCACTACGCATAACACAAACTGCAGTATTTGTCATGTACGTTCTCTTTACACTCAATCTGGGGGGGTATTTCGAGGGGGGGGGGGGTGATTGTTTCATAGTGGTCTCGAGAGAGGGGGGGGGGGTCAAACGAGGGGGGGGGGTATTTCGAGGGGGGTATTTCGAGGAAATACGGTAGTGTCTTGAATACAAGATAGTGTACGATGCGACCAGTGATGTATAATAAAAGCGGCATGGCGCTGTTGGCGCTTGTCGCCATTCTGCCTTTACGCCATTGGCGGATAAGGGCCGCGGCGCTTTTGGCGGTGTCAAATTCCTGGCGCGTTTCCATCACTACTGTAGATTACTGGCTTGTGAACTGGTTAAATTTGTGCATAAACGACATGGTAACAATATTCCACAAATATTTAGCCTAGTGTAAAATATCATGATTATCCACATATCAATATAAATACCACATTTCCGCTGAATAATTATTCCGTTGGTATTATTCTCTTGTCAGCAGAGTTTGGGGCTTTCAGAAGGGATTATTCCAGGGGTATTTTTCACCAGAAAATATTTTGATCAGCCCGAGCACCAGCACTCTGCGAATAGAGTCTAATTAAAAGATAAATACTTACAAGTTATAGATAAATAATATAAATGTAATTATCGAATTAAAAGATTGTGTATCACTTATATTGTTCATGATGTGATCAACTTCACTGGGACTGTCTGTGTCTAGGACAAACATTAAATTTCACAGATAACAAGATTAAGCATTTGCACACTACATAACACTTTTTAGTCGCAGTAGTGATGTAAAGGCACCGGGGCACCGGTGCCCCGGTGCTGGGCACCGAGAAGGGCACCAGCACCGGTGCTGGTGCGGTGCCATTGCAATCTTCAGGGGTGCCATGCCGGTGCCGGTGCCTTTTTTTCAGAATAGCACCCGTGCCGGTGCGGTGCGGTGCCATTTTTTGCCGGTGCCAAAGGTGCTAGCACCAGGGCAAAGTAAAAGGCACCGGGAAAGGCACCGGCCAAGGCTTCATGTGCTGTGCATTTTTGTCCATAGCATGTGCTTATTCATATTTCAAAAAACAGCGATATATTTACCCAACCGTTTTTGCCTATTTTGTAAACCTCCCATCAAATAAATATACCTACTATGAAATTCATTATACCCGATACATGATCTGATGAGCGAATCTAAAATTTTGTTTAATTTTTATCATTTTTATATTTTATATTTATCATACTTTTTTGTTCAAAATTTGTTGTCAGTTTATGACAGAGATAGTTCCATTCTCTGTACAGCAACATCTCCGATCAGTAGACAATAGGTGCTATGGACATCGTAGTAAATTAAACATTTTATCTTTCATTTGTAATCATTGTAATTGCTTCATAAAAGTGATTGCCACATCATTCTGATCATTTTAAGTGCTCAACCATCAAAATCGGTTGAAAATTCATGGAAACATGCACTTCCAAAGGTGAAACCACTGAGAAACTGCCCGATATTTACTTCAGAAATTCCAGCCCGGTGCGGTGCCTTTCGGTGCTAGCACCGGCAACCCGCCGGTGCCCTTCGGTGCCGGTGCCATTTTTTCCAAAAGGCACCGGTGCGGGTGCGGTGCGGTGCCATTTTCTGACCGGTGCCCCAGGGTGCCAGGTGCCCTTTTCATGCGTTGGCAAAGGTGCCGGTGCGCGGTGCGATGCCATTTTTCCCGGTGCCTTTAACATCACTAGTCGCAGGAGTTTTCAGGTTATTAGGTAGTTTTAAATGTCCCTGTAACCAAGGCTACAAACAATAAAAAATCTGGCAACCTATCAACAATAAAAATGTGGTCTAAAATGCATGATTATGTAATCTGTGA
>OZ038451.1:827933-842802 GCA_964036195.1 Sphaerolaimus hirsutus | reverse complement strand
AACACACGTTAAAACAATGTCGGTGTCACGTTAGAACAGTGTACATACCATCTACATACTAATATTAGTCTACAGAACCTTATAAATGGCGGTTTTTGTTGCATTTTTCGACGTCTGCGTACGTTTCAGACGACAATTTCGTACTTGGTTTTCAAAAATTTTCTTGTGAAATAATAACCCCCCCTCGAAATACCCCCCCCTCGTTTAACCCCCCCCCCCCCTCTCGGGACCACTATGAAACAATCACCCCCCGGGGGGTATTTCGAGGAAATACGGTAAAACTGTTTTTTTTACATTGTTCAGAACGACACGAAATACCCCCCCCCCAAATTGTATGTACAGTTAACGTACATGACAAAACTGCGGTTTGTGATTCGGCCAATGCAAAACACAGGTTAAAAACTATGAATTACACTACCGTGCAGAATAGTTGAGACTTTCTGCGCTGCGTAATTAATGTTGCCAGAATTTTGAAATGGTCGATATGCAAAACATTTGGATACTATACATGGGTACCCTGGGGGGTTGACTACACATGCCCGGGATGACCGCCCCTCGAGTTGAAATCTGTGTATATTCCTAGTGTACAAACTTATTAACTCAGTTTGTTCATGTTTCAGAATAGTTGAGACTTTTCTTGTTTTGGGCAGTAGCCACCCAGTATTTCACTTTAAAGTCTATATCCAATTCCTATCAGGGGTCTCCTAGCGGGGGGGGCTGGGGGGCTGCCCCCCCCCCAAATCAGCCAGCTATCTATATATCCCGGAGGCCGCTCAGCTATCTATCTATCCTGAGGTAAAATTTTTGGCTACTACCCTCAAAGACCCCCCTCCAAATCGCTCAGCTATCTATCTATCTGGAGTGGTTTTTGAGAAATTTTGCCCCAATTTTTGCTCAAAATCAATAATTTTCGCATCTTTTTATAGTTTTTCACCTTCAAAATCGTGCTTTACGGCTATATACATGGTTATATACCTATTTTAAGCCATTTTATATCTACTTTTGGCTATTTTTGACTGATTATTAGCGATTTTTTTTCCATTTTCAGCCTTCTTAACCTTGAAAAAGCCTATATATTGTGCCCCCGCCAGCCCCCCCCAGAAAATTTTTTCAGCTATCTATCCCTCTGGAGGAGCGATTTGCTATCTATCCAGCCCCCGCGAGGGCCAAAATCCTGGAGACCCCTGATTCCTATGTTCATTTTTTAACAAAATTTTCACCATTGCAACTGCTTGCCTGCATCGCTGAGCTCTGTGTGCAGCAAGAAACATTCTAAGCATGAACAGCATATGTCAATGCATATATGGAAATGTGGCATTTATTTATTTTTGCTGCAGTTTTGCATCCATTGCCAGCAACTCAGAAATGGGGGTGGGCATACTACTGAGCGGGGCTATTTGGTGTGTAAATTTGAGGTTTTGGCTTTGCTCTATTAGGGAGAAAAGTTGGCCCAACTGTGAATGAGTAATGTGCATTATTTTGGATGGAATGAAGATGGAGGTTTGTAAGTGCTATAACTTTTGATTGGAAAGAGATATTGAAAAAACGTTTGTGTCATATTAATTCTCTCCGTCTAAAGTATGTTATAGACTGTTCAATAACAAAATTTTCATGCTGCAAACCCCAGTAAATAAGCATAAAATGTTTAGACACAATTGAAAAATTTGAAGTGCCAAAACTTTTGATTGGAAAGAGATATTGAACTCATTTTTGTTTTACATGAATCCTCGTTGTCTAAAGTATATGATAGTACATTCAAAAAATTATTTTTTCATGTTCAAAAACAGGGTCAAATTGACATATGGAATTTAAGCATCACTAAACCGACCACAAAAATAGAATCTGCAGGTTGTCCCGATCATTTTAAGTGTTGAATGATTCAAATCAGCCCAGAAATGGTTGAGTTATTAACCTTCAAAGACACTCATCCAGATTGCCCATTTTTTGTATATTTATTGACCATCTTTTTATAGACCCCCCTTACCTCGGGCCTGGGGGATTATTTGAGCAAACAGAATTTTTTCGTAGTAGTCCCAGCATCAAACCCCAACATACTCAAACGGCATCAAAATTGGGCAAGGGACAAGAAATTGAGAGGCAAAAAGGTGCGGTGGACCCCCAGCCTACTGTTTCTCTATGTGTGAAAAGTCTCAACTATTCTGCACGGTAGTGTATTACGTCAGAACAGTGTTACACACTTATATAAGTCAATAGACTCTTATATATACCGTATTTCCTCGAAATACCCCCTCCCTCGAAATACCCCCCCTCGTTTGACACCCCCCCCCCTCTCGAGACCACTATGAAACAATCACCCCCCCCCCCGAAATACCCCCCTCGTTTAACCCCCCCCCTCTCGGGAGCACTATGAAACAATCACCCCTCGGGGGGTATTTCGAGGAAATACGGTAGTGGTTATTGTTGCATTTTTCTACATCTGCGTACGTTACAGACAACAATTTAGTACTGGAATTTCAAAAAATTTCTGGCGAACTAATAAGCCCCCCTCGTTTAACCCCCCCCCCCCCCTCAAAATTCTCACTCTGCAACAATCACCCCCTGGGGGGTATTTCAAGGAAATACGGTAGTTTTCATGGTTCCTCATTGAAAACTCATCTCGAAACTCAATGGTGATCCGTCGCTGTACAGCTTTCAAAACATGTAAATTTACAATTTTAGTTTTCAAAACATGAAATCATGTGCAATTATTAGTTTCGGCAGGTCACATTTTTTGTCTAAATTTCAGATTTGCAGAACGTTTTTAAAAACTGTACGGTGACAGAGGCAATGCGTCACCAATGTCACCCTGCGCGTCACCATTCAGTTTTCAAAAATTTTATTTTTGTTTTCATTTAGTGTTTTCAAAGGTGAAAACTGGCTATGTATAACAACACAGCACCCGTGTCACCAGTTTACCAAAGTTGAAAACTGTTTACCAATGTTGAATAGTGCCAAGGTCACCAAAACGTTGCCAAATGTGTCGCGGCCAGGGTTGGTTTTATAAAAATTCATTTTAGTCAAATTGTATAAAAATTTTATTTTATTTTTATTTTATTCTTGTTTCATTTTATTTTACTTTATTTTATTCCCAAAAGTCTTGTTTTAAATAAAATGACACATTTTACAAAAAGTCCATGCAAGGCCAGAAAAAATGTTATAATTAGACCTATACATGAAAAACCTGTGACAAATTTTCCCCTTACTTTTCAAAAGTTGCATGCAGTATATATTGTTAGCTAGCTGCAAGTGTAAAGTTACAATTATTGATAAGAATGGTTTGCATTTTCAGTAGAAAGACTACTGGAGTGTGCTGGGCTCATTTGTAAAATATCATGCAAAGTGGCAATTGTCATGACAAATGTCTTGCAAAGTGTAAATTGTGTATCCAAATTGTGTTTTTTCTGTATCCATAGTATGTTTTGTGTTCAAATCTTATGTTTTTGTATCCAAATGTTCACATAAAGTTTGGATTCAACAACAACATAATTTGGATACGAAACATAAGATTTAGAAATAAAACATAAGTTTTTGTCAACCCTGGTCACGGCGACGTGCTGACGACATACCGGCTACATTAGTTTTCAACAGCCAGTTTTCAATCTGCCAAATTACTAAAAATAACTTTAAAATGAACTGGGTAGTCACAGAAAAAATACAGTATAATTTTCTCCATCACATGCCATTAACCGCATGTACTACAAAAGTATACATATTACACAAAAAAAAATATTTTGTCTGCAGCATTTTTCAAAAGAATTCAATAATGACTTCATAACATGAAAACTAACAAAAAAAACATGTTTTGATTTTTTTTTTGGCAGCCGTTCTAGATGATTTTACTGAGTGTTTGCATGATTTTGGAAACAAAACAACAAGGAACAATGAAAACTAGCTTGTGTGGTGCCATTGAAAGGTAACATATATTTCCATTTTTATCTGTTTTTCTCCCTCTCATGAGTCTTTGATTGTAAATACTATCATTTTTGGTTGATTTTATGAGAGGATGCTGTTGGCATCAAATGCTCATACAAATGTGTTTTAGTTTGCATTACTGATGGAAACGCACCAGGAAAAATGGCGCCGTGCGCCAACCGACGCAAGAAATGATGGCGCCAGAGGGCTATTTACACAGGTCCCGGCCGGGGACCGGGACCTGTGTAAATAGCCGCGCCAGAGGCGCCAAGAATGAAATGTTACTATTTCCGCATGTAGGTTTATTATTTCAGAACCATTTATATAACAGCACAGAGTGTTCTTACATTTTCCTGGAGCCATAATGCCACAAAAACTATCAAATTTGCTTCATTTGACTCTCAAACACTTTCCCCTATTAGGTGAGTGGGGAGAAATTTTTTCTGGCGCTTTTGGCGCTTCGCGCCATAATGCTCTGGCACCGCTGGCGCTTTGCAGCAGTTTTTGGCACATGCTTTAACTTATGAAATACGACAGGTAGAAATTTTGCTGGAAGAGTGCCAAAATGCAAAAGCGTGCAAAAATGGATGGTAAGGACATTCAAAGTGTTCAAATACATACTAAATTTTAAATTGTTACTCTGCTGTGAAATATTGCTCAAGCTTTATTGTAATTTATGTTCAAATGGAAAATGTATGATTGAATTGGTAAAAAAATCGAAAGGCATGTAAAAAAATTGACAAACAATAGAATGGTACTTTTTATTGTTCAGAATGTCTTACAGAACTTGCTCAGAATGTCTTACAAGCATAAATATTGGCAGAAAACTTTGAAAAGAAATTCGACGGCTGAACAAATCGGTATACTGATCGGTATACTATTATGATCATGGATACATTCATATTATTTTACCTATACCCTCAATAAACACATACCGTATTTCTTCGGCTCCGCACCTGTACGCACAAACGCCCGGCGCGCACAAACGCCTGGCACGCACAAAATGAAAGTCCGGTACGCACAAACGCCCGGTATGCACAAAACTGTAGCTGTGTGCGTGCCGCACAATGTGCGTGCCAGTCGTTATGTATTTGTATACTCCAGTCACTTTACACCCTGCACGCGTGGTTCCCGCTGGAAGCATGCCAACGATTTTTTACCCATGCGATTTTCAAAGTTGAAAAACGTCATCTCTCTAACGATACACATTTACTGTAACAATACTTATTCATACAATGATTTCTCTCATCTTTTATACAAAAATCGCATGCTTTATCATCGTTGGCACGCTTCCAACGTGAGACATAAATGAGTGCGAGGGCAGAGTATCATATCCGCCGAGTATAACATTGCCACCAATCTCACCGAGTGTTTGAGTGCATGTTGGGTGCATTCACGTGTTATTCACGTGTATTCACGGTACGCACAGAGCATCAGATTTGTGCGTACCGGACATTTGTGCGTGGCGGGCTCAATTTTGTGCGTGCCGGGCGTTTGTGCGCGCCGAGCGTTTGTGCGTAGGAGGCCTGGCCCATTTCTTCTCATAGAATGGTATATCTCCAACAGTACGGCACCCCCAAAACAACGACAGGTACAAATGTTGACGAAAAAGTAGAACGGCGCTCTTCTATAAGAAAAAATACGGTAATGCCAACGATAGGTGTGATGTGATCCGGTCAAGTCCTACTCTGATACGATCGACATTTACATCACTTCCTCATTCATCCTAATCTAAGATCACCAATTCACCACAGTTTTAGTGAAAACACAATGAAAACGCCTAAAAACGAACATCACGAAAATCATCGACTTTGCTGGGAACATTGTCGGTGCGCATGGGGCCTTACTTTTATCCGCCGAAACCAGCGCCAACGCCGCCGCTCACAGAAGCCATATTTCCAAATGCTTCCTTAGCCGCCTGCGACTGTGCCGGCGTCAGTTTTCTCTTGGACACCGAGGACATGTCTCCTGGCTGCAGCATTGTGTTCAGCTCTGTTTAGATCAAACTGGGCGAGCTCCCAGACCCTGTAAAATGCCCTGCTACATGTGAAATGTCATGTAAGTGTTGGAAGTCATGTAAAATGCCCTGTGAAATGTTAAATGCCATGCAAAGTTTTAAAAGTTATGTGAAATGGCCTGTAAAATGTCAAAAGTCTAGTAAAATGCCCTGGAATATCTGAAATATCATGCAAAGTGTCTAAAGCCATGTAATGTCATGGCCAACGATGGGTAAGTTCTCCAAAAAAAAACACTTTCTGTGTTTTGAGTTTTTCAAAAATGAATACCTGTGTTTTGAGTTTTTTTCTTGAAAAAAACTTGAGTAACTCTGTTTTTATTTCTGTGTTTTTTGTAAAAACTCGAGTTTTTTGAGTTTTTTTCTAAAAAACTTGAGTTTTTTCCAAAAAATTCGAGTTTTCCCCAAAATTTTTTTCGATTTACAGCATTTCGATCTGGAAACAGTGGTTTTCTTATAAAATATTGGTTTTACACATGTTTTAACCCCACACAACATTTGTGTATTCATTCAAGTGTCAAAAAAGTCCATAAAAATGTCCACAATGAGGACATCAACATCATAACACCAGCAACAAAATGCCCAGAAACGACAATTTATGCAGTACTCCAAAATTCTCCAATGGATGTGCACTGTATGGAAGACTACGGAATTGATTTGAACTACAACTATCATATTACCTCGAAATACCCCCATGGACATTATTATTTCATCAGAAAGTGTTGTAAGGATCATAGAAAATAGTAGGCATTTACGTACCCAAAACAGGTTATAAATGCATACAAAAGGGATATATTTGAAATAAACATCAGTAGTCAGCTACACAACCTAGTACAGTCTATGTGTAGCTGCAATGCAAATTAGCAGTAATAAACACATCATGTACATTGGATACATGATGTACATCATCCCTGAGGGGGGTATTTTGAGGGGGGCGGGGCTTATTATTTCACCACTGCATTTTGAGGGGAGTTAATTCAAGGGGGGGGGGTTATTCAAGGTAATAAGGTATACTTAAATGTCGAACTTAAATTGTCAAATCCACCATGAGATGTGCATGCCATCTTTAATTTCTTTTTTGTACCATTATAAAATATGAATACATTATGTACATATTTACATACTATAGATGCTTATCTTATCTTGTTTAGTTTAACTGAATTAATGTGCATTCAACCACTTCGCTGAAAAAAACACAAAAACTCAAAAAACTTTTCTGTGTTTCCGTGTTTCTGTGTTTCTGTGTTCTCCAAAAAAAAACTCATTTGAGTTTTGAGTTTTTCAAAATTTATGAGTTTCCGTGTTTCTGTGTAAAACAAAAACACAGAAACTCAATGAGTTTCTGTGTTCAATTTCTGTGTTTTTTCCATCGTTGGTCATGGCAGTTGGCGTTTTACAGTGTATGTTTAACGATTTTTGACACTTTGCATAACATTTAACCTTTTACCGGGAGTTTCACGTCACTTTTGACACTTTGCACGACATTTGACATTTTACATGTCATTTTATATTACTTTTGACACTTTGCACGACATTTGACATTTTACATGTCATTTTATATTACTTTTGACACTGTGCATGACATTTGACATTTTTCAGAGCATTTTACAGGGTCTGGGAGTGGCACCTGGTACACTGGTTGATATTTATCTGTTGCTTGCTAATAAAACTTTATTATTAAGTCTGTGAATATACTCAATAACTACTCCACTATACGATTCGGTGATATGGCAAACTAAATTTTGTTACACTTCGACAGGGGGGAGGTCGTTCCGAGTAGTGATGGAAAAAGCGCCAGGAATTTGGCGCCAAGCGCCAAAAGTGCCAAAGGCCAATGGCGCCACTGAATAGCGCCAAGCACCAAAAGGGCAATGGCGGTTTTTTTGAATCCTAGCGCCATGCGCCAATGGCGCCAGAGCAAATTAGCGCCAAGCACCAAAAGGGCCATGGCGGTTTTTTTGAATCCTAGCGCCATGCGCCAATGGCGCCAGAGCAAATTAGCGCCAAGCGCCAAAAGGGCCATGGCGATTTTCGGAATCCCAGCGTCAAGCGCAAATGGCGCCAGAGCAAAATGGCGCCAATCGCCAGAAATGCTAAAATGGCGCTTTTTGCTTTTGCTTTGGCGCTAGCGCCAGGCGCCAGCGCCATGGCGCTTTTCCATCACTAGTCCCGAGTCTCGCGATCAACAAAAACGTGCAAAAAATATTCACGGGAATTCAAGCGTTGTATCATATTTCCCCGGAATAACCCGCGGCGGGTGATTCTTTCTAGGGTGTAAAAAAATTTTTTTTACGGAAAACGGAAATGGAAACAGAAAAATTTTTTCAGCGTCTGGAAAACGGAAAAAAAAGTTGCACTTGGCGGAAAACGGAAACGGAAACGGAAAAAAAATTGCAGCGGCCGGAAAACGGAAAAAGAGGCCGGAAAAACGGAAACAGAAAAAATCAAATTTGCACAGAAATGGAAAAACTTGCTGAAATTTCGCTGGAAGTGGAAAAAATTTGCAGCAATTTTGCTGGAAGCAGAAAAATTTTTACATGATTGACAATCTGCATGAATTTTTACCAGTTTGGCTGATCAGAAAACAGAAAGTTGAGCCAGAAAAAGGTAAAATGAGGCGGAAAAATGGAAAATAGAGGCGAAAAAATGGAAAAAAAGCAGAAAAACTGGAAATTGAGGCGGAAAACAGAAAAAAAGCGGAAAAACTGGAAATTGAGGCGGAAAACGGCCAATGAGCCGGAAAAACGGAAACGGTAAAAAAGTTGCCAGAAAACATAACAGAAAATGAAGAAAAAAAATTTAAGCAGCTGGAAAACGGAACGGAAAACGGAAAACGGAAATTTGACATTCTAGCTGCGATCCAAACTGGCAGCAATTAATACGTCATGTGCAGTGCATACATGATGTATTTGCATCATTCAAGAGGGGGGGAGGTATTACGAGGGGTGTGGGTTATTAACTCATAGTGACTACTTTGAGAGGTGTATGTCGAGGGGGTATTTTGAGGAAATACGGTATTTATTTTTTGGTTCTTATGCACACTGACGATGGCAAAGAAAAGTTAGAAAATTAGAAATACTGTTAGAAATTAGAAATAATTAGAAAATGTTTTTACAAGTTTACGTTTTCCGAGGAAAACGGTATTTTACTCATGTTTACTCATAAGTAAGAGTATAAATGTGTCACTGTGTTTACTGTACTCGGGGGCGGGTAATAAAGTAATACTTAGTTTGCATATACTTTGAAAAAATTTCAGTACTTTTAACAACTCTGGTCAACTGATGCATTTAATTACAACATCGATTACCTAAATATTGGACGGTTATTGCCACAGTAGAGCTGGGGGCTGTTAATTGAATCAAAGTACACGACTGTTTTCGAAGTTTACCTAAATATGTGTAAACGTTTTCAACTTTCAAACTGGCCGAGTGCAGAAATTGTAAAGTACAATTTTTGTAAGTCAACGCGAATTAAATTGAAGACTTCTTTTCAGGAAAGAGAAGGAATAATTTTTGAATTTTTACTCATGAAAATGTGGTCGTTTTGAAGTGTTACAAATATTAGGGGGCATTATCATGGGACAAATTTTCCATGTCAGTCCACAAATGTGGACAAGTCCACAAAATATTTGAAAATACTAAAAGTTCTGGGGCCAGTTCCACAAGTGAAATGTAGAGAGTAAAAATTGTACAGTAGTATAAAAATTGAAGAGTAGAGTAAAAATTGAAAAGGAGAGTAAAACGTGTAGAGTAAAATAAAAATTAAAGTAACAAGTAGAGTAAAAAGTAGAGTAATGGGAAAAATTGAAAATAACGATAAAATTTTAAAAAATTAATAAAAAAGCGTGACACGTTGCGGTTCGACATATGCGGTCCGCGCAGGGCCACTTTTCAAAACTATACGGCGACTTCTTTTTCTTTTTGAGCAATTTATTTTTTTGGAAACATCCGTGTAAAATCGGTTGGGCGCACCAGCGCCATCCCTCGCTGCCGTAAAATCAGTGCCGTAAGCGCCGTGGTCTAGAAAAGCGCCATTGCGCCTTTGGCGCTTGGCGCTATCTTGCTGTGGCGCCATTGACGCATGGCGCTCGCATGCCAAAAGCACCATGGCGCTTGGCGCCGAAAGTCTGGCGCTTTTTACATCACTACTCAATAGTCATACATATTTAGTATAAATCCATATTTTTTAGTAGAACTACCGTATTTCCTCGGAATACCCCCCCCCCTCGAAATACCCACCCCCCAGATTGAGTGTAAAGAGAACGTACATGACATTTTTCTACCCCAGTGTACATCACAAACGACGATTTTGTACTAGGATTTGAAAAAAATTCTGGCGAAATAATAACCCCTTTCCCCTCGAAATACCCTCCCTCGTTTACCCCCCCCCCCCCTCTCGGGACCACTATGAAACAATCACCCCCGTGGGGTATTTTTTCTTTAATACGGTAGGTATGTTTACACAACTGGGTGGTATTTTAATTAATTTTTACATTTTGCATGATATTTGACATATTTGAATGACATTTTAAAAGACATTTGACAATTTACTTTACACTTTACAGTGTGTGAGACTGCCACCAAGGGGAGATTTTTTCACGGGGAGATTTTCAGGGATACACAGCTACAGAGAGATTTTCAATTGAAATATACTTATACTCAAGTACAACAAGGTAAATACATTTACCACTTTCCACTGAAAAAAGTACCTGTATTCACCTGTATGCATTCTTTCTAAAAGTACCTGAGTACATCAAATGTATTTCATACATTTCAATACAGGCATAAAAGGTGACTACACTTTTATGTATTTACAAATGTGCTTTATATTGAATATTTATTATACTATATTTATTCTAATAGAGGGCCAGATCTCTTATAGAAGGGTGTATCCAATAGAAGGTAAACTTTTTGACTTTATTTTGGCCAAGTAAATAAAAGGGTACTGCTGTCCAGATGAAAATATGTGAAAAAACTGGTAAAAATAGAACGACAGCCTCCAATAGAACGGCACCTCCAATACAACGGCTGGTAAACAGCACAGTTGTTAAAATGTAGGTACATTTACTCTGAAAATACCTGTACGCGAGTACGCGGTAAATACATTCATATATATACTTTTGAAAAAAGTATGGTACTCACTTTTACGCGTACATTTTAAAGGTACATGTGTACAGAGAAAATGTATTTTTGTTGCTAAAATCACAATTACTGTTGCTAAAATAAGACAATTTAGAAGAAATCATATCATTTTTAAAATACTAAATAATAACTACAAAATTACATCTATTATGCCTTCCAGTGTAAAACTGACACTCTCACATGTAAAAAGTAGTAGCTTTTACGTTTTCCTGGAAAAAGTATTTTACTCACATTTACGCATGAATATGAGTAAAAAAAATATTTTACATTTTCTATACTTTCTGGTGAGTAAAAAAATATTTACATTTACACTTTTAGTAGTTGAGTAATTCTGACACCCCTGTATAGACAATAAATATGAAATCTCCCAGCAGCGGTATATGCTGTCTATCGTGGTTTAAGATACGTTTTTTATTTGATAAGCAATTTATAGTTTTAATTTATTCATTTACAGATCCAAATCACTATCGTCTAAAGTATTTCATGATTTGTTTATTGGAGTCATAAAAATCAATTTGGTTGATACCAATACAAAAATTTACACTGTGTTTAAAAACTCATTTAAGTTGCGTTCATCACGAACAGAGTAAACTTTTTCATAGCCAGGGATCTTCTAAAAAAGTGTAATTCTTCTTATACTGCGGGAATTTTTCCAATAAAAAATCCGTTAACTATAAATGCATGAATTTGAACGTTGATAAATCTTCTCTACTGAGATCATGGACTATCTACATGTTATGCAATCGAAATCTGAATTTGAGACAACTTGTCTGACTTCACACAGGTGGAGAAATACCTAAAATGCGTTAGCAGCATCACCAAATGAACAAGAAAAACACAAGCATGCGGAAAACAACAATGATAGTAGTGTAGTAAACCCATGGTCACTTGAGTTGGGACACTTTAAACCATGGGTTTATACTCCAGTGATTACATGGGAAGTGCGCCAATTATATTCACCGCATGCGACTTTCATCAATAGAACGAAAATAATCATTGCTTTTTACGTCACAAGAAGAAATTTTTTTTCATATTTTAACAAAAATCGTATGTTTAGATTATCATTGGCACGCTTCCAACGTGAGGCATAAATGACTGCGCCTGTAAAGTATCATGTCACCGGACTATTTTTATCGCATATTCTCATTATACAAACTTTCATGAAAATCTTTCACAGTGACGTAAGAAAATTCTGCCGAACCAATGTGTGCGATAGAGATCGTAGCATATGCAAAACTTGGAACATCTGTTTGAAATTCATCGTTTAACAATAGCCTGGAAGAAATATTCGTTAATTAAAATGAACATAGTTGAATTGCCAGCACCAAATATCGAGTGTGAAAAGTCTTAAAGCCGAGATTACAGCTCAGCGTGATTTTGACATAAAATGACGACGTAAAATTACGTTGTAAAATTAATTAAATGGGTGTGGATGATGCTACAGGTCTACATTTTTTTATGGATAATATATGAATCAATACCTTAATTGTGTCCAATACTGAGTGTTATCAGCCTCAGCTAGAGCAAATTGAAAAATTCAATTTTTTTATTTTACGTTCTCATTTTGCATCAGGGAACAAATTTTACATTTTAAGTCAATGGTTGGATGAAATCATTGACGTGAAATGTAACATAAGTTCCCTGGCGTAAAATAATGATGTAAAATAAAAAAATTGAATTTTTCAATTCACTCTAGCTGTGGCTGATAACACTCAGTATTGGACGCAATTAAGGTATTGATTCATATATTATCCATAAAAAAATTGTAGACCTGTAGCATGATCCACACTCATGTAACTAATTTTACGACGTAATTTTACATCGCCATTATACGTCAATTTCATGCAGAGCTGTAATCTCCGCTTTACATCACTAGTGGTGTAAAAGTGCCATTGCATTGGCGACTGGCGCTACCGCCAAAGCAATACCGCGCGGCAATGAACAATGGGCGCCATCTCACTGTGAATGATGCCATTGGCGCTTGGCGCTACACCCATTAAAAGCGGGGGTGCACTGATACGCACATCTGCCCGTTACGCACATTTGCCCGTTTTTTTCACTTGACACTTTTCCAAGTGATTTTCAGATATGAGTGAAGTGAAAAACGCTGCACAAAGACATTAGTGAACTTTTTTCACTTCACCCATATCTGAAAATCACTTGAAAATGTGTCAAGTGCGAGAAACAATGAAAAATAGCCATTTTTCACTGTTTTTCACTTGACACATTTTGAAGTGATTTTCAGATATGAGTGAAGTGAAAAAAGTTCACTAATGTCATTGCGCAACTTTTTTTCACTTTACTCATATCTGAAAATCACTTGAAAACGTGTCAACTGAAAAAACCCGGCAAATGTGCGTATCGGGCAGATGTGCGTATCAGGCCTGCCCCATTAAAAGCGCCCTTGCGCCAGCCGATGCGTTATGCGTGGTGACAAAAACAAAACACCCCACACTGCCACTGGCGATGCCAAACAAAAATCTGAAAACATTTACACACTTTCGAATTTTTTTTGAGTTTTCAAATTTTTATTTCACCTGGAGAAAAACACTCAAAAATAGATTTTTATTTCTCGAAAAATTCGATAGTTCGAAAATCTGAAAACTTTTTTGAATTTTTTGCCTATTTTTGATTCAAAAGGGACAAAAGAAGAAACAGCTACAAAAACAATTTCACATGGGTCTATTTGAAGCGACAGAACATAAGATGTGCAAATGTTGCTGCGGTAACAGTTCGGAAAGTTGTAAAACATACATAAGTCTTCAAAATCCTGGAAAAAAATTCGAAAATGCAATAATTTAGTAATAAAAAGTACGAAAAGTACTCAAAAATATTCGAAAATTCGAAAAGTATTCAAAACGATTCTAAAATGCTAAACCTATATCCAGAAAAAATTCCGAATTCGCAGTCATTTTGGAAAAACAAAAATTTTAATACTTTTTTCGAGGGTGTTTAAATAGCTGTTACTCAGTGCTTGTGGCCATTTTGCTCTGACTCCGTGGGCGCTGGGCGCCAAAGTCACGGCGCTTTTTCCATCACTAGACGTGTTCACTTGCAGCAAAGCAAACCAACCAATTTACATCCACATATTTCTGCGTGCCGAACTTGGGCGAGACAACGTTCGCAGGGATTATCAGGCTATCCTGAATTTCAAGGCGACTGCCATTGCTGCACGCTGCATTTACTTGGCTGTAAAAATTGAGTTTAGAGCATTGTTGGGAACGGGTATTTCGGGATACACTGTACTCTGCGGACCGCACGCTATGCATTTTTCTGGTAGAAACACTCCATCATGACGCCTTCGTTATCTAAAGGAAAAAAAATTCCAAAAAAATGTATCAGGAAGAAAACATTTGGCGCTTGTACCCGACTCTGTGTTTTTTTCTTGTATACTCCAGTTACTTTACACCCTGTGGTGCCCGCTGGAAACGTGCCAACTATTTTTTACCCATGAGATTTTCATAAAAAGTTTTAAAATGTCATCTCTGTTATCGGGTGGGCGCGCCAGCGCCATCCCTCCATAGGGGACTTTGGGGTTAGCATTTTGGGGGGAGGGGGTTCGCCACCTTTCACGTGTCTATATATCGGGAACCGCTTGGTGAAAAATGTTGAAATTTGGATATATTATGGTTTCAGGTCGGGGCTCTCTCAGATTTCGACGAAATTTTTCAACGAGCCCCCAGACCGGAGATAGGGTGGGTCTATAGAAAGACGGTCATTTGCGAAATTTTTGATTGTCGCTCAGAAAATTAAAACTTTACACATCAATAACTCGGCCAATTCTGGGCCGATTTTGATCGTT
>OZ038451.1:753338-827733 GCA_964036195.1 Sphaerolaimus hirsutus | reverse complement strand
TCTACGAGCCCCCAGGCCGGAGATAGGGGGGGTCTATAGAAAGATGGTCATTTGCGAAATTTTTGATTGTCGCTCAGAAAATTCAAACTTTACACATCAATAACTCGGCCAATTCTGGGCCGATTTTGATCGTTCAACACTTAAAATTATCGCCACAACCTGTAGATTCCGTTTTTGTTTTTGTCGGATTATTGATGTCTATATTCCTTATATAGATTTGACCCGGTTTGTCAACATGAAAAATATATTTTTCTAAACATGCGATCATATACTTTATACAACGAGAATTCGTATAAAACAAAAATGAGTTCAATATCTCTTTCCAATCAAAAGTTACAGCGCTTCAAACTTTTTCCTCCCATCCGCATAAATAACCACATGCAGTAAGAAGCATGCAAATTCAAAACTCCATATCTCGACCATTTCTCAGCCGATTTTCACCAATGAACACTTAAAATTATCAGAATGACATGGAGATTTCATTTTTGTCCCCAGATTTTCCCTATATTTTGTCAGATCTGCTTTACAAGAATATAACGCGGTCTTTTGATTGAAATGAACATAATGAAAATGCATACAAATAAACTGTGAATAAAAACAATATCTCCATGTTATTCTGATAATTTTAAGTGTTCATTGGTGAAAATTGGCTGAGAAATGACCGAGATATGGAGTTTTGAAGTTACATGCATCATTCTTCATGTGGTTATTTATGCGGATGGGAGGAAAAAGTTTGAAGCGCTGTAACTTTTGATTGGAAAGAGATATTGAACTCATTTTTTGTTTTATACGAATTCTCGTTGTATAAAGTATATGATAGCATGTCTAAAAACATTTTTTTTTGTTGACAAACCGGGTCAAATCTATAGAAGGAATATAGACATCACTAATCCGACAAACCCAAAAACGGAATCTACAGGTTGTGGCCAGGGTTGGTTTTAGTAAAATTCTTTTTACTAAAATTGTATTTTATTTTTATTAAAATTGTATTTTATTTTTATTTTATTCTTAAATTTTCTATTTTATTTTTATTTTTTTCTGAGATTTTGCCAACCCTGGTTGTGGCAATCATTTTAAGTGTTGAACGATCAAAATCAGCCCAGAATTGGCCGAGTTATTGATGTGTAAAGTTTGAATTTTCTGAGCGACCATCAAAAATTTCGCAAATGACCGTCTTTCTATAGACCCACCCTATCTCCGGTCTGGGGGCTCGTAGAAAAATTTCGTCGAAATTTGAGAGAGCCCCGACCTGAAACCATAATATATCCAAATTTCAACATTTTTTACCAAGCGGTTCCCCATATATAGACACGTGAAACGTGGCGAACCCCCTCCCCCCAAAATGCTAACCCCAAAATCCCCTATGCCAAAATTCTCGCTGCCGAGGGAGGGCGCAAGCGACCCACCCATAATATGGTCAGCGACAGCAAAATGCGGAAATTAGGAAATTAAAACACAAATAACTCTAGAACGCCATGAGCTACCGCAAGGAAACCGCATATACCGTTGGAAAGCCCGTGTCAGATAGTACCTTGACTTGACACCAATTTTCAGATCAATTGGTTGAGTTAGAAAAAGTTTTCAAGATTTTAGATCCGAGGTGGTATTCTTGTTGTTGTTGTTGCCCGTGATACTTAAAAGTGCAATAACTTGTTTGCAACTCAACCGACTTTGATGTGTAATGGCTTATGAGAAAAGGGCATGTACGATGGCAGAGTAATGAGTATGTAATGAGTACGATGGCAGAGTATCATGTCCGCTGAGTAGTGATGGAATGGCGCTCTGGCGCTGGCGCCATTTGAGGGCGCCAAAGGGCGCCGCGCCATGTCGCCATTGGCGCTTTTTTTCTCTGGCGCCCCTGGCGCCTGGCGGCCGCTTTCTGAAAGGCGCCATGGCGCGCTTGGCGCCCCTTTGCCATGGCGCCTTAGGCGCCTGGCGCCCTGCCCTAAAAGGGCGCCAAAATGGCGCCAGCAGGGTTTTGCAGCGGTAAGTGCTGAGTCAATGGAAAAAAATAAAAAACCGTGTCAGCGGATAATCAAAATTCGCAGGAAAAATGAACCAATTGGTGCAAGTTTTTGCAAGTGCAACGGTTCATCAGATGCATCTGACAGATCAGAAGCTGAGAAAGATGGATCGTTGAACTTGCAAACCCGTAAACCCGGATTCCAGTCGCTGCTATTTCGTTTTTGTCCCTTTTGTCCCAGAAAACATTGGTGATCAGAAAACAAGAAAACATATAATTTGCGCCATTTTGTGTCAATGCATTTTTTGTCAAATGACAATTTGTATGTCACCGGTGGGTACGATTTTATGCCAAAAAATTGTTGCTAGTCTTGTTTTTGTTGATTACATCCTTGGAAACGTGAAAAAGAAGTGAAACACTATTTTTAGGCCCCCAAGGGTACCGTACACACTTTTTGAGCCCGGCGCCCTACCCTAGGCGCCTGGCGCCCTATTTTTCAAATGGCACCCTTGGCGCTTGTCGCCCTCTTTCGATGGCGCCCTTTGCGCCTGGCGCCATTTTTCTGTGGCGCCCTTGACGCTTGGCGCCATTTTTTCTGGCGCTTTTCCATCACTACCGCTGAGTATATAAACATTTATCTGTTTTGTGAAAGTGCGTGTATAAGTATCCCCTAGCGCGTTATCGACTAAAAACAAGTAATTTTGGAAGCATACTTTGCGGTACGCCGAGTATATTTATTTTGAAAAACAAATTGAGTGAAAACTCACTTGCACATAGCTGGAAATTCCTGGAGATCAGGTAATGAGATCGAATTTTTAATTTAGTTTTAAGGCACCGATTGTGAAAAATCTGAAAGAAAGGATTTCACTTCACTTAAAGAATGACGGAAGAATGCCTCACACGCTTTTCATTTAATTATCTAACCATTGGGCGGATTTACAGCATAATGACAAAAAAAAGTGAAACGACAAATTCAGTATCGACGAATTACAAATACCGTATTTCCTAGAATTACCCCTCCCCCTTGAATAACCCCCCCCCCCCTCGAAATACCCCCAGGTGTTTTCGGGCTGAGGAATAAATACCCCCCCCCCCCCTCGAAATACCCCCGTCTGGAATGATGTACATCCAACGAGGGCAATAAAAGATTTGAAAATTCGAAAACGTTTTCGAATTTTCGAATTTTTTAATACTTTTAGAATTATTAATCACATGGTGAAAAAATACATAAAAACGTTTTCGAATTTTCGAATTTTGTTGGTGATTTTTGTTCAAAATGTCTAAAAACTGCAGAAACTTAACTAACAATATCATATTAACATGGATTTTCTGTAGCAGCAGAACCAAAATACTTATGCGGTAACTGCGGTAAGGCTGTAAAACATAAAGATGTATTCAAAAGTCAGACAAAAAATTCGAAAATGCAATAAATTGATGCAAAAAAATTCGAAAAGTAACAAAAAGATTCGAAAATTCGAAAAGTAATGAAGAAGATTTGAAAATTCGAAAACTAAATTCGAAAATTTGAAAACTATTTTCAGAAAAATTTGAAAAATCGAAAAGTATTTTTGGAAAAAATAACTTAAAAATTTAAATACTTTTTCGAGAGGGTTTGCCATCGTTATGTACATCATGTATGCACTGTACATAACTCTGATACGCTAATATGTATACAGATGTACGTCTATATAGCCGATATGTCCGAATATATCCTATATTCTCGCGTTTATTACCGGTTTTGGGTATGAAAACGCGTACTCTTTACTATGATATTCATGAAAATTTCTGACGAAATAATACCCCCCCCCCTCGAATAAGCCCCCCTCGAAATAACCCGCCGCCTCAAAATCTCCACTCTGAAAAAATAAACCCTGTGGGGGTATTTCAAGGAAATACGGTACACAGGAACATTTGGAGATATCAATCCGTTATTTGACATGCGAAAAGCACTGACCGATACCTAAACTGTGTCCAAAAATTACCAAAACTGGTAGTTTGTCTACCAAAGTTTGTCGACAATTTCAATGAAAAACGTTGTCGACAAACCGTGAAATTTTAACGAATCTTTAATCGAATTTTAACGAACGATAGTTCATATCTCGAAAACTACTGAAGCTTTCTGGCTAATTTTTAGACAAATGGATATATCGGTTCATGTTCAATAAACATGCTCTATAAAATATTTACTACACAATCTGAGACCCATACCTGAATATATATTGTATCGCCGCCCAATGTAAATAAACGCAACATACCTATTTACATACACACCTATTTGACAAAAAAAACACCGTTGTGTTCTTATTTTATAAAAATAGGAACAATGCAATGTAGGATACAGTCAGTGAGAATGATTCATTTCAGGCGTCTCATAAAAAACCATCTTTGTTTTAGGTATTTTATTGGAGCAAAGTAAACAACTGGCCATAGTTGTTAAAATAAGGTCACATTTACTCAAAAAATACCTACACTTGAGTTCGGAGTGGATACGTTTACATTTCCTGAAAAAATACCTGTACTCATCTTTACACATTCTTTTGAAAAGAACCTGTGTACAGAAAATGTTCATAGATTTCAAAGTAACTATGTGACATAAAAAGTGACCACACCTTCATGTATTCATTTACAGAAGTCCTCGGAATGAGTTTTTAGTTCAAACTAGTGATGGAAAAAGCGCCAGGACTTTGGCGCCAAGCGCCAAAAGCGCCATGGCGCTTTTCCGAACCCCAGCGCCGAGCGCCAATGGCGCCAGAGCAAAATGGCGCCAAGCGCCAAAAGCGCCATGGCGCTTTTCTAGACTACGGCGCCAAGCGCCAATGGCGCCAGAGGATGTTGGCGCCAAGCGCCAATAGCGCCGGCGCCAAAAAAATTTTGCTTCTCATATATGCAGCCATGCTAATGCACTGCTATAAATTTGTTTTTGGCGCAAGATATAAGTCAACTCCAGTCACTTTTGTTATTTTTGTCTTGATATTTTACAGCTGGGTGTTTGGGCTAACTATAGGAAACCATCTGTAAAAAGTGCTAAGATTTATAGGTGTTTTTTTAAAATTACTTTAGGAATATAGTAGTTTTTCCCCTAAAATAATTTTCAAATTTTCAAAAGAAGTATTCAATTTTTTGGAATACTTTCGATTTTTCTACTAGGATATTGCAGTTTCGAGTTTGCTAGTCAATTTTGAACACAGGATTTTGAAATTCAAATTTTGGATTGCCATTGTTGGAATGGCTTCAGAAAGTGATTCCACACCCTGTAAAATCAAGTGTCAAATGTCAAATGTAATTTTACATGTGGTGTAAAATGTCAATCAAAATAAAAAAGAACTCATTTTGATTGAACTTTTGACGTTTCGCATGACACTTAACAAAGTTGTATTTACGAAATTTTGGATGATGTTTATTACTTCACTTTACACTTTACCTTTGACTCTGCTTAAACAAAACTGCTAGGAACGAGCTCAGTATAGTGATTGAGCTAAAACCTATGTGGAGAGTGTTACCAGTCCGATGAATAGTCACATAAAGCCTTGCATAATTCGGATTAGATGGGAAAAGTGTTGAATACTAATGCAATCACAGGGACATTGTTCACAAAGTAATCAAGAATAAGGCATGTTGATCCTGGAATACACTTACCTACAGTAGCACATATACTTATGTAAATTAAATTTAACAGGTTTTTCTGCATAAAATAATTATGAATTTTTAGTACTTCTTGGCGCTTTTTTGGCGCTTTTTAAAACACTAGCGCCAAGCGCCAATGGCGCCACGGCGTCATAGCGCCAAGCGCCAAAAGCGCCATGGCGCTTTTCGAAACCCCAGCGCCAAGCGCCAATGGCGCCACAGCAAAAAGGCGCCAAGCGCCAAAAGCGCCATGGCGCTTTTTGCTTTGGCGCTAGCGCCAGGCGCCAGCGCCATGGCGCTTTTCCATCACTAGTTCAAACACATCAGTTATGTCTTCTGGGGGCAGTCCCAAGCCCTGTAAAGTGTAAAGTAAAGTGTCAAATGTAAAGTCAAATGCAAAGTAAAGTGTCAATTGTCATGCAAAGTTCAGTAATAAATTTTTTCTTTTTTGTTTTGATTGACAGTTTACTTTGCATTTGACTTTACATTTGACACTTTACTTTACACTTTACAGGGCTTGGGATTGCCACCTGGTGTAAAAATCTAGAAAAACCATCAACATGTTGCACAAAAAGTACGCGCGCATGTACAAGTAATAGTATAAAAAAACGCGCTTTTACATTTTCTATCTAAAAAGTACAGTAAAAAAGTAAAGTAAAGTGAAAAAAAGTAAAAAGGGGTGGGTAAAAAGTTAACACTTAAAAAACATATGCTTCGAAAAAGTTCTACAATTTTAACAACTCTGCGATTAGCATAGGTATGTTACCTTACCTCCCCTAGAGCAGAGTTGTGAAATACCGATATTTTTGGAAAGTGTAAGTGTAAATACACTTTCCAAATTTTGAGTATGGATACTGTAAGCGTAAGATATTTTTGAAATACATAGGAAAGTGTAAAAAAGCGGTAAGTGTAAAAAAATTTAAGAGAGTGCTCTTGCTGTTGAGCATCGGATGACACCCTTCCTTTTTCAAAAGCGTAAAACTGGTCCGTGTGGAATTCCTTTTACACTTTTATTACACGGTTAATTTGACTGGGAAAGTGTAAAAAAAAGTGTATGGGTATTTTTTTAAAGTGTAAGTGTAAGCATAAATATAAATACCCATTTACCGGGGTATTTCGGGTAAGTGTAAATACACTTTCGCAACTCTGCCCTAGAGGATAATTTCCCACCTAAATACTTAAACAAACATATAGGTACATACATACCATATCTTATGAATTGTGTGCCCAATTTTTGTAAAGGATATGTTGATGCAAAAGAAAAAAGAGAGAACCGTTCATGAATTTGTGGTGGGTTCAGATTTCAGTTGAAATATGTTTCCGGTGTTCCTAAAATGGCTGGTACATTGTATTTATAGGTATACTCGGCGGCCCGCATGCTATGCATTGTTCTGAAGGAAACACTCCATCATGACGTCATCGTCAATAGAATAAAAATGGTTCCAACAAAAAAAAAAGAAAAATCACTTCAGAAAAAAACATTCGTCGGTTGTACGCGACTCCGCCTTTTTTCGTGGGGGTATTTCGAGGGGGGGTTTATTCAAGGGGGGTAAATCGAGGAAATACGGTACCTGCACTGTGATTTATAAGTCAATTTCAAAGTACCTGAGTACCATTAGAAGGAATATGGTGTATACCCAACTAGTAACTACGTTCCTATATGCTGGTAAATATATATGTAAACGTATTTATCTATAAATGTGCGAACATATAAATATGTAGGCGTATTTATTCATTTGCTGCACCGCTGACATGATATTTACTTATCTTCAAATATGCTTTTTGAGAAACCGAATTACAATGCCAGTTGCCAAAAAAACGTCTGTAGCGAAACAATTATTTACTCGGTACAATCGCACTCCGGAAAAGTTGGGCAAATGTGTCTGTCATTGGAGGCGTCTAATTATGAAAGTCGAGAAGTGCACAAAATGCGATTTTAAGTAAATCGCCTTTTAAGTTTCAAACCCAATTCCAGGCCCGTGGTGCGTGTTCAATTTGGCTCTCTCATGCTTTCCATTAAGTTCCATATGTTGACAATAAAGTGTCGAATTTTCAGCCCCTAATCTCAACGTATATGTGAAAAATGGGGTGTCCATAAAATTCCAATCGGTCAGAGCAAAACTGTTTTTGGGAGGGAAATGGACTTGTCGGTAACCATGGTAAACAAAAATTCTAAAACTTAAAAACCTGTTTTAAGTGTATTTCAATTGAGTATTACGAGGAAATTCCGTAAAACTGAGCAAATTCAGAGCAAATTCAATGATAGTGAAACATTTTCGTGTAAAAAGTAGGTATTCCAAAAAAAGTTTTGAAAAAATAGGAAAAAATGCGAAATTAGAAAAGTCTTTTTTAAACCCCTAAAAAATTACATACAATCAACAGTAATTTCTTTTCGCTTTTGCCATCTTATCTTTCAATTCGCTTCGCTTTTGCCATTCACTTCTCCACTTGCGGAACTGGCCCAGGGCATCGTTCGTTAGCCAGCAAGTGTGAAAAAAACATACATATTGTGCCTACACACACTAGTTTTCACCGTGACCAGGGTTGGCAAAATCTCAGAAAAAAATAAAAATAAAATAAAAATAAAATGGAATATTCAAGAATAAAATAAAATAAAATATAATGGAAAATATAAGAATAAAAATAAAAATTGTATAAAAATTCGAATTTTTGTAAAATTTTTGTAAAATTGTATAAAAATTCATATTTTTGTAAAATTGTATAAAAATTTGTATTTTTTGTAAAATTTTATCTCGCTGCTTGAGTTTCTACCTGTTTATTCATGGATCTGGGAGCAGTCCCAAGTGTAAAGTGTCCAATGTCATGTAAAATGTCATGCAAAGTGTCAATTGTCATGACAAATGTAAGGTCAAGTGTAAATTGTCATGACATGTAAAAAATAAAGTATCAATTGTCAAGTAAATTGTGTCCAAATCTTATGTTTTATATCTAAATCTTATGTTTTGTATCCAAATTATGTTGTTGTTGTATCCAAATCTTATGTGAACATTTGGATACAAAAACATAAGGTTTGGATACAAAACATACTATGGATACAAAAACACAAGATTTGGATACACAATTTACACTTTGCATGACATTTGTCATGACAATTGCCACTTTGCTTGAAATTTGACATGACACTTGACATTTTGCATGAGAATTGACACTTTACTTTATATTTGTCAAGACAATTGACAAATTGCATTACATTTTACAAATGTGCCCAGCACACTCCACTAGTCCTTCTACTGAAAATGCAAACCATTTATATCAATAATTGTAACTTTACACTTGCAGCTAGCTAACAATACATACTGCATGCAACTTTTGAAAAGTAAGGGAAAAATTTGTCACAGGTTTTTCATGTATAGGTCTAATTATAACATTTTTTTGGCCTTGCATGCATGATTCTGATTTTTTGTAAAATTTTTGTACAATTTTTGTAAATTTTTTGTAAAATGTGTCATTTTATTTTATTAATGACTTTTGGGAATAAAATAAAATACAATGAAACAAGAATAAAATAAAAATAAAATAAAATTTTTATACAATTTTTATACAATTTTACTAAAATGAATTTTTATAAAACCAACCCTGACCGTGACTTTGTGTGAAAACTGAAATTTTTTCAAATGCAAATTAAAAATCACGGTTGAATGATTTGATTTTATTTAAATTTGAGTTTAAATAAATGATAGTTAAACTTTGAAAATTTGAAAACTAAAACACATAAAGCATACAAAAAGAGTAGGCTGGATGTGGCCATGTGGCCATTTCAGTTTTCACATCAGTCACGGTGAAAACTAGTGTGTGTAGGGCCAATCTACAATTTCTCAGTGGGTGGTGCCATTGTTTGCCAATATTCTTTGAACAAATAAAGGCAACTTGACCATAAACGTATCGCATTTGCGATAACAAGACTCGAGTGTTCTTTTAGGATCAAATTCAGAACACTGACTGGAACATGTTTCCTCCATATTTACGTCAAGTAAGCTGCGTTCCGCAACCTAGATGTCTTTGTGCGTATCTCCACCTATACAATTTCGAGAGAACTGCACGCTAAGGATGCTTCAATGCAAAAGATAGGAGGCACAATCACAGGCCTCATTGTGCCCGATTCGTGTGTGTTTTTGCACACAATGCAGTCACTATTTATTAGTACAAATGCCCTTTACAAACACGATCCACAATCTTGACAAACAGGGTTAGTAGATGGCAAAGTTGCTTCCCAAGAATGCAATTGCACATGTATAGGGGGTTGACTTGAGTTTTTAGGGGCTGAGTTTACAATTCAGGGTTGAGTTGATAGGTGTTGATAAATTAGGGTTGAGTTGACAGAAGTTTAAAGATAAGGGGCTGTTGACACAAGTTTAAAAATTAGAGGCTGAGTTTATGGGAGTTGAGTTGATGGGTGTTTGCCAAATTAGGGGCTGAGTTTATGGGAGTTAACAATAACATTACCATAATCCTTAAGTGAGGCCCCCGGGGCTAAAAAATATAAATTGTGATATAATGCATTTGTGGGTTACTGATTACAATGATTTGAAATATGCACTCCATTCTGACAGTACATTACGATAACCCTGAAATTGAACCCAAAATGGGGCCAAAATTTTCAAATTGTGAAATGATGCATTGTGGGTTTCTAATTGCACTGATTTGATATATAATGCACTCCATTTTGACACTACATTACCATAACCCTGAAAATGAACCACTGGGGCCAAAAACTTTCAATTTGTGAAATGATGCATTTTTGGGTTTCTGGTTCCACTGATTTCAAATTTAGGTTTCTGATTGCACTGATTTGATATATGCACTCCATTGACACTACATTACCATAACCCGAAAAATGAACCCATGGGGCCAAATACTTTCAATTTGAGAAATGATGCATTTTCAGGTTTCTGATTGCACTCATTTGAAATATGCACTTCATTTTGACACTACATTACCATAACCCTGAAAATGAACCACTGGGGCCAAAAAAAAACAATGTGTGAAATGATGCATTTTTGGGTTTCTGATTGCACTGATTTCAAATTTGGGTTTCTGATTGCACTGATTTGATATATGCACTCCATTTTGACACTACATTACCATAACCCTCAAAATGGACCCATGGGGTTAAATACTTTCAATTTGAGAAATGATGCATTTTCAGGTTTCTGATTGCACTCATCTGAAATATGCACTTCATTTTGACACTACATTACCATAACCCTAAAATGAACCCCCTGGACCAAAAACTTTCAAATCATAAAATGATGGATTTGTGAGTTTCTGAGTGTAGTGATTTCAAATATGCCCAGGGCTTAAAAAATTAGAAATTGTGAAATGATTCAATGTGGGTTTCTAATTGCACTGATTTGAAATATGCACTCTGTTTTGACACTACATAACCCTGAAAACTACATAACCATAACCCTGAAAATGAACCTCTGGAGCCAAAAACTTTCAATTTGTGAAATCATTCATTTTTGGGTTTCTGATTGCACTGATTTCAAATTTGGGTCTATGATTGCACCAATTTGATATATGCACTCCATTTTGACACTACATTACCATAACCCTAAAAATGAACCCATGGGGCCAAATACTTTCAATTTGAGAAATGATGCATTTTCAGGTTTCTGATAGCACTCATTTGAAATATGCACTTCATTTTGACACTACATTACCATAACCCTAAAATGAACCCCCTGGGCCAAAAACTTTCAAACCATAAAATGATGGATTTGTGGGTTTCAGAGTGTAGCTATTTCAAATATGCCCAGGGCTTAAAAAATTAGAAATTGTGAAATGATTCGATGTGGGTTTCTAATTGCACTGATTTGAAATATGCAATCCATTTTGACACTACATAACCCTGAAAACTACATAACCATAACCCTGAAAATGAACCTCTGGAGCCAAAAACTTTCAATTTGTGAAATCATTCATTTTCAGGTTTCTGATTGCACTCATTTGAAATATGCACTTCATTTTGACAATACATTACTATAACCATAAAAATGAACCCCCTAAGCCAAAAACTTTCAAATCATAAAATGATGCATTTGTGGGTTTCTGATTGTAGCGATTTCAAATATGCACTCCATTTTGACACTACATTACTAAAACTCTGAAATTGAACCCCTAGACCCAAAAATTTATATTTGTAAAATGATGCATTTTGCAGGTTTCTTAATATTGCACTGATTTGAAATGACTCAATTTCAACTCTACATTACTGTAAGCCTTAAATTGAACCCATGGGGCTAATAAATTAGAAATTGTGAAATGATGCATTTGTGGCTTTTTGATTGCCTTGATTTGAAATATGCACTTCATTTTGACACTACATTACCATAACCCTGAAAATGAACCCCCAGGGCCAAAAATTTTCAAATCATAAAATGATGTGTTTGTGGGTTTGTGATTGTAGCGATTTCAAATATGCACTCCATTTTGACACCACATAACTAAAACCCTGATAATGAACCCCTGGGCACAAAAACTTTCAATTTGTGAAATGATGCGATTGTGGGTTTTTAATTGCAGTGATTTGAGATGTGCACTCCATTTCTACTCTACATTACCATAACCTTTTAAGTCTAACCCTTGGGGCTAAAAAATTGAAAATTGTGAATTGATGCATTTGTGGATTGATGATAGTGATTTTTTGAAATATTCATACCATTTTCACACTACATTACCATAAACCTGAAAATGAGTTTACGGGAGTTTCCAAATTAGGGGCTGAGTTTATGGGAGTTTCCGAATTAGGGGCTGATTTTAAGGGAGTTTCCAAATTATGGGCTGAGTTTATGGGAGTTTCTAAATTAGGGGCTGAGTTTATTGGAGTATCCAAATTAGGGCTGAGTTTACAGCAGTTTCCAAATTATGGGTTGAGTTTACAGGAGTTTCCAAAATTGGGGGCTGAGTTTATGGGAGTTTTCAAATTAGAGGCTGAGTTTATGGGAGCTTACAAATAAGTGGCTGAGTTTATGGGAGTTTGCAAGTTAGGGGCTGAGTTTACGAGAGTTTGCAAGTTAGGGGCTGAGTTTATAGGAGTTTCCAAATTAGGGGCTGAGTTTACAGGAGTTTCCAAACTAGGGGCTGTGTTTACAGGATTTAGAGGGGGTCCCCATGGGGTGCCATTTTTGGGGGGTCTCCAGGGGGTGCCATTTTCTGGAGGTACATATGGGGGTGCCATTTCAAGGGGGTCCACATAGGGTGCCATTTTTTGGGTGGTCCCCAGGGGTGCCATTTTTTGGTGGTCCTCAGGGGGGTGCTATATTTTTTTTTGCAGGGGGGTCCTAAGGGGGTGCCATTTTGGGGTGGTCCCCAGGGGGTGCCATTTTTGGAGAGTCCCCAGGGGGAGCCAACTTTGGGTGGGTCCCCAGGGGGTGCCATTTTTGTGGGGGTTCCTAGGGGGTGCCATGTTTGGGGGGTCCCCAGGGGGTGCTATTTTGGGGGGTCCCAAGGGGGTGCCATTTTTGGGGGGTCCCTAAGGGGTGCCATTTTTTGGTGGTCCTCAGGGGGTGCCATATTTGTGGGGCCCTAGGGGGTCTCATTTTTGGGCGGTTCCCAGGGGGTGCCACTTTTGGGGGGTTCCCCGGGGGGTGCCATTTGGAGGGGGGTCCCCATTGGGGTGTCAGTTTTTGCAAGCCTCTGAGTAGTGGGTACCTATAGCAGGATTCTCTCCAACCTTCAGTTGGGTTTTGTGGTTCTCTACAATTAATACCACAAGGATTTACAAACACAAAAAGAACAGCAAAGCACAAATGTAACCAATTGAAGATTACAACAAAGTTTGACACCTTGCAAAAACCACACTATCATATCACAAAACCTATACCACACAGAATGCACACTGCACACCATCATACCAAATCGCAAACTGTCCACATTTTACTACCGAGTTTCATGCCCAACCATTTTACAGTTAACAGTTTTACATTTTACCAACCAAGTTTACAAAAATCCATTCCAAAACATTGCATCTTTGGTATTGGTCTTGTTATTGTTGGTACATTACATACTGCATTTCAAAACACATGCCTAGCATGTGGGCAAACTTAACTAAAGTATCATATTTTCTCCAATGGTATTAATTGTAGAGAACCACAAAACCCGACCGAAGGTCGGAGAGAATCCTGCTAGTTTTACTACATTTTGCATAGGAAAATGTGTGATTTTGAGAAAATATAATAGCTAGAATATAATTACAGCAAATCTCTCAAAATGAAAATATAATTCAATCTTTGCGGGAAATCCTGGCAAAAATATAAGTAGCAGATGGTATAATTTACATAGGTATTTTCTGATATAGGTACATATGTTAAAAAATAAATCCCAAATTTGTTTTCAATGTTAAGCGCTTTTGCCCATTCTTTTTGACCATCGAAAATTACAAACTCAATACCCTAAATTCTCGAAAAAGACCCCAGGGGATTATTTTTTCGTCAGATGTTTTTGAGGGGGACTTTTCAAGGGGGAGCAACCGTTGACGTGAACTGTAAAGTTAGTTCCCTGACGTAAAATGATGACGTGAAATTATAAAAATTGAATTTTTCAATTCGCTCTAGTTGTGGCTGATAACACTCAGTATTGGACACGATTATGGTATTGATTCATATATTATCCTTAGAAAATTGTAGACCCGTAGCATGGGGCAGGCCTGATACGCACACGTAGCATGGTCCACACTCGTGTAATTAATTTTACGACGTCATTTTACGTCGTCATTTCACGTCGAATCGACGCTGAGCTCTAATTCCGGCTTTAGAACGATGAAACATTTGTCATTGAATTTCCCGTGAAAATTAACAAAACCAACGTTTTGCCAGTTGAATAGCGACATTATTCATAAGCAGAATTGGCAAAATCTCAGAGAAAAACATAAAAAAATAAAATGGAAAATTTCAAAATAAAAATAAAAATTGTATAAAATTCGAATTTTTGTTAAATTGTATAAAAATTCTTATTTTTGTAAAATTGTATAAAAATTCATATTGTTTGTTAAATTTTTGTCTTGTTGCTTCATTTTCTACCTGTTTCTTCGCGGAAATGGGGACAGTCCTAAGTAGAGATGTAAAAAGCGCCAGGACTTGAGCGCCAAGCGCCAAAAGCGCCATGGCGCTTTTCATAAGTCCGGCGCCGAGCGCCAATGGCGCCACAGCAAAATGTCGCCAAGCGCCAAAAGCGCCATGGCGCTTTTTGCTTTGGTGCTAGCGCCAAGCGCCAGCGCCATGGCGCTTTTACATCACTAGTCCTAAGCCCTGTAGTGTCATGTAAAATGTCATGTAAAATGTCATGCAAAGTGTCAATTGTCATGACAAATGTAAAGTAAAGTGTCAATTGTCAAGCAAATTGTAACCAAATTTTATGTTTTGTGTTATAATCTTATGTTTTGTATCCAAATCTTATGTGAACATTTGGATAAAAACCTAAGATTTGTATACAAAACATAAGCTTTGGATACAAAAAAAACATAAGGTTTGGATACACAACATAAGCTTTGGAATTGAAAACATAATATTTGGATAGACAATTTACATATTGCATGAAATTTGTCATGACAATTGACACTTCACTTTACATTTGACATGACACTTGACATTTTGCATGACAATTGACACTTTACTTTACATTTGTTATTACAATTGACAGTTTGCATAACATTTTACAAATGCAACCAGCACACTCCAGTAGCCCTGTCCTGAAAATACAGATAAAGCAATAATTGTAACACTTGCAACAATATTTGTAACATTACACTTGCAACTAGCTAACAATACCTACTGCATGCAACTTTTTTAAGTAATGGAAGTGTGTCACTTCATCAGTTTTTCGTGTTTAGGTCTAATGATAACAATTTTTGGCCTTGCATGCCAGATTCTGATTTTTTGTACAATGTTTGTAAAGAAATTTGTGAAATGGTGTCATTTTATTTTATTGACGACTTTTAGGAATAAAATAAAATTAAAAAAATGAAGAAAAAAATTAAATAAAAATAAAATACATTTCTCTACAATTTTTTACAATTTGTATACAAATAATTTTTATAAAAACAATTATGTTCATAAGCAATATGTTTGTTGAGGTCATTTTTCATGACAGTTTTAGGTGTACCTAATTTCAGCTTCACATGATCCAAGGCTGAAATAAACTGAAATAAAGTCATTGATGCGTGAATTTTATAATTGGTCTTATTTGCGTGACTAAAATGGAACACATAAAATCAAATTAGTCAGGTCATAAATTTTCACTATCGCGTGCAGGTGAATAAAAATACATTCCATCCATTTTCTAAAAATGACAGTGATTCCGTGCAAATTAATGGTTCCTTCCATCAAAAAAAATATAATAGCGCGGGAATAATGATTATTACATTTTTCATTGAAAAATAGAGCTGAGTGAAATACACGAATATCCCTTATTATAAAATATGTATTGATTACTTTCATGTTGAATATCGAGGAGAAGTCAGTTTTTATTTTCTTTGATTACCTATTATTAACCATATAAGTTGTAACAATGCGCTAAATAAAATGTTTATCTGTAAAAAATGTCATCTGAACTTCCATCAAACTTTATTCATTTTGGAATTAAAACATTTTGAAAACATTATGCATTTAAATATTATACATTCTTTGTCAACTGCGATTAATCAGAACCAACTAATGAAGTAAAACCAATAAAGCAGAACACCACCGAAAAAATATTCGTTACGCAAACTTTTAAAGGACATCATTAAAAATACTATAACAATTTTACATTTATGTGGCACAGCGAAAAAGTTATGGAAAAGTCGTTAAAATATGTTTACCTTTTTAAACGTTTTTTAGATGTTTAATAAACACAAGTACGCTGCAATTATCCATGAAATAACAAAAATCCTCTCAAATAAGCCCCTCCCCTTGTATCAGAGTTGTTAAAACACTGGTAGTTTTGGAAAGCGTAAGCGTAAATACACTTTCTAAATTTTGAGTATGGATACTTAAAGCGTAAGGTATTTTTTAAATACCTAGGAAAGCGTACGAAAAAGCGTAAGCGTAAAAATTAGCGACTTAGTGCTGTCTACGACGACAACATCGTCGTCGGAATCCATTATCACACCCAAATTCCTAATCTGAAGCCATGATATTGCTAGGCGACACAATTTTCGCTCGTTATTACTATTTCAACACAATGTGTAAATACATGAGCCACTATTTTCTGTGTGTTACTGCACACACACGCAGTGATTTTTTGTGTATGTGTTCTCATCCATTTTCTTTTTTGTAGTTTTACACTTTTAGAAAACGTAAAACTTTTACATGTGATAAGTGTTTTTACGCTTTTAGTATCCGGGTAATTTGGCCGGGAAAACGAAATAAAGCGTACGGGTATTCTATGAATTTTAAGTATAAATACCCAATTACCCGGGTATTTCGGGTAAGCGTAAATACGCTTTCACAACTCTGCCTTGTATTCACCCCAACTCAAAGTTTGCTGGCAAAAAAATAAACCCCATGGGGGTATTTCGAGGAAATACGGTATTACGGGTACCAATTGATATAACATTTATATTTAAACAACGCCTCCCATCTCAATAAACATTGTTGTGTACTGGGGTCAACTCTGCATGTGGAGATGTGAAAAACCGTTTGAGAAGTGAGTAAATTAGATAAATAAATTGAGCAGTGAGAAGAATAATGGCAAGTAAAACATTAAAAGTTAAGTAAAATGAGAAGTGAGAAGTGAAATGAGAAGTAAATACCGAAAAGTTAAGTAAACTTTTTACCTCTTGTTTCACTTCTCACTTCACCTCTCACTTCTCACTTATCATTTCACTTCTCACTTCACCTCTCACTTCTCACTTATCATTTCACTTCTCACTTCACCTCTCACTTCTCACTTATCATTTCACTTCTCACTTCACCTCTCACTTCTCACTTATCATTTCACTTCTCACTTCTCATTCAACTTGACACTTCTCATCGTACTTGTCACTTCTCCACTGGTCCCTTAGTTACGCACTTGCAGAATTGTTACCTGCATGTAAGATAAATCTGCACGGGACGGGCCAGGCCTATTACGCACATAAACCCGTCACGCACATACGCCCATTGCGCACACAGCTCCAGTTGTGTGCGTGATGGGCGTATGTGCGTGACGGGTCTATCTGCGTAATAGTGTATCCTCCATTTGGGGCATTTGCACGGCTCAATCGCGGCGGCATCTCTGCTGCGAAGCGGCCGCGCTGGGGCTGCGTCTGGTGCCGCTGCTGTAATCGGAGTGGGACGCTGCCTCGTTGCTGCTCGCGCCTGTGTTTCGTCCACTGATATAGTCCGGTGACTTGACACCTTGCACGCCCTGTTATTTATGTCTCACGTTGGAAGCGAGCCAATTGTACTTGAAGCTTGCGCTGCTTATTTGTGAAAGAGTGAAAACATGTTTTGCGCTGAATACGTGAACGTAAAACGTTGTAACAGCAATAAATTTTCACATCTCTTTATGAAAATTACAAGTGTGAAATATCGTTCGCTTAGCTTACAAAACAGTTCACAATTGCACCACACAAAGCTAGTTTTCACGGTTCCTTGTTGAAAACTCACTTTTTGGTTTTCAAAATGGTTTTATACTGTGTCAGAATCGCCTAAAACAGCTGCCATCTTTGTTTTTTTGGTTAGTTTTCATGTTATGAAGTTATTATTGAATACTTCAGAAAAATGCTGCAGACAAAATATTTTTTGTGGAATAAGTAAGCATTTGTAGGACATTATACTGTGTGATGGAGAACATTATACTGTATTTTTGGTACATTTTGGTGATTTTTAGTTATCACATACATTTTAAAATATAAATTTCAATTTATATGTTAAAATGTTTGTTAAAATCCTATATTTCATTTCAGATAATATCCCTCTGGCATATATTTATGTGTAGTTTTTTATCCTCTTTTGTTTGGTTGTTGTGGAGATGAGCAATAAAGAAGTATAAAAATGTATTTATCTCTCATGAAACAATTTTTAAGATGGTATTTAAATACTTAACATGTAGCTGCAATCTTTGTACACATTACAACAGCTATTATTAGGATGCAAAACAAATAGAATGGGAATAATTCAAATTGTATTCAATTCCTGCACCCAAAAATGAAAACAATTTTATAAGAATACTTACAAAGATGAAAACTCAAATAGCAAAGCTGAAAACAGACAAACAACCCTCATACGCATTCATCTAGCCTAGGATTTGTTTTCTCATGGTCCAGGCATAAAGTAAATGTTGTCAGCCAGCAATGATTTCAGGTTTTCAAAAAAATTAACAAAATTACTGTTGGAAATATTTATAGCAAATACAGCTTGCTATGAAATTACACAGGTATTGTGCATCAAGAGCAACAGCAACAGCAACAATACAGAAAAAATTCTGTGAAATGAAAAAAATATGTTTTATTTAATAAAACATGTTCTGGGGATTTTGACATGGTGTGGAAATACCATTATATCTCTATCATTAGATCTATTAGATTAGAAAAAAGTTATGTATAAGACCTCCAAATTTGAACTTTATGTGACCACCCAGTGCATTTTAAAATAATTTTTTCAAATTTGGCGAGCTGTTGACAACTCACATAGCTGGCATGTCGCCAGCACGTCGCCTGCAACACATTTGGCAATGTTTTGGTGACCCTGGCACTATTCAACATTGGTAAACAGTTTTGAAACCTGGCAACATGGGCAACGTGTAAACATGCATCACCAGTTTTCACCTAGGGTGTCAACAAATTTTTTTTACTGAAAATGGAAAACGGAAACGAAAATTTTTTGCGCTTGCCAGAAAACGGAAACAGAAACAGAAAATCATTTGCACTTGCCAGAAAACGGAACAGAAAATGGAAAAAAAATTGCCAGCGGAAAGCGGAAAACGGAAAACGGAACGAATTTTGCCTGCGGAAAAGCAGAAACGGAAAAAAATTGGCACTTGCCGGAAAATGGAAATGGAAACGGAAAAAATTTTGCACTTGCCGGAAAACGGAAAAAATTGCCTGCGGAAAGCGGAAACGGAAAACGGAAAACAGAAATTTGACACCCTATTTTCACCTTTGAAAACACAAGATAAAAACAAAAATGAATTTTTTTGAAAACTGAATGGCGTCGTGTGCAGCGCCTCTGTCGCGGCGACACGTCGCGGTCATAGGGGATTTTGGGGTTAGCATTTTGGTAGGGGGGGGGGGTTCGCCAGTCGGGACGTGTATATATCTCGGGAACCGCTTGGTGAAAACTGTTGAAATTTGGATATATTATGGTTTCAGGCCGGGGCTCTCTCAGATTTTTTCGAAAATTTTCTACGACCCCCCTGACCGGAGATAGGGTGGATCTATAAAAAGCATGTCATTTGCGAAAATTTTGCGTATCGCTCAGAACATGCAAAGTTTGCAAGCCTGTAACTCATTACTTTTTGAGCCGAATTTAGTAATGATGACAAATGTTTGGAGAGTTCATTTCTGTTGTCAAATCGGTGATACAAAATCTTGTGTATATCGATTTCGCCAGATTTCAAAATGAAAAATTTCCGAATTTTTTTTCGTTTTGAACATGCTATCGTATACTCCTGATCGAAACTCAATAAAACAAAAATGAGATAGATATGTCTTTCCGATCAAAAGTTATGATGCTTCAAACTTTTCCCTCCCATCCACATAAATAAGCACATGCATGCAACTTCAAAACTCCATATCTCGGCCATTTCTCTGCCGATTTTCACTGATGAACACTTAAAATGATCAGAATAACATGGAGATTTCATTCATGAGTAAAATACTTTTTGCCCCAGAAAACGTAAAAGTGAGTATTTTTAAGGAATTTTGCTCAAAGTTTCAATCAAAATCACTCGTTTTTGAACCTTTTTGACCATTTGGTACTATCAAATTCACTAGTTCATGTGTTATTAACCTATTTTTGCATTGTTTTTCCTATTTTTCACTTTTTTTCTCTGTTTTCCACATCTATGCCTTGAAAAAGCCCATGACAAAGCCTATCTGAAATTCGTTTTCTGTACTCGAGTACTTTCTTTTCGTTTTCTGTACTCAAGTAAAAAAAATATTACTTTATGTTTTCTGTACTTGGGGGGGGGGTGAGTAAAAAATAAATACTTTACATTTACGTATACTTTGAAAAATTTTTCGGTACTTTTAACAACTCTGGCAATAAGGCCATAGCGCTTCTGGTGCTTGGCGCCATTGGCGCTTGTCTCTGGGGTTCGGAAAAGCGCCATGGCAAGTAGGGTTGTGAATTTCACAATTTTTGGGTTTGGGTATCGGGTATCGGGCCCTGAAAATTTCGGGTCGGTATCGGGTATCGGTTCCAGAAATTTTGCGGGTATCGGGTTCTGGTTCTGGTATTGAGGTCGGGTATCGGGTCTGGTTTTCAGGTCAAAATGTCGGGTATCGGGTAGTTGAATTGTCGTGTATAGGGTAATAAAATTGTTGGGTATCAGGTAATCAATAGTGGGTATCAGGTATGATCCCAAAAAATCATCTGGTATTGGATTGGACAACAAAAATACAGCATGGTGGCTGAGCTGAGGTCCCTAAAAACGGTTAAACATTTTGGTAGATTCAGATTGGCCCACAGCCAGTGCCATGCTAAGTATTTCCCATGCTGAGACATGTTCCCAACCCTAGCGAGTTCCTAGTGTACCCAAGAGTATAGAAAACACAAAGAAAAATTTTATCCTTTAGTATATACATATACTTTTCAAATTTTTATCCAATAAAATGCAGAAAAAAAGTCAAATTCCGCACAAATTACACAAACCATCGGCACTGGCGGGCGCGCTGTATGCGAGCAGTTTAGAGTCGCTCTTTTTGGTGGCAGGCGTTGCCAACTTTGACACTTTTTGTCCGATCGAGTGTGATTTATTGAGCAGAATCACGGGTCCATTTGTCTCAAAATCCATAGATATTTTCTGCTGCTCCCCATTCTCTATGTTAGATGAGGTATTTTATTTTGTTTAAAGTTTTAAAATTGAAACGCTTTCTAGTGTGTGCAGTTTTCAATGCAGAAATAAAACTCAGGAGAAATTATTTCAGATGGCAAACCCTCTGGGAAATGTTTTTTTTATTTTGAAGTGTTTTTTCTAAAAGAACTTGAAGTAGTTTTGAATTTAGTTTTCCAAGTTTCAAATTTTTCTTTGCCATCATTGTTTGTATTTATTTTTACACAACGGTATCGTGTCAATTGGCGCGTCGTTTCCCTTTGCACACTTTATCAACAACTTGAGACTGGAGTTAAAGTGGCGTTTACACTGCATTTTGTGCCGACAAAAAAAAAGAAGACAAAAAGTTTCATAATTCCACAATAAAGTTCCATATCTGCAAAACAAAGCAGTGAAGTATACTCACTAGTTGAGTGTACACACATGCCAATTTGCAGATAATTCGGGCATGTGGTTCACGACTTGAAAACAAATTACATTTGTCGGTTCGGTTTTCGTTTTGAAACCGAACCGACAAGTGTAATTTGCTTTTAACTCTTGAACGACACGCGCAAATTATCTGCAAATTGGCATGTGTGTACACTTAACTAGTGAGTATAATTCAGTGCCTTACCTTGCAGATATGGAACTTTATTCCGGAATTATGGAACTTTTTCACTCGTTTTTTTGTCGGCACACGAAACCGTGTAAACGCCGCTTAATCAACAACAATCAACCTCACCAGTGGCGGGCGCGGCGCCGAGCTCTCTGTGGTGGTTGTCGACGGCGCGCTGGGCCGAAGACAACTCGATCTCCCTCTTGGAGCGGGGGATGCGGATGCGCAGCACGCAGCACACGATCGTCACTGCGGGGCCACTTCCGCTAGTGCATTCTTTGATGCCCACTCAAATGTCTAGTCAAATGGCAAAAGCCAAGTCAAATGACACGTGAAATGGCAAGTAAAAAGTTAAATACCCTAATAACTTTGATGAATGGATACAGAACTCTTTTTCCATTTTACTTGCCATTTCACTTCTCACTTCTCAAATGGTTTTTGACTTCTCCAACGCGGAACTGGCCAGTAGAACTGGAGATAGTTTTTGGCACTTTATTCATGAAAATACAGTCACACACTTTGTTTGGCGTGCAGTTAGGTTATTATAACGAGTAGGACTCATTATGCATCTAGGCCCATCATGCACCTTATTCTACCCATTATGCATCTAGAAAAACTATACATCTAACCAGAGTTGTTAAAAGTACTGAATTTTTTTTAAAGTAAACTTTTCAGTATTTTTGTTTTTTTCGCCCCTGAGTACAGAAAACGTTAAGTATTTTATTTTCACTTTTACACTGTGTAAAAGGTAAGTAAAACACTTTCTTTTTCAGACCAAACATAAAATCAAGTATGTTTCCAGGGAAAACGTAAAAATGGGTACTTTTCTCACGGAAACCGTAAAAGTAGGTATTTTTGCAATTTTTACCCTGAAATACATCAAAGATGTGTTTTTCTCTCCTGATAAGTATTTCTTAGGAAAATGTCATATGTTTGTCACTTTTTGTCTGGCAACATGACATGTTCTGTCCCCTTAAAATACGTTTTCTGTACTCGTGTACTTTCTAAAGGTACGCAAGTAAGTGAACAATCAGTCTAGATGCATAATGGGTAGAATTAGGTGCATGATGGACCTAGATGCATAATCGGTTTAGATGCATAATGGCACGGACTCATTATAACATGGGCCAGTTCCGCAAAATGAGAAGTGAGAAGTGAAATGTCAAAGGCGAAGTGAAACGGCAAGTGAATTGGCAAAAGCGAAGTAAAAATAAAAAAAATAAAAATTAATTTCTCTTCGCTTTTGCCATTTCATATGCCAATTCACTTACCGTTTCACTTGGCCTTTGCGCTTTTACTTTGCATTTGCCATTTCACTTCTCACTTCTCATTTTGCGGAACTGGCACCAAGTATTCATTTTCCGGATTCCCCACAGACCCAACAAAAGCGAAGAGCAAATGAAAGTTATTCAAATGGAGGTTGTCCAATAATTTTGGGTAATGAGATGTTCGACAGTACCAATAAGTTCCTAAAAAAGGTAAAACACAAAAGTCTGGGATCAACCCGCCCCCCCCCCAACAAACAATCCGACTTACTCATCAGCAAGAATACACACGAGATCGCAGCGAGTAGCATCCACAATCTGAGGCCTGGAGCCAAATTTAATGAGAACCTAAGGCGCACTAAGGCGCCCCACAAAACCTGGTGCTCAAATGCTCAAAACACAAAATCCATGCGCGTTCATTGACGATAGCAAAAAAATTAGAAAAATTTCAAATGTTTTTGAATTTTCGATTTTTTTAGTTTCTGAATTTTTATTGTACTTAATACTTTTACAATACTTTATTGGAAAAGATACTCGATTTTCTTCACGATCGAAAAAAAATCTATTTTTTCTAGAAAATTTTAAAACGAATTTTTTGTCGATATTTTTAATTGAAAGTGTGTATCGAATATACAAACAAAAATTTGAAAAACATTTTTCAAAAAAATAACGAGTAATCACTTCAGGAAATTTTTTTCGCCTGAACATAATATGCCATCGCTAGCGTATTTTTTATACTCGATTGTCGAGCGCCTTACGCGCGCCTTACGTTCTGAATGAATGTGGCACCTGGCGCCACTAGCTCATCCAGAAATGTTGGCGCCCTGGGGCCAGTTCTAGACCGTGTAAAATGCCCAGTCAAATGTAAAATGTCATGCAAATTGTCAAAAGTCATGTAAATGCCCTGCGAAGTAGTAACTGAGTTGCCATAAAGCAGGCCATTTTACATGAATTTTGACACTTTGCATGACATTTGACATTTGGCAGACCGTTTTACTAGGTCTGCGACTGGCACCTGGCCGGCGCTGCCACTGTGTAGGCCTCGTAGCTTGGTGCCATTTTTCCTGCTCGGGCAAATTCTATTTTATTCGTTTTTAGTGTTTATTTTACATGATGTTTTCATGTCAAAATTGGTGCGGGTGTGAAAATTTGGCTTGAAAATATCTAATAAAGGAAACAAGGTTAGACATAATGTTAGGTAATCTCGAAATAAAGAACCTTTGTGTTTCCTTGAAGTTTTCACAAATTGTGGATTGCAGCAGTACTATGCTATATTTATGTATTTCTATTCTAGCCAATGACAAATGGTGGAATTTGATTGCTTTGGACGTGGACATCACAGTGGTTAAAACAAAATACGCGTACGCGAGTACGTTGTAAATACAATTACATATACTTTTTTAAAGTGATGTACTCACTTTTACGCGTACATTTTCAAGTACACGCGTACAGAGAAAATGTATTTTTGTTGCTAAAATACCAATTTCCTGATGCTATAATAAGAAAGTTTTGAAGAAATCATTTTTTTCCTAAAAATTACTAAATAATCACTAAAAAACGACATCTAGTATGTCTACCAGTGTAAAACTCACTCTCACATGTAAAAAGTAGTAGCTTTTACGTTTTCCAGGGGAAAAGTACTCGCTTTTACATTTTCCTGAAAAAAAGTATTTTACTCACATTTACGCATGAGTACAAGTAAAAAATAAGTATTTTACATTTTCTATACTTTTTGGAGAGTAAAAGAAAAATACTTTCATTTACATATACTTTAAAAAAAAGTTAAGTAATTCTAACAACTCTGGTGGACATTATAATTGAAAAAGCTTCAGACAAAAATTCAAAATTTACAAGTATCTACATGTGTTCTACTAGATAAATACAAAACTAAAAAACTACCTAGTGGCTAATATTGCAACAACAAAACAGTGTCTGACAACAAAAATATTCTGCCAGTACAGCCTAGCTATTCAAGTTACATACATATGTAATTTGATGTTCGCAGAAGTGTGAACTAAAATGTCAATGTACAGCAAATTAGCTTGTGAGTCTCTGTCACTGAAATATAATGTAATACCAATTTTGACATGTCCTAAACAACTGGGCTGAAATTTCATATAGTTATCTTAGGTACATGTACACATAAATAAATTACAAATGCACTTCAACAACAATTGTTCTGGAGTAGTGATGGAATGGCGCCAAAAAACGCTAGCGCCTTTGCAATATTTGCGCTTGCCTGGCGTTTTTCTGGTCCACCGTTTTTCCATTACTTGGTAGTGATGGAAAAATCTCCATGGCACTTTTCCTAACCCATGCACATATATCGTCAATGTCGCCGAGCAAAATAGGGCCTGAAACGCCATAACGTTTTTTGCTTAGGCTCCAGCGCCAGGCATTTTGTTCCTGGCGCCAAGCAAAGATAGCACCAAGCGCCAAAAGCGCCGTGGCGCTTTTTATCTGTGTGGCGCCAGGAGCTAATGGCTAGTGATCAGGGTTGGCAAAATCTCAGAAAAAAATACAAATAAAATTTAAATAAAATGGAAAATTGAAGAATAGAATAAAAATAAAATGGAAAATTGAAGAATAAAATAAAAATAGAATACAATTTTAGTAAAAAGACATTTACTAAAACCAATTCTGGTCATGAACTATAATTTAGAAATTAAATTGCATTAAAAATAAAATGGAAAATTGAAGAATAGAATTAAAATAAAATGGGAAATTGAAGAATTGAATAAAATTAAATACCATTTTCTTACCATTTTACGACAATTTTAGTAAAAAGAATTTTACTAAAACCAACCCTGCTAGTGATGGAAACGCACCGGGGCACCGGTGCCCCGGTGTTGGGCACCGAAGGGCACCAGCAACGGTGCTGGTGCGGTGCGGTCCCTTTGTTCATGGGTGCGCTGCCGGTGTCGGTGCCATTTTTTTCAGTATAGCACCGGTGGCCGGTTCCCCTGGTGCCAGGTGCCCTTTCTGAGGACTGGCAGGGGTGCCGGTGCTGCACGGTGCCACATTTCCTGGTGCCTTTTCCATCACTACTAATGGCCCACAGCCATGGCGCTTTTTCCATCACTAACCATAGCTATTGTGGGGGGAATTTTACTAAAATTTATCTATCATCTAAAATGCGCAAAATGGCAACCAAAGTGCCAAAATACAGTGAACTGCAATGGATGCATTTTCAGACGCAAAATGTTTACTAAATATTTGCATAAATGTCTGGTAGCGTCTGTTTTTGCTGATGGAAAAAATCGTCACAATTGCAGAGTCAATTCCGCAAATGAACCAGTGAACTGAAAAACGATAAGTAAAGTTGTTAATCGAGACATTTACGAAGCATTTTCATTTTGGACGGTTTAGAAAATTTCATTCAGAAGTTTACTCATCACTTTTAAGTTTACTGAGTTTGCTGAGTCACGACTTCAGACTTTATATATGTATAGCTTAATAAAAAAGAACGTTTCTGATCACTTGTCAAATTAGCTTCGAATGGATTTGCTAAATTGCATTTACATAGGTAGGTAGGCAATTTTGTCTCAGGCAATGTTTTATAATGTTTTACCTTTTCACATACTGTATTACCTCGAAATACCCCTAGGGGGTTTATTATTTTGCCAGCAAAATTTGAGGGGGGGGGGGGATACTTCGAGGGGGTTTATTCGAGGGGGGTCTATTATTTTACCAGAAATTTTTGGAAATTCCCCATACTCAGACGTAGAAACATCAAACCATTACATAGATGTATTATACACTATACCGTATTATCTCGAATTATCCCCCTCGAATTAACCCCCCCCCATAAAGAGTTTCATATTTACGTTGTTGAATGTGTCCCATTGTAGATGGTCCTGTGGAGTGACGTTGTTTTGCATACGATGTGATAAATGTGAAAATTAAATGATATTTATGTGTGTGCTTAACATACTAAATAGGGTACATCTATCTACTGTCATGCCAAATTTGGACTATTTTTATGAATAATTGGTGCTTTGGTAGACGATTGCCTGACATGCGCCACGCTCAAACTTAAAACTTTTGCTTTGCTATTTGCTATTAAACTTTGCTTCACGTTCCGACATGAATTTTTGTGATGTGGAACCGTGCACTTAACACAACAAATGGGGTACATTTATCTACCCCCATACCAAATTTGAGCAGTTTTCATTCAAAATTGACGTGTTGGGAGCCAATTGAAACTGTGCGCCTGACGTGGGCCACCCTATATATTACTGCTAATTTCCACTGCAGCTACACATAGACTAGTTTGTGTAGCTACCGTATTTCCTCGAAATACCCCCAGAGGGTTTATTTTTTCAGAGTGAGAATTTTTAGAGGGTATTTCGAGGGGGGTAATTCGAGGGGGGGGGTATTATTTCGCCAGAAATTTTGTTGAAAACCCAGTACTAATAACGTACGCAGACGTACGCCGTATGTCCATAGCCTTATATAAGTATGTAGATGATATACCTGTATTTCCTCGAAATACCCCCCCCCCTCGAAATACCCCCCCTCGAAATACCCCCCCCCCCAAATGTAGTGTATAGAGAACGTAAATGACACAGGCTGCGGTTTGTCATCTGGGTAATGCAAAACACACGTTAAAAACGATGACTCTGTTATGTGAGAACAGTGATTATACATCTACACACTTATACAAGTCTTCGGAGTCTTATAAATGGCGATTTTTTTGCATTTTCGACGTCTGCGTACGTTTCAGACGACAATTTAGTACTTGGTTTTCAAAAAATTTCTGGCGAAATAATAAACCCCCCCCTTGAAATACCCCCCCTCGTTTAACCCCCCCTCAAAATTCTCACTATGAAATAATAAACCATAAACCCCCCGGGGGTATTTCGAGGAAATACGGTAAACCATGTTCTAACGTAACACAATCATTGTTTTTAACGTGTGTTCTGCGTTTCCCAGAGCTTTTGTCATCTACAATTAGCATTGAAAAAATAGCTGGGAGATTTATATTTTAAAAATCTCAGAAAATATAAGATTTTCTGTGATTTATATTTTTTCACGATTTTCTACAGAGATTTAATCATATTTTCGTTCTGAGACATTTTCTGAGTTTTTAAATATCAGAAAATCTCTCAAATTTATATTTCTTTTTTTTCCAGGGTTTTTTGAGAGAGATTTAATAATATTTTTTCTTGAGGGATTTTCTGAGATTATATTTAATTATATTTTCTAAAAATTGATTTTTTTTTCAATGTTATCTACGATCCATATAAACTGATTTTTTTTTTTTTTTTTGGGGGGGGTATTTCGAGAGGGTAATTAATTCATAGTGCCCATTTCGAGGGGGGGTATTTCGAGGGGGGTATTTCGAGGGGGGGGGGGGGGGGGTTCGAGGGGGGTAATTCGAGGAAATACGGTATCTACGTTATTATGTCCAAAAAGGTATATCCTGTTTGGATACATTTATTACCTGTTTTGTGTATGCAAATGCCTAATCCTTACGAAATAATAAAACCCCCCTCGAATTAACCACCCCTCAAATTTTGCTGGCGAAACAATAAACCCCCATCGGGGTATTTCGAGGTAATACAATATGTGTTTATAGGCATACCGTATTTCCTCGAAATACCCCCCCCCCCCCCTCGAAATACCCCCCCCCCCGTTTGACACCCCCCCTCTCGAGACCACTATGAAACAATGACCCCCCCCCCCTCGAAATACCCCCCCCCCCCTCGAAATACCCCCCCTCGAAATATCCCCCCCTCGAAATACCTCTTCCCTCGAAATACCCCCCTCGAAATACCCCCCAGATTGAGTGTAAAGACAACGTACATGACAAATACTGCAGTTTGTGTTCTGCGTAGTGCAGGACACACGTTAAAACAATGTCGGAATCACGTTAGAACAGTGTTTATACCATCTACATACTAATATTAGTGTACAAGAGTCTATACATGTCAGTTATCGATGCATTTTTCTACCCCAGCGTACATCACATACAACGATTTTGTACTAGGATTTCAAAAAAATTCTTGCGAAATAATAACCCCCCCTCGAAATACCCCCCCCCCTCGAAATACCCCCACCCCCCCTCGAAATACCCCCCCCCCCTCGAAATACCCCCCCTCGAAATACCCCCCAGATTGAGTGTAAAGACAACGTACATGACAAATACTGCAGTTTGTGTTCTGCGTAGTGCAGGACACACGTTAAAACAATGTCGGAATCACGTTAGAACAGTGTTTATACCATCTACATACTAATATTAGTGTACAAGAGTCTATACATGTCAGTTATCGATGCATTTTTCTACCCCAGCGTACATCACATACAACGATTTTGTACTAGGATTTCAAAAAAATTCTTGCGAAATAATAACCCCCCCCTCGAAATACCCCCCCCCCCTCGAAATACCCCCCCCCCCTCTCGGGAGCACTATGAAACAATCACCTCCCGGGGGGTACTTCGAGGAAATACGGTATATAGCACAAACCCTTCCCTAACGTCACTCAATCATCGGTTTTAACGTGTGTTCTGCATTGTACAGATCACAAATTGTGGTATTTGTCATGTATGTTCTATTTACACCCAATTGTAGGGGGGTATTTCGAGGGGGGTATTATTTCCTCAGCAAAGTTTTAGGGGGGTATTTCGAGGCGGGGTACTCCGAGGGGAGTTAATTCGAGGTAATAAGGTATATTGTACTGAATCACATACATTTATCCAATTCCCAAAATGATATAAAACTGCCTATACTGCCTAATCGACCAGAAATTTTTTATTCAAACGTTCGCCATGCTTTAATGCTGGCATCTTTCCAAAGTTGGGGTCATGTGAAATGTACCCCAAACATTTCTCTTTCTGGCCATATAGTCGCCCACAGCTGAGATCCCCTGTGGGCCGCGTAAATGGCTCACACATTTTTTTATACAAAAGTGGAGTGATCACCTTATTCCGGTCATTGACTATTTATTACTGAGATGCTGCGTTTCAAAACCAAAAATCACCCCAAAAGACAGAATCGTGATCTGGCTTGGTGCCAAATGCCATTTGTAAAGAATATTTAAAGTAAAAATATTATTTGAATGCATTTACACATCCAAACCGTTCCCAGCACGTTTACCTCGTAATTTCATTGACTTTTTTTTGCAAATTGAGCTGAAAATTTCCGTTCGTGCAAATTGAGCGTTCGAGCATGCTGAATGTTTGACAAAAATTTTCCAGTCGGCTGGGATAAGGTGAACAGGGGTGTACCTAACAGAAATAAACAGAAATTCGGGGCTTATTCGGTGCTGAATGTGTGATGTTTGGGTTTAGAACAATGAGTTATTTTTAATCTTCTACAACTGTAGTTGACAGTCATATCATCATTCTGGTAAACTCAAATGCGTTGAAAGCCGATTTTTGAGGTAAACACGACACGATACAAGTAAGAAAATACGAGTTTGCTGGCAGTAAACCAGTTGCGCAGTGCAAATATTTATGATGAGACACATTCCGACTTTTATTTATTTTAGGACGACTGTATCACCTCCCAACGGATCGCGGACATTATGTGAACTTGGCATAATTCCAATTTCGTTTTTGCTACCCTCACAGAGTGTCAAAACGAGAGTAAAAGACGCAGAATTTCGGTGTGCGTCGCCGAAAATGTTCGCTAAATGCGATTAAGCTTCCGTAAATGGTCGCTAATGGTGGCTAACACACTACCATGCCGCGACGTTTCGCCATCACCAACGTTGGTATACAAACGGGTCTATCCATAAATTGCCTTGGAATAATGCCAACTTCCTTAATGTCCGTCCCTCCTCCCAACGAAATTCCAAAAAAAAGAAAAATTTCAAAACGTTTCCGTGCTTAAAAAATGGATTCGCGCACGGAGGAGCCGGGAACAAGTGTCGGTTTAATAGAGGCTGGCATTCTGCCAAAAAAGCCACTCGTAGTTTTGGGCATTGAGGGCAGTGCGAACAAGGTAAGCTGTTATGCGAGTTTGTGCACTTGAATGAGTGCACTTATACACTACAGCTAGAGCGACGCTTTCAAGTGGCTTGGGTATTTTTTTGCCACACTGATTTTCGCAGCCTGCGCATCACAACAGACGCGTGCTCTCACACAAGAAAAAACTCAGTCCCCCAATGTCTGCTTTTATTCTGGGTATTCCGGTTCAAAGTTGGGCTGGCGGTGAAGGCCTTTCATTGTTTCCGGTGTCACCGCAGCACAAATAATTGGGTTGTCGGCACACTCCTTTCATTATTTCCGCTGTCATTGCAGCACAAATAATCCGCTCATGTGATCAATCTTGCTTGAAGATATTAAACAAAAAATTACGCAATGTCAACACACCACACGCTGCATGGAATTGATCTAATCAACTGTCGATTATCAGATGGATTTGGGGATAAGCAGCTTTTCCAAAGGGGGGGGGGCAGATCAACTCTCGTTACATGACATGTGGAAAACTGTACCCATGTACGTTTGTATTTTTTGTATTTTGACTTTTTTTCTGAAAATAGGTTCAAAATTTTCGAATTTTTATTCAATTTATCCACTAAATTATTACATTTAATTTTGAATACATCTTTATATTTTACAGTCTTACCGCAAATAGGAATTTTCTATGGGTGAAATAAAACTTTGAAAAGTTCCAAAAGAGTAGCTGACAGCTAGAAGGCTGCATTTCACGGCCAACTATTTACATCACTGTAAACTTTAAATTGACATAACATGTCATTACAAATGTATGTATTTATACTTGGCGGACATCACACTTAGTGTCAACTTACCATAACCGATCTGAATAATGAACCAAAAATTATGCATTTTTTCATCATAATATTCCGCTTATATTTATCACAAGATTTTATTCATTTCTTTATGGTAGGATTCTGCACATACTTTGCGGTCCGCCGAGTATACATGTGCAAATACAGTGCAAGCAAATCTAATACAAAAGTAATTATCTCCACTGAATATGCAGTTAATCCGATCACATTCAGCCTTTGAGCCATTGCGCACGTAACTCTTGCCAGGAAAAGTGTCGGTTGAGTCAGCCCAATTAATACGCGTGCAATGTGGGTGTTGTGTAATCGAGCATAATCGATCACACGCGTGCAGTTTGGTCCGCCTAAGGCACCCTAGGGTGCCCTTTGGTGTGTGCCGCTCTGACCCCCAAAATGGAAATGTCAATTCTGACATCATAAACCATTCCAAGCCAAATTACGGTCAGGACACAAAAAAAGTAAAAAGTGCCCAAGCCATGTGCGGGGCTTGGGTTATGCTGTAGTGTATAAGTCACCGCTACGGTGCACTTAGAATATTTTGGCGCGGTGCCAAATGTCGCGTAGCGTAGCCAAATTGCGTAGTCCTTGAGAGTGGGCATACAATCTGTCAGTGTTCTGTTTACTAATTGGCTTAGGTCCAAGTGATACACGTACCTCCTTCCAGAGAATGAACGTGTCACCAAAACACCTAAGCGTAAGCCTGAGCACATAGCCTAAAATATTGTGAAAATATCACAAATTTGTATGTAAAGTATGTGTACGCGAAGTACAAACTGTATCCAAATCAAAAATATGAAGAGTATCCTAATCGAATCTTCGGCACATTTTCAAAAAATTCCTAAAACGAATGCCGATGAATTCGATCAGTCTTTTAAAGTGTACACTATTCAGGTTGGCGTGGGAATCGTTCGCAATGGCGAGGTGTTATCCAACCCCAGACATACGTACAACGCTCCCCCTGGTGAGTTCTAGAAGATGTCTACTGGTGCCAATTCCGCGGGTGGACAAGTAAAAAACGATTGAGAAGTGACGAGTGAAATGAGACGTAAACTTTTCATCTAATTTAATATACTTTTGAAGTTTTATTTCTTACAAACCACTTAGGACTTTTAGGAAATGGCACCAGTACAGGGGTCTCCAAGATTTTGGCCCTCGCGGGGGCTGGATAGATAGCAAATCGCTCCTCCGGAGGGATAGATAGCTGAAAAAATTTTCTGGGGGGGAGGCTCGCGGGGGGGCACAATATATAGGCTTTTTCAGTGCATAGAAGGCCGAAAGGGGAAAAAATCGCTGAAAATCGGTTTAAAGTGGCCAAAAGTAGGTTTAAAATGGCTAAAAACAGGCATATAACCATGCATATAGCCGGAGAGCACGATTTTGAAGGTGAAAAACTATAAAAAGGTGCGAAAATTGGTGATTTTTAGCGAAAATTGAGGCAAAATTTCTCAAAAACCACTCCAGATAGATAGATAGCTGAGCGATTTGGGGGGGGTGTCTTTTGGGGTAGTAGCCAAAAATTTTGCCTCGGGATAGATAGATAGCTGGTAGCCCCCCCCCCCCCCAGCCCCCCCCCTAGGAGACCCTGCACGCCGTATTTTGACTTGCCGGAAATAAAGTAAACTTCTTACCTCTCCAGTAGCGTAGCCAGGGGGGGGGGTGGGAATGGCAGATGTTCTTTTAACCATTTTTTAACCAGCAAATTTTTTTTTGTACTATGCACTAGGTATTTTTCATTTTTATGCGCGCAAGCGCGCAATTTCACACACATTGCCATTGGTGGTTTTTTCGTTAGTTTTGGGGCATTTTTAGTGTGCAAGCTTCCATGCGCTTCGCCCCCCCCCCCTATTAGGGATGGCTGGTGTTTTTTTAACCGTTTTTAAAAAAAAAACAGCATCGAAACCGTTTTTTTGTACTATGTACTAAGTGTCTTGCAACCGCAAGCGCGAAATTCCACATACACTTTACCATTGGTGATTGTTTTCATTGGTTTTGAGACATTCTTAGTGTGAAAGCTTCCATTCGTTCATGCTATTTGTAATAATAAGCCGTGATATGTTAGTGTAGTATATAATATCTAGCCTATGTGCTCTCACATACTTATACAGTGTGAAACATCACTGTCAATGTCAGGGACGTACGCAGGATTTTTGAGCGGGGGGGGGGGCGGATTGTATACGGCGAACGGGGGGTGGGCGGCGCCCCCCCCCCTAAATTTTGGCCCTATAGTAAAGAAATGGAGCCATGGCGCTGGCGCCATTTGTAGGCGACAGCGCCATGGCAGTATTGGCGCTGGCGTTGGCGCCAACGTCTAAATTTTTTTACGATATAAGTGTTTTTATATACCTACATTTCATACTAGAATAATGTTGGGTACACATATTTAACGCTGTTAGGTTCCGGAAAAAGACATAATAATGATTGGGTGGGTATTTGCGCGCTTGTGCCTACAAAAACGCTATAGAAAAGTGCCATTTCTGGCGAATTTTTATGTCCGGCCCGGGAACGGGGGGGGGCGGGGGGGCGGCCACTTATAATGCCATCCCATGGCTCTACAGCCATTCTTTGGTTATATTTAGCATCGCAAAGTACTGGCAATTGTCTGATATACCTGTATATGTTGACCCATAACTATATTTGGGAGCTTTTAAACAAACAGGGTCGTTAAAAAAACATTTTTTGGGGCTCCCTATGGGGGGGGGGCGCCTACGAGTGGCGCTGGCGCCATGGCGCCTTTTCTTTACGACACCGGTCATCGCCCGGCTCCGTATACAATCTGCCCCCGCTCAAAAATCTTGGCTGCGCCACTGTACCTCATTTTATTTATTTTTTACTCCTCAACGCAACCACGCGCCGTTCGAAAAGCAGTTAGTTTGACAACAGGATTTTAATCATCTAAAAAATCCCAGCACTCCAAATTGCACACTCAGGGGAGGGTTTCCGGCCGCCAGAAACTGCGGCGCATCACAAGAAGCACATCGTGGACTTGATCGAGGCGGCGTTGGCTGGGGCCGGTCTGCAGCCGGCAGATATAGATTTGGTGGCCTACACCAGGGGGCCGGGCATGGGCGCCCCCCTGCAGGTGAGTGCACGGGCACTGTACCATTCCGCATGTAAACCCATCCCGCATGTTGAACATGCCCCGCATGTCACACATTTAATTATACTCGGCATGCTCAAAATAGGCAATAAAACACACGTCTTAATGATTTTGAAGGTGAAAATCTATAAGAAGTATGACAATTAGCCACTTTGGCAGAAAGTTAGGGTAAAATTGCTCCCGATAGCCAGAAAGTTTGGCAATTCGCGGAGGGGGGGGGGGGATTCTTCAGGGGAAAGTTTCCAAAAAAGTTGTCCAAGGGATAGATAGACAGCTGGGCGGTTTGGGGTGGGGTCACCCACCCCCCTCTCTTACCCCTGCGGGTATAATGCATCTATAATGGGTCTACATGCGGAATAGGCTTGGCCCGAATGCACGGCCAGCTTGTTCGCGAACTTTGGGGGTGCTTGCGGGGGTTCCATATCTTGTTTTTCAGGGTAGAGAAAAAAGAGAAATTGCTAAAGGTAGGTGTAAGATAGCTCAAAATAGGTATGCAAATTAATATAGTACCAAAAATGCTGAAAATAAGCAAAATAGAACACGAACTAGGTGTTTTGAAGGGGAAAATCTATACTAAGACTAGCGATTTTGACCAAAAATTGCATAATTAATTCTCAAAAACCGCTCCAGGTAGTTAGAGATAGCTCGCCGATTCGGAAGAGGGGGGTCAGCAGATAGAAACCCAACATTTTGCCTCCGGGGTCCGGGATAGATAGATAGCTGGGCGGAGACCCCCCGCATTGGAGACCCCTGAACACTGAATAGACATTGAGCTCGGTCGCAGACGTGCGCGGTGGCGGCCAGATGCGTGTCGTCCTTGTGGGGGGTGCCTCTGGCGCCGGTGAACCACTGCGTGGCGCACATCGAGATGGGCAGGTGCGTCACCCGCGCCGCCAACCCCGTCGTGCTCTACGTCAGCGGCGGAAACACTCAGGTGCGCCGGCATTCAGTGTAGGGTTCAAACGATATATCGTATCGAATATCGAATATCGGATATCGACCATTTTTTCATATCGAATATCGAATATCAATATCGAAAATTTTGAAAAAATATCGAATATCAAATATCGATATCGAAAATTTTGAAAAAATATCGAATATCGATATCGAATATCGACCATTTTTTCGATATATCGAACCTGTATTGTGTCCCCAAATTTACTTTTCAGATTCATTTTGAGATGTTTATGGTTGATCTGATGTGCTTATAGTATTGTATTTGATGAGTAAAAGTACAGTATTTATAATGTCATTGTTGTTGGAGTGCTAAATTTGAAGCCAGAAAACGCTGATATACTTTTTTTTGCAACATGCCCTTAAGCAATTAGGTTATAAGGATGAACTGTAATATCTACCAATTGTTATTTGTCTGATACACTTTGATTCATCATGTTTTTCTTCTATTTTCTACCATTGAGTGATGTAAAGCTTGTGAAAAACACTTGTACCATTCACATTTCAGTAAAGAGATGATTAAACATGTGTGCAACCACATGAAAATACAATATGCCACTTGAAATATGCCTTGCTATACCAAACGCATATCGAAATATCGAATATCGAAAATATTGAAATATCGAATATCGAATATCGACCATTTTTCAATATCGAATATCGAATATCGATATCGAGGTTCCATATCGTATCGATATCGAATATCAAGTTTCAGAAAAAAATATCGAATATCGAATATCGATATCGAAAATTTTGAAAAAATATCGAATATCGAATATCGATATCGAAAAGTCATATCGTTTGAACCCTAATTCAGTGGCGCTTCGGCCCCCCCCCCCACCCCGCTCGCCGGGCTCGGTATTAGGGATGGCTGGTGTTTTTTAACCGTTTTTAAAAATAAAAAAACAGCATCGGAACCGTTTTTTTTGGTACTATGTACAAGTATTTTGCGATTTTTTGCGCGCAAGCGCGAAATTCCACATACACTTTACCATTGGCGATTGTTTTCATTGGTTTTGAGACATATTTAGTGTGAAAGCTTCTATTTGTTCATGCTATTGTGTCATAATAAGCCGTGATATGTTAGTGTAGCATATAAAATCCAACCAATGTGCTCCCACATACTTCTACAGTGTGATCCATCACTGTCAATGGATTAGCCTTATTTTATAACTTTATAAAAGTGCTATTCCATGCAAAACTTGACTTGAAGTCACGAACATTCGACAAAAGGCGAAATACAAAACAAGTCGAAAGGGATATTTTTGACAGAAATCACCACTTATAATGCTATCCCATGGCTCCACAGCCATTCTGTGGCTATAAATAACATCACAAAGTACTGCCAATTGTTTGAAATACCTGTATATGTTGACCTATAACCATATCTGTGAGCTTTTAAAAAACCGTTTTATGTAAAAAAACAATGTTTTTAAATAAAAAACAGGGTCGTTAAAAAAACGTTTTTTGGCCATCCCTACTCCGTATACAAACCCCGCATACGCATTTACCATCACGCGGGTGTAGGGTGGGCTTTTTAGGGTTCAAAGAAGACTGCCGTGCCAATTCCGCCAAGTTCCAAGTCGATAAGTAAAAAAAATTTGAAGAGACTTGAAGAGTAATGTTTTCACTTAATAACTTTATAAATTTTTCGTCAATACTTATCAAAGAAAAATACTTTACTTCTAACGTTTGATTTTTCTTTTAACATTGTACTTTTCTTGTAATTTTGTACTTCTCACTTGATTTTTATTTATTTCTCCACTTGCGGAATTGACCTCTGGTTCCTGTCACCGTTCCGATAATTAGCATTTCTATACCGAATATCTCAAATGCTGGCACCAATATTCATAAGCCCGATGTTAACACGCTCAATTATACCTTAAGGGTAACTTGTAGAAATGTATTATTTTTTTTGTCGCTGGGGTATTTTTTTCGGGCCAGGCCTCCTACGCACAAATGCCTGGTACGCACAAACGCCCGGTACGCACAAAATTGTGCCCGCCACGCACATCTGACCGGTACTTGCATGGCTGATGATCTTCGCGTACCGGACGGATGGTCACTAATGTTATTGCACAGCTTTTTTCACTTCACTGATATCTGAAAATCAGTTGAACAAGTGTCAAGTAAAAAAAAAACGGTCAAAAATAGCCATTATCCACGATTTTTTTCACTTGACACTTCTTCAAGTGATTTTCAAATATATGTGAAGTGACAAAAAGTTAACTAATGTCATTGCACAACTTTTTTTCACTTCACTCACAAGTGTGAAGTGAAAAACACGGTCAAAATGTAATGTAATGTTATTTCGTATCGGGCAGATGTGCGTGGCGGGCACAATTTTGTGCGTACCGGGCGTTTGTGCGTACAAGTGCACCGCCATTTTTTTCAACGTTCAGCTGTCCGATGCAGGTGATCGCCTACTCAAATAATCGATATCGCATTTTTGGCGAGACTATCGATATTGCCATCGGTGTGCACGCAGTCGTCCATTGGATTTTGCAAAGTCATGATGTGATGAGCTTGCCATCGCGCAAATATTCGAGCACCACTCGCTTTGCATGTAAAACAGCACTAGCTAGTAGGGAAGACTAGGGTTGGCCGATGTTTTTTTAAAAACGTTTTACCTTAAAAGAAACGTTGTTTTTTTTAAAAAAACATGACGTCCGAAATGTTTTTTTTTTTTAAACCATCGACCGAAATTTTTAGTACTAAGCACTAGGTATTTTGCAAAAATTTTGCGCGCAAGCGCGCAATTTCACACACAAATCAACATTGGTGGTTGTTTTCATTGGTTTTGTGGTGTTTTTAGTATCAAAGTATCCATTTATACATGCTACCATGGGTTAATAAGCCGTCATATGTCGGTGTAGTATATAATATTGAGGTAATGTGCTTCCATGTACCTCCACAGTGTGTAACTAAACTCCCAAATTAACAACCTCATTTTATAACCTTGTTTCATCACTATTCCGTGCCAAACTTTACCTGAAGTCACGAACATTCGACTATAAGGCGATATACGAACGTATCGACAAAAAAATGGATATTTTTGACACAAATCACCACTTATAATGCTATCCCATGGCTCAACAGCCATTATATGGTCATATATAACATCACAGAGTATTGCCACTGTCTGATATACCTATATATGTTGACACAAGGTCATATCTGGGAGCTTTTAAAAAAACGTTTTTTTATATAAAAAAACATCGAGTTAAAAAAACGGTTTTTTTCCAACCCTAGGGAAGACTGTAACAAATGTCGAGCAAGCTAAGCGTGCTTCGGCTTCTGCTTTGGCACGCTTAATGAAGGTTATTTCCAATAAAACATTATAGACAAACAAACAAAGATATTTCAAAAATACTGTTCTTCCAGTCACATCACTTTTCTGCAAATGCCGTCTAAAAGGGATGGATAAAAAGCGCTTTTTTTCGACTGCCACGTTTTTTATCAAAAAAGCGCTCTCTTTTTTAAAAAAAACTCGCTTTTTCGCTTTTTTCAAAAAATGTCAAGGGATTTTCTATAAAGCCCCCAAATATGGCTCGATACATATATAGAGGTATATCATACAAGTGGCAGTATTTGTGATAATATATAGCCATGGAATGGTTGTGGACACATAGGATTTATGCAAAAATCCACTTTTTATGTTGACTCGTTATGTAAATTGCTATTTTTCAAATGGCCGTGAGTTCAAGTGAAGATAGGCATGGAATAGTGCTTAAATAAGGTTATAGGAGAAGGCTAATACATTGAGATTGATGTTTCCCACTGTAGAAATATGTGGGAACACATTGGCTGAATATTATATACTACACTAACATATCATGGCTTATTAATATTTGATAGCATGCAGGAATAGATGCAATGACACTAAAAATATACAAAAGCAATGAAAACAACCACCAGTGGTAATGTGCATGTGAAATTGCATGCTTGCACGCAAAAAAAAAAGACAAAATACCTAGTGTGTAGTTTTGCCACTGCCCGCTGGGACACTTGCGCTATTTAAAAAAAGTGGCGTTTTTAAAAAAAGCGCTTGAAAAAAAGAGTTTTTTCCTCGTAATTCCTTAAAAAAACAGGAAAAAACAACTAAAATTAAACAAAAAAAAAGCCCAAATCTTTTGTGGTGTCACTAAAACCCGCACAAAACACTAAATACCCAATGGACACGTCAATGTAACGTACTGGACCGGTGCGCCCGCCTACTGGGGCTGTCCAACGACCCCGCCCCTGGATTGAACATAGAATTGAAAGCGCGCGAAGCGACGCAATGTGCGGATGCTAGTAAAGTTGAGGGTGGCTGGGGCACACTGACCCCACTGCCCTACGTAGTGAAGGGTGAGTCGTTCGTGTGCCCCTGGGGGCAGTCCCGAGCCCTGTAAAGTGTAAAGTGAAGTGTCAATTGTCATGACAAATGTAAAGTGTGTCAATTGTTTTGCAAAGTTAGTAATAAAATCTTTGTTTCACTTTACATGACATTTGAAACTTTATAGGGCTTGGGACTGTCACCTTGCTCCTTTCTTGTCGGCTTGTTGATGATGAGATTTGATCATCCTGTGGGTGAAAAGAAAAGTGTGTCAAAGTGAACAGCGAGCTTTCTCGTAGATCTAGATTCAGGTAATAAATTTGCTCCTCCCCACGACAGATGCCTGAAAAAAACCTGGGTGGGTTCGCGGGGGTTATTACTTGAATAATTCATCGGGGAATTATTTTTTTGTCAGATCTTTTGGGGGGGTATTGAAGGGGGGATTTTTTCCTCAAAATTTTCAAGCATGTTTATTGCAATTCTTTTCACGAAATATGCTTTATTAACAGCATAAGATGCGACTTTTGTTCAAATTATACACAACAAAATGCCACATCTCACCACATTCCAGGTATGGACGTCTCATTCGCGGGCATCTGTGAAACAATCGAAAAACTGCACAAAACTAGTGAATACTCGGTGGCAGAACTATGCTACTCCCTGCAGGCGCCACTCACAGACCCTGTAAAATGTCAAGTGTCATGGAAAGTGTATAAACTTCATGTGCCATTGAGCAGAACATTTCACATGACTTTTGACGCTTCGCATTGTTTGACATCACGTTTGACACTGCAATATTTTTGCATGACATTTGACATTATACAGGGCATTTTACATCACTTGAGACTTTTGACATTTTCAGGTACATTTTGCATGACTTTTGACACTTGGCATGGTATATTGTGAGTGGCACCAGGAGACACTGTTCGCCATGCTCGTAGAAGTGACCGAGAGGGCAGCTGCACACACGAACGCGGACAAAGTTCTGCTGGTGGGCGGGGTCGCTTGCAACGAGAGACTGCAGCAGATGATGCGTGAGTTCAGCCCGTCTACTTGCTAACCAAGCACGTTGCCAGGGGGGTCGGGCCCCCCCCCCCTTCCCGAGCCGGGCCAAAAAATGTGCCAGAAATGGAACTTTCAGACGACAATTTTTTTTTGCAGGCGCGCATTTTCCCTTCACAACCAGGGACGTAGCCAGGATTTTCGAACGGGGGGGGGCGGATTGTATACGGAGCCCGGCGAACGGGGGGGGGGGGCTCCCCCCCTAAAATTTGACCGCTGTGATAAGGGAAGGGCGCCATGGCGCCAGCGCCATTAGTAGGCGCCACGCCATGGCGCCATTGGCGTTGGCACTGGCGCCAAATACTGCTGTACATGTATGTATTTTACATACATATACAGCGACGGGTACAGATTTTGGGTGCGTTTTTGTCCTAAACTATGGGTATCAATGAAAGATACTGTACGCCGCCGGAATGCGCGGGGGTAAAATTTCCCCTACTACAGGGGTAAAATTTTAGGGGGGGGGGCGCCGCCAGCCCCCCGTTCGCCGAGCCCCGTATACAACCCCCCCCCCCCCCCCGCTCAAAAATCCTGGCTACGTCCCTGTTGCAAACATATATTTGCTGTGCCAGCGGCAGCCCTGTGCCGGTTGGCATGTAGACGACGGTTCAGGGGTTTCCCAGGTTTTGATACTCGCAAGGGCTTCATTGTTGGCAAATCCCTCCTACGGAAGGATAGATAGCTGAAAATTAAAGGGGGGGGCTCGCTGGGGCTAAAGTATATATGATATAGTTGGAAAAATTGAGCAAAATTGAGCGATTTTTAGTAAAAATTGGGGAAAATTGCTCAAAGTTTGCTTCACATGGATACCTAGATAGTGCGGCCTCAGAGGTTTTTTGCCACAGCCACTTTTTCCGTTCTTAGCGCCAGTAATTTAGAAGAAAGTATCGTACTTGCGCGTTATCGACCAAGACATAAATAATTTTGGGCGCATACCTTGCGGTCCGCCGAGTATACAGTGATATCAATAACCGATACGCAAAAAGTCATTGCCAGATCCTTCTAATTGAAGGGCAGGTCTCCAATAGAAGAGTCAAAAACTCCTGGAATTGTGCCAAATGCAGAAAACAACAGTGGACACAGGGGTCACTCAGGGGGGGCTGCCCACCCCCCAAATCCGCCAGCTATCTATATATTCCGGAGGCAAAATTTTTGCCTATCTGTCCCCAAAATCGGCCAGCAATCTACCTATCTGGAGCGATTTTTGAGAAATTTTGCCCCAATTTTCGCTCAAAATCGTTAATTTTCATACATTTTATAGTTTTTCACCTTCAAAATCGCGGCTTTCGCCTATACACATGTTTATATACCTATTTTTAGCTACTTTTAACCTGTTTTTAGCGATTTTTTTTCCCGTTTTTCCCTTCTATGCACTGAAAAGCCTTTATATTTTGCCCCGCGAGACCCCCCCCAAGCCCCCCCCCCAAGCCCCCCCCAGCCCCCCCCCTCTCCAGAAAAATTTTCAGCTATCTATCCCTCCGGAGACGCGATTTGCTATCTATCCAGCCCCCGCGACGGCCAAAATCTTGGAGACCCCTGAGTGGACATTTAGTGGCTATGGTCCAGGATTTTTGTAGATTTGGACCCCCGCGGGGGTTCATACAGATAGTAAATCGTCCCTCCGGGGGATATACAGCTGAATTTTTTTGGAAAAATGTTAAAATAGGCAAAAATCCGCACAGACTATTGATTTTGAAGTTGGAAATAGGCAAAAAGGTATTAAAATTAAACGATTTTGAACAAAAAAAATCGCGCCAGACAGATAGGGGGAGGGGTTATGGGAAAGAAGCAAAAAAAATTCCCCCGGGTTAAATTGACAGACAGCTGGGCGATTTTTGGAGCAAGCCCGAACCCCCCCCTGCAAGATTGGAGACCCCGGAACCCCCTCCAATGGAGCCCCCCCCCCCCCTCAGAAACGATGTGCTCCGAGCGGGGCGCTTCGGTGTGCGCCATGGACGAGCGGTTCTGCATCGACAACGGGGCCATGATCGCCCACACGGCCAGTTTGATGGCTCCCCAGATGTACGTGAGTTCATTTCGAGACGCGGACATTTGCCAGAGATTTAGAACCGATCAAGTGTTCGTTACTTGGAGGAGTGATTGAGGTTGTTTCTGGTCGGTGCTTTTTTTTAGTTTAGTGTTCAATGTTGATTTGACATGTTGCCTTGGTGTTCGTGTTGCGCTGTTAAATTAGCTAGTTTACTTTTACTCAAAAATTATGTTTACTCTGTTTACGGATACTGAATTTTTTACACTTTAGGATCAGCCAAAGAAAAGCGCAAGCGGCAAAAGCGAAGTGGGATGGCAAGTAAATTGGCAAAAGCGAACTAAAAAGTAATTTCTCTTCGCTTGTGCCATATTACTTCTCAATTCACTTCACTTTTGCCATTTCACTTCTCCACTTTCGGAACTGGTCTCTGATTTGCATTTACTTGATGAAAGTACTCAAACATACAAAAACTTGGTCTTTTGGAGAGAAATCCACGCTATTGGAACATAATAAATTAAACTATACGGTACGCCATGTACACTAATTGCAAAAAAAAACCCTTCACCTACGAGCCGTAAGATACTTATGTAATCAATTTTATAGTTTTATTATAACTTTATAGTTTTTATACTCTTTCTATCCTGTTTGGGCTTCAGTTTACCGCTGCTTGTGTAGTGTGTTTACTTCATTCTAGGGTTCAAATTGGATTCCGATCTCGATCCCGGAAAAATAAATGGAAATACAAAAATTTAAACAAATAAGTTTTGCACAAAAATGTGAACGGATACGTCCAGTGTGCTTTTATGCCACTTCTCTGGATCGGAAGTCAAGTGTGCTTTTAGACATTTTTTTGTGAAAACTTCAGAGAGAAACTCTCTTTACCAGAACTTTGGTTTGTATCCGGATCCCGATCCAGAAAAAACAATACCGATCCCGATACCGATCCCGATACCGAAAAGTCAATCCCTTTTGAACCTATTTCATTGTGTGTGTGTCATAAAAAACAATATCTGTTTTTACTAGGGTGTCAAATTTCCGTTTTCCGTTTTCCGTTTCCGTTTTCCGCAGGCAAAATTTTTCCGTTTTCCGTTCCGTTTTCCGGCTGCTGAAATTTTTTTCCGTTTTCCGGCAACTTTTTTTTCCGTTTCCGCTTTTCCGGCTCATTTTCCGTTTTCCGGCTAAATTTTCAGTTTTTCCGCCTTTTTTCTGTTTTCCGCCTCAATTTCCAGTTTTTCCATCTTTTTTCCATTTTCCGCCTCAATTTTCCATTTTTCTGCCTCATTTTACATTATTCTGGCTCAACTATCTGTTTTCTGATCAGCCAAACTGGTAAAAATTCATGCAGATTGTCAATGATGTAAAAAAAATTCTGTTTCCAGTAAAATTACTGCAAATTTTTTCCACTTCCAGCAAAATTTCAGCAAATTTTATCCATTTTCTGGCACAATTTCAGCAAGTTTTTCCATTTCCGTGCAAATTTGATTTTTCCGTTTCGGTTTTTCCGGCCTCTTTTTCCGTTTTCCGGCCGCTGAAATTTTTTTTCCGTTTCCGTTTCCGTTTTCCGCCAAGTGCAATTTTTTTTCCGTTTTCCGTTCCGTTTTCCGGCCGCTGAAGAAATTTTCCGTTTCCGTTTCCGTTTTCCGTAAAAAAATTTTTTTGACACCCTAGTTTTTACTCTTTATTAATCGAAATTCCAGTGTAGAGTTTCAAATGTCATGTAGGCATTTTCAAGGTAATATACATTAAATGAAATTCTGTTGTTGTGAGAACATCTTGGATTATCTTGGAAGTCTTTTGTCTTTTAAAAATCTTTTGTCTTAGTCGATAACGCGCCAGCAAGATACTTAACAGGCACTTCCACAAAAAGGGGAAAAATAAAAAATAAAACGCCAGAGTCGAGTACAGGGGTCTCCAAGGGGGCGGGATGGGAAGGCTGCCCACCCATTGGCCAGCTGTCTATCTATCACATAGCAAAATTTCGGGCTTCTATCCCTGACCCCCCCCCCCCCTAAATCATCCAGCTATCTATCCAGGGGAGTAAATTTTGAACGATTTTTCCCAAATTTTGCTCTATTGGCCCTACACACACTAGTTTTCACCGTGACTGATGTGAAAACTGAAATGGCGACATGGCGACATCCAGCCTACTCATTTTGTATGCTTTATGTGTTTTAGTTTTCAAATTTTCAAAGTTTTACTATCATTTATTTAAACTCAAATTTAAATCAAATCATTCAACTGTGATTTTTAATTTGCATTTGAAAAAAATTCAGTTTTCACACGAAGTCACGGTGAAAACTAGTGTGTGTAGGCACATTTTGCCAATTTTCACCTTCAAAATAGATATACTTGTTTATATACCTATTTTAGCTGTTTTTATAACTTTTCATTTTTTTAGCGATTTTTTCCCTTTCTGCCTTCTATACACCACAGTTGTTTAAATGTACGTATACTCCGGTTACTTTACACCTTGCACGCGTGGTTCCCGCTGGAAGTGTGCCAACAATGGGTCACGCGTGCGAGTTTCATAAAAAGATGACAAAATTGATTGTTGTTATAATGTTGTTCATTAACATATTCACATCGATGAATTTTTTCACCTTTTTATGGAAATCGCATGATTTAATAATCATTGGCACGCTTCCAACACGAGACATAAATCAGTGCGAGGGCAGAGTATCATGTCCGCCAAGTATACATTTACTCGCAAAATATGCGTACACGTTTACGCGGCAAATCTATTTACATATACTTTCAAAAAGTAATGTACTTACTTTTACGCGTACATTTTGAAAGTACACACGTACAGAGAAAATGTATTTTTGTTGCTAAAATCACAATTTTCTGTTGCTAAAATAAGACAGTTTTGAAGAAATCATCATTTTTCTAAAAACATACTAAATAATCACTAAAAAATGACATATATTGTGTCTTTCAGTGTAAAACTCACTCTCACATGTAGAAATTAGTGTAAAAATACATTTTCCACTTGAAAAGTACTTGCTTTTACAGCGAGTAAAAAAAAGTAATTTACATTTCCTATGCTTTGTGGTGAGTAAAAATAAAATACTTACATTTACATATACTTTTGAAAAAGTTCAGTAATTCTAATAGCTCTGCTATATCCTGAAAAAGCATATATACATTCTCCACCCCCCCCCCCCCTAAAAAATTTCAGGCCATCTATTGTTCCGGGGGATGGATTTCTTATGGCTTCTTATCCTTATCTTATTTATGGTATAAAATAAATCTTGGAGACCCTGGCCGAGTACATACGTTTCATTTTTTTCTTTTTTGAACAAACTTCATTTATTGATGATGACATCATGATGGAGTGTTTCCTTCAGAAAGACGCATAGCGTGCGGTCGGTGGCGTACAGTATCACCATTTATCAACGTTCAGGAATTACATGCCAAACATGTGCACAATTATCACACCTGCAGATCTGCGCTGCGATTTTGCACAGGTTCAAGGTTTTTCCACATTTTGTGATATGCCGCGAAATGCGAAGAAATGCGTATTTTATTATCCTATCGCTTCTATTTGTTAACTTATCCAAATATTAGTGGCTTATCACTTTTTGACATCTCGCGAGTGAAATTTCAAGGATATTCGCCCGTCGGGTTCAAATGTGAAATTCGTGGGAATTCCGCGGAATGGTGCCACTAAATAAATCCGGCCAGTACGTGTGTTTGCTGGCACTACTTTTCAAGGATATATACCTTGATTGGCTGTAATTTCTACACAAGTAATGATGCAGTTTTTTTTCCTTGCTTCAACATGTAGAAAAAGCTGTATTTTCAACCAAAGTCGACCTTGATTTCGGGTGTGAATTGAAATTTGTATCCATTCTTTTCGCGCACTAGTTTTCACAAGAAAATTTGAAAACTCATAAATGAACTTTGAACGTGTTTGAGTTTCCCACAATGAGTCATTTTTAACCTTCGTCAACTACAGTTGACAGCCAGCTCATTGTAGAAAACTCAAATGCGTTCTACGCTTATTTGTGAGTTTACGAAATTTTGTGTGAAAACTGGTGTGCGCAGGCACATTCTGACCAAAAGAATTCTTTTTCGTAGCGTGCTCGCATTCTATTGGTTTTGAAGCATCTCAAATTGCTGCAATAGTATCCAGCAAGGTTACGATCGCTTTGCTGCTTTTCGATATTTCGTTACACGTCAATTTTCGGCTGAAGAAAGGCGCTGATATGCGGTTCAAACGGGTTTGAATTTTCGGGATTCTGGTCTAGGGTTGGAAAAAAAACGTTTTTTTAACTCGATGTTTTTTTAAATAAAAAACGTTTTTTTAAAAAAGCTCCCAGATATGACCTGGTGTCAACATATATAGGTATATAAGACAGTGGCAATGTGCAATGTCCACCAATGTCAATTTGTGTGTGAAATCGCGCGCTTGCGCGCAAAAATTTTGCAAAATACCCAGTGCTTAGTACTAAAAATTTCGGTCGATGTTTTTTAAAAAAAACATTTCGGACGTCATGTTTTTCTTAAAACAAAAACGTTTTAAAAAAAACATCGGCCAACCCTATTCTGGTTTCGGAATCGGAATTGTCTTTTTAGCTTTCGGGGTCGCGATCGGGATTTTGGCCAAAGTTCTGGCATGGGAGATTTCTCTAATTTTCACAAAGTAGTTCAAAACACACTTGAATGCCAGAGAAGTGGAATAATAATTTTGTTCGTAAATACTTTTCTGCAGGGGTTTTGTAGCTTTGGACCTCCGCGGGGGTTCATATAGATAGTAAATCGCTCTTCCTGAGGGATAGATAGCTGAAAAAAATGGGGGGGGGGGTTGGTTCGCGGGGGTTCAATATAGGCTTTTCCGAGGTACAGAAGGAAGTAAAAGTAAAAAAATAGCTATATAAGTACACATGGTACAAAAAAAGCGAAAATAGGCAATGCGGAACATGAATTAGAATTTTGAAGGTGAAAAACTAAGAAAAAAGTATGAAAATTAGCGATTTTGAGCGAAAATTAGGGCACAATTTCGTTAAAAATGCTCCAGATAGATAGCTGGCCGATTTGGGGGGGGGGTAGTAGGGTTCAAACGGGATTGACTTTTCGGGATTGGCCGGGAGTAGGGTCACGGGATCGGGATCGGGATTGGCATTTTTCGGGATCGGGATTGGGGTCTTGGGATAGAGATTTTGGCTAATGTTCTGGCGTCCACAGTTGTTCATAAAGGTCTCAAAACACTGTTGGATGCCAGAAAATTGGCATAAAATGTGACGCTGGGGGGTTGTGTTCCCATTTTTGCATGCAAATTGTCATTTTTTCACTTTTTATTATTTCCACTAATTTTTCCGGGATCGGGATCCCGGACTTGGGAGTTTTTCGGGATCGGGATTTGAAAATTTTCGGGATCGGGATTGCTAAATCCCGGAATTTCACGGGATCCGGATCCCGTTTGAACCCTAGGGGGTAGGGGATAGTAGCCCAAAATTTTGTCTCCGGATAGGTAGATAGCTGAGCGGGCCTCCGGGATAGATAGCTGGCGGGTTTGGGGGGGGGGGGGTAGCACCCCCCAACCCCCCCCCTCCCCCTACTAAACCCCTGCTTCTCTGTGCAAAGATCATTTTTCACTTTTTTCTAAATTTTCCGGTGCGGGATCCCGATTCGAGAAAGTTATCGGGATCGGGATTTTCAGATTTTGGGATCGTGATCGATTTTGATTTTCAGATTTCCAGAGGGGGACCGCTGAATCCCCGAAATAATCGGTATTCGGTATCAGCACCCTAGCTCTGTGTCAGATGCAGTGATGTAAATTCGTCATGGCGCCTGTCGCTAGCGCCAAACCAAGTAGCCGTGGCACTGGCGCAGCGGTTCGGATAAGCGCCATGGCGTTTTTTTGCATCAGTAATCGAAATATTAAGACATTTTACGTTCGTGTGCTTTAAAATTTTTTGCGATGTTTTGATATGATGAGTGGATATGCCCCTTGCCCTGTTTATAGTCGGAACTCGGGCGTTTGGCCCTTGGCGCTATTTTGCTCTGGCTTTTTGCGTCAATATGCTGCTACGCTAAATGTTCAAGGTTTCTGTAAGTTGTACGGTACGGTAATCCCCAGTTTGTCGGTATACATTACGGTATGGAACCATTCATATTGCTTCCTCTATCTTTGTGATAATGGTATTTGCCGCCTATAAAAATGTACATGCATAAATAACATAACATTCATGCAATACATAGCCATAACTTATAAATACCGTATTTCCTCGAAATACCCCCCTCATTGTTTGAACGTGTGTTCTGCGTTAGCTTTTGTCATTTACGTTCTCTTTACACTCAATTTGGGGGGGGGTCAATTGAGGGGTGTATAACTTCATAGTGGCCATTTTGAGGTGGGGGGGGGGGGTATTTCGAGGAAATACGGTATATGATGTCCCGCGAGTGATGGAGACCTGCTGCGACGCCAAACCGAAACTTCTGTCAATTGCATTTGTCCCATCGGTGCAGTTTGCGCGTGCGCACACTTGTCTGGCTGGCGGTGGCTTTTTAATAAATTTTGGATCCATTTCATGTTTCCCTGGGCTTGTCTAGGTTATTTTTGTCGTTTTTTTATTGGGTTTTTCCTGTTAGATACTGTACCGGCGGCATTACAAATGATTACTTATGTACACTTCTTGCATTTATTCCTTCACTCTTCATTTACAAGCCGCTATATGGATACCGCAAGTGGGTACTAGATTTTACGTTATTATTGTTTCTTTACCCCCCGTTTTGTCATATATTTTCAGCTTAAAAGGTGGTATCGCTCCGGTATTAAGAAAACATGCTCCATATTAGGGTTCAAACGGGATCCCGATCCCGATCCCGGATCCCGTGAAATTCCGGGATTTAGCAGTCCCGATCCCGAAACCCTAATTCCAAAACCCCAATCCCGATCCCTATCCCGAAATCCAAAAATACCAATCCCGATCCCGATCCCGAAAACTTTCAAATCCCGATCCCGACCTCGAGAATCTCCCAAGTCCGGGATCCCGATCCCGGAAAAAATAGTGGAAATTATAAAAAGTGAAAAAATGACATAATTGCGTGCAAAAATGTGAACGCAAACCCCCAGCGTCCATTTTATGTCACTTTTCTGGCATCCCACAGTGGTTTGAGACCTTTATGAACAACTGTGAATGCCAGAACAGTGACGAAAATCTCCACTTCTAGACCCCGATCCCGTGGCCCCAATCCCGGCCAATCCCGATCCCGATCCCGAAATCTCAAAATACCGATCCCGATCCCGAAACCCCAATCCCGATCCCGATCCTGAAATCTCAAAAAGTGAATCCCGATCCCGATCCCGAAAAGTCAATCCCGTTTGAACCCTACTCCATATTCGATATTCTGAAACGGAATTCTCGATTTTCAATTTTTTGACATCCTCAAAATTGTCAGCGTCGACGTCAAAATTGTCACCTCGCCAGGTTCTTTTGACTCTTAAAATCCTAGTACCCCCCACTAAATGCCAGGCGTCACTGCCCACCCCCCCAATCATGGCAACCCCCAGCCACAAGTGCGTGTGGGCTAATAGCATTGACAAGCGCAGATGTGGACTGGGAGCACTTTGAATGGCCCCAGTGCAGTGTTTGTGCGCGCCTAATTGAATGCTGCAAATGCGATGTGGACATGCGAATGGACACGTTGACTTGATTCGATCCTCATACGGATACGGATACCTACGACATGGCGCACTTTTATTTGTGGTCTGCCTGTGTGAGTAGGGCTGGAAATTACCATATTTTCCAAACTCTAGGGTCGAGCCGGATTTGGATGTCGAAAAATCTCGAGTCAAAACTGTTAGGCCGCGTTTACAAGGATTTTTTGTGACGACTCAACATCACTTAAAAGTTCGATAAATTGAGTAAAAAAGTTCCAAATTCATGAGAAAAAGTGGTCAATTGTAGATTCAACCTAGGCGAATATACATGTCAAATCGCAGAATCGTGCTTGTAGCTTAGACCTGTATATGTATCAAACAATTTTGCTGTTGTCGCTGGCTGTCGGGAGACAGTCCGACAACAGCAAATTCTTTTCAAACGTCGATAGGCCTAAGCTACAAACACGATTCTGCAATTTGACATGTATATTCGCCTAGGTTGAATCTACAATTGACCGCTTTTTCTCATGAATTTGGAACTTTTTTACTCAATTTATTGAACTTTTTAGTGATGTTGAGTCGTCACAATATATCCGTGTAAACGCGGCCTTCCATGTGATGGCTCGCAGATGGTTGTGGGATGAACTTCATTCACTCAAAGTCATTACATCTCTTTGTGTCGATGCCAATGTTTTTTTATATTTGAGATAGTTTTGCTTAAGATAGCGTTTCATCTGTAGAAATGCAAAGCAATAAGACACTTGAGTTTCCATGATATGTCCATGCTAATGTGTACTCGGCAATACCAAAGTTTGAGGCTATCACACATGTCCACAGAGTTTCCGTAGATTTTGAATCTCTTACTGCTCAAGCAGTCGCAGGTAGTGATGTTAAAGGCACCGGGAAAAATGGCACCGCACCGCACCGGCACCTTTGCCAACGCATGAAAAGGGCACCTGGCACCCTGGGGCACCGGCCAGAAAATGGCACCGCACCGCACCGGCACCGGTGCCTTTTGGAAAAAATGGCACCGGCACCGAAGGGCACCGGCGGGTTGCCGGTGCTAGCACCGAAAGGCACCGCACCGGGCTGGAGTTTCTGAAGTAAATATCGGGCAGTTTCTCAGTGGTCTCATCTTTGGAAATGCATATTTCCACGAATTGTCAACCGATTTTGATGGTTGAGCACTTAAAATGATCAGAATGATGTGGCAATCACTTTTATGAAGCAATTACAATGATTACAAATGAAAGATAAAATATTTAATTCACTGCAATGTCCATAGCCACTATTGTCTACTGATCGGAGTCGTTGCTGTACAGAGAATGGAACTATCTCTGTCATAAACTGACAACAAATTTTGAACAAACAAGTAAGATAAATATAAAATATAAAAATGATTTAAAATTCAACAAAATTTTAGATTCGCTCATCAGATCACGTATCGGGTATAATGGATTTCACAGTAGGTATATTTATTTGATGGGAGGTTTACAAAATAGGCAAAAACGCTTGGGTAGATATATTGCTGTTTTTTTGAAATAAACACCTTCCCGGTCACGTCCGGCAGCCATTTTTTGATTTTACTTCTTATATCCTATCCCCAGTTCTGGGGCGCCCCCGAGGCTGAAACTTGGGGGAGATATTGGCGCAACCTCCCTCTACTTCGCATGAATTGTGGGGTCGCGGCGACCCCTCTCAGGGTGGGTCGCCGCGACCCCCCCAATTCATGCATGGTAGAGGGGGGTTGCGCCAATATCTCCCCCAAGTTTCAGCCTCGGGGGCGCCGTAGAACTGAGGATAGGATATAAGAAGTAAAATCAAAAAATGGCTGCCGGACGTGACCGGGAAGGTGTTTATGAATAAGCGCATACTATGGACAAAATTGCACAGCACATGAAGCCTTGACCGGTGCCTTTCCAGGTGCCTTTTACTTTGGCCCTGGTGCTAGCACCTTTGGCACCGGCAAAAAATGGCACCGCACCGCACCGGCACCGGTGCTATTCTGAAAAAAATGGCACCGCACCGGCATGGCACCCCTGAAGATTGCAATGGCACCGCACCAGCACCGGTGCTGGTGCCCTTCGGTGCCCAGCACCGGGGCTAGGGTGGCAGAATTTACCGTACCGTACCGTACCGCATTTTTGGGAAATTTACCGTACCGTTTACCGCACTTTGAGAAATTTACCGTACCGTACGGCGTACCGCATTTTCCAAAATTTACCGTACCGTACCGTGTACCGCACTCATTTACCGCCGAAAATGCGGTAAATTTTTCTCAGAATGACCTTAAATATGTCAATTTATTGATGCAAATTAATGTGATTTTCTGAAAAAAATTTGCGCGCAAGCGCGCAACTTTCACAACATTATTTTTCTGTTTGAAGCCCTTCCATTTCTGCATGCATAATTGCTATAATTCATGATTAACATTAGTATAATGTGCTTTATAAAATCAAGCCATGCGCTTCAAGACGCTCTCAAGGTGTGAAACATCACCCTCAATGTATTTACTTTCTATTCTGAGCTTTTTTGTTGCAATGATAGGTTTGATGTATGGTCATATACTCATTTTCAACTATTTTCAGCTACTGCAATTTTTCACCCACTTTTTGCAACTTTTTCTCCATTTCTTCCTTCTACACAATAAATAAGCCCCTACATAGTTCCGCATTGATACATTTCTGACATTGGAAATTTACCGTACCGTACCGTACCGCGTACCGCACTTTTCAGATTTACCGTACCGTACCGTTTACCGCAAAATTGAAGATTTACCGTACCGTACCGTTTACCGCAAAATGGGAAATTTACCGTACCGTACGGTTTACCGCAAGGCCGTACCGTCTGCCACCCTAACCGGGGCCCCGGTGCCCCGGTGCCTTTACATCACTAGTCGCAGGTACTTTAAAAAATTCATAAAGTAAACTTGCATATTACACGAATATTGTAGGATTACGGTAGGTTATGTCCATTTCAAGCTTTCACATCCTTTCTCTATAAAAAAGCTTCATTTAAAATTCAAGTCTTTTGGATGCCTTAACCCTGACGTCTGACTTAATATTTACAACGCTTCATTTTGATCGTATTCGGAAGTGGTGAAAAATCGCCCTATTGTTGATTTGCATCCTCTGAATAAGAACACGAATGTTGAATATTTCCAAATGGAAACACTTTTAAAGTATTTAGTCCCTGCCGCCTTAGTAATGAAGGGTTGTAATTCAGACGTCAAGGCATCCAAAAAATTTGAATTTTAAATAAAGCTTTGTTATAGAGACATGATGTGAACGCTTGGCGAGGAAATAACCTACCGTAATCCTACAATAATTCATTACACTTCATGAGTTCGTATAACGAACAATAACCTGAATATTTATGAATAACTCACCGACATACTTTTACACACTTATTTAGCTATTTTTTATAGTATCTACGTTATTACCTCGAATTATCACCCCCTTGAATTAACCCTCTCGCAATACCCCCGTCTCGAATAACGTACATCATGTATGCAATGTACATACATTATGAATTAATTGCTGCCAAATTCTATCGCAGCTACACATATGTACACTAGTTTGTGTAGATATCCCTAAATATTTATGTCCAAATATATCCTCTTTGGTCTCATTTATTACCAGTTTTTGGTATGTTTTGGCCTATTCTTTACTACGATCAGTGGCGTAGCCAGGGGGGGGGCGGGGGGGGCGGCCGCCCCCCCCCCTTCCCGGGCCGGACAGAAAAGATGCCAGGAATGGCACATTTCCAAAGCGATTTTGTGCGTGATTTGAAAAAATTTTGCGCGCAAGCGCGCATTTCCGCACGTCACTACCTCTATTATGCTGATGTACGTTTCCGGAGTGTAAAAACCGATACAAATTCAAAAATGTTGTGCCACATATCATAATTTTAGGTATATATAAGTCATACATGGTAAACTTAGGCGCCATTCCCAACGCCAATCACGTCATGGCGCGGCGCCTACGAATGGCGCCAGCGCCATACCTCCTTTCCGCAGCTATAGGGCTCAAATTTTAGGGGGGGGGGGGCGCCGCCCCCCCCGTTCGCCGGGCTCCGTATACAATCCGCCCCCCCCGCTCAAAAATCCTGGCTACGCCACTGACTACGATCCTTCACGAAACTTTCTGACAAAAAAATAAAATCCCCTTTGAATAGGCCCCCATCAAAATTTGCTGGCGAAATAGTTAGTTCCCTGGATGTATTTCGCGGAAATACGGTAAGTACCTACTTCCCAATTTTTCCCGTATGGGCACTTTACGCTCCTTGCACACTATCATGCGTGTTCTCTATACTTGTTCGATCACGTGGAACCGAATTTTGCACCTAAAAGAAGTGTAGCGTTAAGTTGGGGATTGAAGTGCCAGTTGAGTCCTTGCGGTTGCGCAGTTGTGTGAAAAACTGCTGGCATTTCCAGTTCGGCACTTTGATTTTCTGGACAATTTATTCGTCTAACGTTCGCATACCGTATTTCGTCGAAATATCCCCTCTCAAAATGGTCACTATGATTTTATAAACCCCCCTCCTCGAAATACCCCCCCCCCAATTGAGTGTAAATGACAAAAGCTGCGGTTTGTTGTTCGGGCAACGCAGAACACACATTAAAAACAATGACTGTGTTATGTTAGAACAGGGTTGATACCATCTACCATAGAGCCCGTTAAATACACCAGGGTATATCTAAACCGATTATGCATCTAGTCCCATCATGCACCTAATTCCAGCATTGCGAAAGCGTATTTACGCTTGCCCGAAATACCCGAGTAAATGGGTATTTATACTTACGCTTATGCTTACGCTTTCATAAAATACCCGTACGCTTTTTTACGCTTTCCTGGCCAAAATACCCGGGTACTATAGCGTAAAAAAGCTTTTCACACGGTTCAGTTTTACACTTTTGAAAAAGCATAAAACCACAAAAAATAGTCAACGAAACTGCGTACCAAAAAATGACTGTGTGCAGCAAATAGTGGCAATGTACAAATTGTGTCGCAGTATGAATGTCTTGCTAATACTGTGTCATCGAGCAAAATCGTGATTTCAGATTAGAAATTTTGGGCTGAAAATTTATTCCGACGACGATGTTGTCGCCGTCGACAGCACTAACTCCAAGTTCGAAGATAAAGATAACTTAAGTGTCGCCACACCGGAACGAGTAGACAGCGGCGAAAATTTACGACGTACAAGTGTTTCCTCGGAAATGAGTACTGAGTATATGAGGGCAGACTACTAAGTGTACATACGAAAAATGTCGTTGATAGCTTGATTTGGAAAGAATTTACTGAGAAAAAGTCTCTTAAATTTCTTACGCTTACGCTTTTATTTACGCTTTCCCAGGTATTTTAAAAATACCTTACGCTTTTAGTATCCATACTGAAAATTTGGAAAGTGTATTTACGCTTACGCTTACGCTTTCCAAAAATACCGGTATTTTAACAACTCTGCCTAATTCTACCCATTATGCATCTAGACCGATTACTCACAAGTACTCACTTACTCGCATACTTTTTGAAAGTATGCAAGTACAGAAAACGTATCTTAAGGGGACAGAAAATGTCATGCCAGACAGTGACAAACATAGGACATTTTCCTCAGAAATATTTATCACGAGAGAAAAACACATCTTTGATGTATTTCACAGTAAAAATTGCAAAGATACCTATTTTTACGTTATTGTTATGAGAAAAAATACCCATTTTTACGTTTTTCCTGGAGAAAAATACTTCATTTTACCTTTTTTTCTGGAAAAAAAGTATTTTACTCACCTTTTACGCAGTTAAAAAGTAAAAATACAATACTTAACGTTTTCTGTACTCAGGGGCGAAACAAAAATACTTTACGTTTATGTTTACTTTAAAAAAGTTCAGTACTTTTAACAACTCTGGTTAGATGCATAATGGGTAGAATTAGGTGCATGATGAGCCTAGATGCATAATCGGTTTAAATGCATAATGGCCCTACACACACTAGTTTTCACCGTGACCGATGTGAAAACTGAAATGGCCACATGGCGACATCCAGCCCACTCTTTTTGTATGCTTTGTGTTTTTCTTTTCAAATTTTTAAATTTTAACTTTCATTAATTTAAATTAAAATTGAAATAAAAAAAAATCATTCAACCGTGTTCATTAATTTGCATTTGACAAAATTTCAGTTTTCTCACGAAGTCACGGTGAAAACTAGTGTGTGTAGGCACAATGAGTCCTACTCCTAACATCTACCATGGCGAAATACTTAACCCCCTTCGAAATACCCCTCGTTTAACCTCCACTCAAAATTCTCACTTTGAAAAAATAAATCTCGGGGGGGGGGTATTTCGGGGAAATACGGTATTTAGCTGGGCAAGTAAATTTGTACTTAAGTGAGCAAGTAAATTTCTGTGCTATATTCCACTGATGGTAGACCCTGCAATAAAATCTACCATATCCCACCTGAATGAAATCTTAAGCAATTTTTCTCTCACCACATTGTATTTATTACCCTTGGTCCAGTATCCCGTAATTGATTACACGTGCGTGTGCGTAAAATCCTTGCGGCCCTGCTGTAGCTGATATACACATTTATATTCAGTGAGAATGTATACATCCCACAGCTTTGTATTTAAAAATATTTAGGTATACATGCCAAACGTAGTTGAAAATAGGCAAAAAGACACAGGGTGTAGCCGGGGTTTTGTAGATTTGGACCCCCGCGGAAATAGATAGCTGAAAAATTTTCTGGGGGGGGGTTGAGTGGGGGGGGTTGTGGTGGTTCGATATATAGGCTTTTTCGGGGCATTGAAGGTAGAAAAGAGAGAAAAATCGCTAAAAGTAGGTGTAAAATAGCTCAAAATGGGTATACAAGAGCATATAGCACTTAAAATAGCCGAAAATAGGCAGTTAGACGCATGAACTAGTGATTTTGGAGGTGAAAATCTATATATATATAGGTATGAAAAATAGCGATTTTGAGCGAAAATTGGGGTATAGTTTCTGAAAAATCGCTCCAGATAGGTAGATAGCTGGGCGATTGGGGGGGGGGGGTTAGGCGGTAGTAGCCCAAAATTTTGCCTCCGGGATAGATAGATAGCTGAGCGGCCTCCGGGATAGATAAATAGATAGCTGGGCGGTTTGGGGGGCGGGAACACCCCCCCCAACCCCCCCATCCGAGGCCCCTGATGGCTTGGTTGGTATACCTAGGCAACGTATGCATACCTACATATTATATTATATTCATGTAATGTATGTAACGATAGATAGACAGATAGCTGGCGGATTTGGGGGGTAACCCCCCCCCCCCCCCCAACCCCCCCTACTAAACCCCTGGGGTGTAGTGATTTTGGTGGTGAAAATTCATGAAAATTAGCGATTTTGAGCAAAAATAAGGGCATAATTCCTCAAAAATCGACCCGAATAGCTAGATCCGCAAATCGCAATGGTCGCTTTCTCTCAATGGTTATCACAATTGTCGCGAAAGTGTCCAAACGCGTGCGGAGACTCCGGGCGGAAGTGGGGCCCCGGCGCCGGGCAGGAAACCGGGTGTCTTGTTTCGCTCGCGATCGTTCATTATTGCGCACGCGCTGTTTACGGCGCCCGACGTTGCTTGTGGCGGGCATATTCGAAACGTTGCAACGTAAAACGTAAACGACATATTTGAACAACGTTTGTATAGTGGAATCTGGTGGCAGGCATTTTTTATTCGCGAACGTCACCGGGTACTCGCGGTAGTGATGGAAAAAGCGCCAGAACTTTGGCCAGAAAGCGCCATGGCGCTTTTCCTAACCCAGCGCCAAGCGCCAATGGCGCCAGAAGCGCCATAGCGCTTTTGTGCTTTGGCGCTAACGCCAAGCGCCAGCGCCAGGCATTTTGTTCCTGGCGCCACAGAAAAAAAGCGCCAAGCACCAGAAGCGCCATGGCGCTTTTCATGGGTGCGGCGCCAGGCGCCAATAGCGCCACGTCATGGCGCTTTTTGCTTTGGCGCTAGCGCCAGGCGCTTTCCATCACTAGTCCGCGGTGACGTGCAGAATTTTTCATTGGCAGCAAATTTGTAACGACCTGACGAACGGGGAAATTGGCAAGTAAAATATTGATTGCAAAGCATGGTGTTCAAAATAGAACAGCCGGTGAAAAGTTGTGTGCTGGGTCAAATTTTGATAATTGTATCATTTGGCTGCAGATAGAGATAAGCAGGGGTCTCCAAGATTTTGGCCCGCGGGTGCTGGTTAGATGGAAATCGCTCCTCCGGAGGGATATATGACTGAAAATTTTTTCTGGGGGGGGGCTCGCGGGGGGGACAAAATATGTAGGCTTTTTCAATGCATAGAAGGCAGAAAGTGGAAAATGGCTATAAACAGGTTAAAAGTAGCTAAAATAGGCTAAAAATGTCTAAAAATAGATATATAAACATGTGTATAGACGAAAGCCGCGATTTTGAAGGTGAAAAACTGTAAAAAGGTACGAAAATTAGCGATTTTGAGCGAAGTTTGGTCGAAATTTCTCAAAAATCATTCCAGCAGATAGGTAAATAGTTGTCCGTTTTGGATGATAGATAGCCTAAAAATTGACTCCGGGATAGATAAATAGCTGGGGGATTTGGGGGGCAGCCCCCCAGCCCCCCTAGGAGACCCCTGGAGAGAAGTGAACAACAATTATCAGTTCCAGAATTGATACAGCAGGTAGCAGTCCCAAACTCTACAAAATTCCATGAAAATGCCCAGTGCGGCACTGGCCCCTCACACAGAAAGTCTTCACAGATTAATAGATAGCTAGAGCGTTTTTGAAATCAGTGCCATTGCAAATAGATGCTCATTAACTTAGACACAAAAAATGCCTGTCATAAGTGGTGTTGCTTGCTACATACAGATAATCCATGCTAAAAAGTACATGCATACCGTATTTCCTTGATATACCCCCACGTGGTTTTTTATAGTGGAAATTTTGAGGGGTATATCGAGGGGGGTTTATTATTTCGCCAGAATTTTCTTGAATTCCCGGTACTTATTTGTTGTTTGTAACATACGCGGACATCGAAAAATGCAACAATAAGCACATGTGTAACAGTCTACAGACTTAAACACCTTCCCGATCAAGTCCGGCCCCCCATTTTTTATTTTACTTCTGACGTCCTATCTCCTGTTCTAGGACGCGCCAGAAGCTGAAACTTGGGGTAGATATTGGCGCAACCCCCCTCTACTTCGCATGAATTGAAGGGGTCGCGGCGACCCCATACAGGGTGGGTCGCCGAGTGCAAAAAAATTTTGCAGTTTTTTTAGTGTCCCACACAGGTCCGGTCCCCACTGATTTCTTACACTGCGGGTAGGGTGGCAGACGGTACGGCCTTGCGGTAAACCGTACGGTACGGTAAATTTTCTATTCTGCGGTAAACGGTACGGTACGGTAAATGTTCAATTTTGCGGTAAACGGTACGGTACGGTAAATCTGAAAAGTGCGGTACGCGGTACGGTACGGTACGGTACGGTAAATTTCCAATTGTCAGAAATGTATCAATACCGGACTACATACAACTTTTTCTTCATAAATTGACACCAAATTCAATTAAACAATTCGATAATGGACTTAAGAACAAAATAACATTGTGATGCCATAAAATTACATTACCCACAATGCAGGGGCTCAATATATAGGCTTTTTCAAGGTGTAGAAGGAAGAAAAGAGAGAAAATAAGTAAAAATGGGTGAAAATTTGCTAAATAGTTGAAAAATAGGTATATAATGGCATATAGTATAAAAATAGCTGAAAATAAGCCGTAAGGCATGAATGCAATTTGGGAACAATATAGCATGTGAAAGGGCTGAAAATCAGTGAAAACAATAATGTGAAAAGTGCGCACTGGTGCGCAAAAAATTTGCAGAACACCACATCAATTGTCATCAATATGTTGACAAATGTAAGGTCAAAGGACAAATCTGTAAGGACAAATCTGAGTAAAATTTACTGCGTAAAATGCGGTAAATGAGTGCGGTATGCGGTATGGTATGGTAAATTTTGGAAAATGCGGTACGCGGTTCGGTACGGTAAATTTCTAAAATTGCGGTAAACGGTACGGTACGGTACGGTAATTTTCCCAAAAATGCGGTACGGTACGGTACGGTAAATTCTGCCACCCATACTGCGGGTGCCGTACCTCCAGTTGTGGGAGGGGTATAAATCTAAAATTTTGGGGATGTGTCGCCAACACCCCTCCCCTACTATACACTGGCCAGGCGGTCTTTGGCAACTCACCACAGTGTGGGGTGCAAAGTTTAAAATTTATTAAAATGTTACTGTCCCACACAAGTACAGCATCCAATTAAATTTCAAAAAATAAACACTTTTGTGTTGTTTTAACACTAATGTGGTTGACAATGTGAAAAAAGCATGAAATATCCTCTAAAAAATATCTTATCCGACCTTAAACTGCCCACCACATGAACCCCTCCCCCCAAGTGGGTGACAAAAAAATCATTTTTTACAACTTTTTCATCAGACACTTGAACTGCTGGTTTACAATGATTTATAGAGGAGGGTTAAAGGTTTCAAATTGTGTAAAAAACCTTACCTCAAAAATGCCTTCATAAGAAAATTTGCTGGGGGTAAATTTAAAATTGTGAATTTTGCCTATTTTTGTTCCTGCAATGATGTCATTTTTACAATTTGAAATTCACCCCCAGCAAATTTTCTAATGAAGGCATTTTTGAGGTAAGATTTTTTACACAACTTGAGACCTTTAACCCTCCCCTATAAATTATTGTAAACCAGCCATTCAAGTGTCTAATAAAAAAGTTGTAAAAAGTGATTTTTTTGTCACTCACTCGGGGGAAGGGATTCATGTGGTGGCCAGTTTTAGGTCAGATAATATATTTTTTAGAGGATATTTTATGCTTATTTCACATTGTCAACCACATTAGTGTTAAAACAACACAAAAGTGTCCATTTTTTGAAATTCAATTCGATGCTGGACTTGTGTGGGACAGTAACATTTTAATAAATTTTAAACTTTGGACCCCACACTGTGGTGAGTTGCCAAAAACCGCCTGGCCAGTGTATAGTAGGGGAGGGGTGTTGGCAACACATCCCCAAAATTGTTAGATCTATACCCCTCCCACAGCTGGAGATACGGGACCCGCAGTGTAAGAAATCAACCGAGGGCCGGACCTGTGCGGGACAGTGAAAACGCTGCAAATTTTTTTCACGTATATGGCGACCCCCTCTATAGTGAGTCGCCGCTGCCCCATTTTTTCATGCGGGGTAGTGGGGGGTTGCGCCTATATACCACCCAAGTTTTAGTTTTCCACCCCTCCCGCAACCGGAGATATGGCCTGCTAAGTGAAAACAAAAATAGGCGGCCGGACTTGATCGGGAAGGTGTTTACATAAGTATGTAGCTGGTATAAACCCTGTTCTAACATAACACACCCATTGTTTTAATGTGTTCTGCATCGCCTCAGCTCAGTTCAGCTTTTGTCATTTACGATCTTTTTACACTCAATTAGGGGGGGGTTATAAATTTATAGTGGCTATTTCGAGGGGGTATTTTAAGGAAAAATTGTATGGTAATGTACACATATGCCCCTTTACTTCCCCTGACTGTCAAGATTGCTTCATAAAATTAGCGTAGACAAGCTTTTCTGCATGCGCGTTGGTTAGACGTTTTGGGATAAAAAAGTAATGCCTGCCTGGGGCTATTTCCCTTTCGCTTCTGAATTAGTTGTAAAACGGGTTTCTTTTCATTCCGTTTTTGCGTCAGCTGTGTTTCTTTCACAATTATCCATATCTTATTTAGAATTTCACATTCATGGTGTATTCCTTTATTTTGACGATGTTTTCAATTATATTTGGTGGACATGACACTTTGCATATAAACCTACCATAACTCATCCGAATAATGAACCAAATATTGCAGTTTTTCATCATAATATTTAGTTTTCACTATGGGATAATTAATTAAATACGAAATTTATCACAAGATTTTATTTATTAAATCATGGTAGTATTTATACGGCGCATACTTTGCAGTCCGCCGAGTATAGCTACTTTAATTGGAGTGTGTTCCCAAACTTCCAAAAGTGCTGTTAACATATTTTGTCCAGAATTTTATAAATCGAAGAAAAAAAACATTCCATTTGCTGGTAAAATCTATCGATGCAACACATAAAAAGGCCCGAGCATTCATTCCACGACTAATTACACACAAAAAATACCGAACCGAACTATAGTCAGAAATGGGGCGTAAATTGCAAAAATAAAATGCATGCAAAAACGTTTGCAAACACCATGGAAGCGTGCAATTGAAAAGCGTTGCCCCGTTCACGAGCTGGGCGCCCCTGTTTTGCGCGGACGCGGCGAGAAAGTGTTGCGAAATTGATTGGAGTGCGCCTGCGCGGGGCACAGCTGTTAAAGTTGAAATGGTTTTGATCACAAAAGTATTTGTAGTCGAGGGTACTCCCAGACACTCAAATGTAAAATGTCATGCAAGGTGTCTAAAGTCAAGTAAAATGCCCTGGAAAGTGGTAGTTATAATGCATAGTGTCAGAAGACATGTAAAATGCCCTGGAAATGGTAATTATAGTGCAAAGTGTCGAAATTCAAGTAAAAGACCCCGGGAAAATGACGCAAAGTGTCAAAAGACATGTAAAATGCCCTGAAAAATGCCAAGCGAGTTGCCATTTTACATATAATGTTGGCACTTTTTCATTGCAGTCAGTCTTTTGTGGGATAAATCTGTGACAGACATTACTTTATTGTATTTTATATATGTAAATATGTACAAATGTGTAAACCGTGAAATATTATGTGGATGTATTTTTCATAGGCTTTTGGATGCACAATGACAGAAAAATCAGTTTTTTCTGCTTTCCCATGGTAAAAGTGCATTTTTAAACTGAAAATATGTTCTTTTACATTTTTTCCTTGTGAAAATTGTTTTCACTTCTTGTTTTCTGTACTAACGCATGAGTAAATTGAAAATACTTATGTATACTTTTGGAAAATAATTCTTTTATCAACTGTGGCACGTGTGCCATCCATTTTGTGTTGTGCTGGCCCTGGTGCAGGGCACCGCTAGAGCTTGTTTTTCGCATTCATTCACTTAATGAAATGTATTCTACATACATACATTACCATGTACGTATTTTATTCATGTACATATTGACCAAGTGATTTGTGTGACGGTGGGAGAATACTTTGTTTGAGATGCAGTGTGTAATTTCAATTTGGTCAGAAACGCGTCAGATGAAAGCTTGTGACACTCGTTTTTCAAGTGCCAACTGCGCGTGTGTACACTTGACAACAACAGTGCCAAGTGCCAAGTAGACTTTGAGTCTGAGTGCTAAGGCAAGTGACAAGTAAATTACTAAAGAAAACACTGGTTTTCATGTCGTCTTGACAGGTTTTTGACCTTGGAAGGGGTTGGAGAGTTATTGGCAAAATCGCTTCCATCTACATTGATATACTCGGACGTCACACACACTTAGTATTGAAACCTACCATAACCTATCTGAATAATGAACCGAAAATTATACGGTTTTTCATCATAACATTTTGTTTTTATTATGGAATAATTGATTACGCAAGATTTTATTCATTACATTATGGTAACAAGCATTCTGCACATACTTTCCGGTCCGCCAAGTATAGCCTTATTTACAATCTAAAAAATAGTTCTCTTAATTCATTTGTCCACTAGCAGAATCGACCGTAGATCTTAGTGATTGGAAAGGGGCAAAAAACCCGACCCACCGTGTAAATAAGTGCATTTGGAGGCGACCCAGTTTGCTGGATGGCTTTTCAATTTGAGACATTGCTTTGCATGCGCTCGTGCATGGGACACACTGACACAACAAAAAAAGTTTCCACTTTGTGGGCGTTCACTGGGAACTTTTGACTCAAAAATTGCTTATGGTGCAGTGATAAATTGGTCGGACATTTGTATCTGGGACTCTATGCATGCGCGCTGTGTTTAACGATGGCATATACGAAAATTGGTACATTCAAAAACGTTTTCGAGTTGTTATTTCACCAGTGGAAAAAACGCTTTTTATAAAACGACATTTTTTTTCTAGGAAAGTTTGAAAACGGTTTAGAATTTTCAATTTTGTTTCTTCAGAATTTTGTTTCAAAATGTGTATAAAATACAAAATAAAACAATTCAAAACATCAATGACCCCACACACGCTAGTTGACATCGACACCAAATGTCAACTGGTTTCATTCCCAATTCAAAGATTGCATTTGAACGTTGTTCGTCCACTAGTCAGCAAGCTTTGAATTGGGAATGAAACCAGTTGACATTTGGTGTCGATGTCAACTAGCGTGTGGGGGCCCATTTGCACATTTTTTTATTCGTCGCGGCAGGACAAATTCTGCACATAAGTGTAACAGCCGCAAAACACAAAATTGCACCTTTTCAAAAATTGGAAAATACGATAATTCAGTTTAAAAAATTTGAAAATCCGAAAAGTATTCCAAAATTCGGAAACTATTTCTGGAAAAAAATTCCAAAATTCTGATAGTCATTCTAGAATAAAACACTTAAAAATCTGAAGACTGTTTTTTTCTTCAGAATGTTTGCCATCGTGAGCTGTGTCTGACCATTTATTTTCCATTTTTGTCATAAAAGAAGCACTTGAATGAGTCTGGCTGGTGGGTATTGTGTTCTATTCATTTGAGAGCATTTTTATGGACTCGTCATGGTTATGCTTTTGGCCCGGAACTTTGGTTTCATATGCCTGCGCAAATGGGACACTTCAAGACCCTGTCAAATGTCACATGTCATGCATAGTGTCTAAAGTCATGTAAAATGTCAAACGACTCGTTTAAAAAGTGACAGGTTACAGGGTATTTTACATGACTTTTGATTTGAATTTGAATTTGATGATCATTTGAAATTTACAAGGCATTGTACATATACCTGAGTTTGACTTTTGACACTTTGCATGACATTTGACATTTTACAGTGTCTGGGAGTGGCACCTGGGTTTGTCATTTCATATGAATCCTCGTACTTGGATTTGCTAAATCATGCAGTATGTTAGGACATCAAATGCAGTGCACTCCATTTTTATATGCCAATCTGAAGTTGAAGTGCAGCACGTGAAAGTTTTTTACATGTGGTGAACATTCAAAGAGTACAGAATGTACTTTTCAAACAACTAGTGCTAAATTTGAACCTTATGGAAATAATTCTTCTGAAACTTCACTTTTTATTCCTTCAAAACTGAGAGGGATCCAGGATAGATACACCCCACTTCGAAAGTTCGTGGCGCGACGATTTTTTTGCATTTTTCAAATCGCGATTCACGATGACTACGTGCTAGGGGGCTGATTTAGGTGTCAAAAGATAGCCCAGACCAGGGGTCTCCTAGGGGGGGCTGGGGGGGGGGCTGCCCCCCCCCCAAATCGGCCAGCTATCTATCTATCCCGGAGGCCGCTCATCTATCTATCTATCCCGAGGCAAAATTTTTGGCTACTACCCCCAAAGACCCCCCCCCCCAATCGCTCAGCTATCTATCTATCTGGAGTGGTTTTTGAGAAATTTTGCCCCAAATTTCACTCAAAATCACCAATTTTCGCACCTATTTATAGTTTTTCACCTTCAAAATCGTGCCTTCCGGCTATATACATGGTTATATAGGTACCTATTTTTAGCCATTTTATACCTACTTTTGGCTACTTTTAACTGATTCTTAGCGATTTTTTCCTCTATCTGCCTTCTTAACCTTGAAAAAGCCTATATATTGTGCCCCCGCCAGCCCCCCCAAGCCCCCCCCCCCGAAAAATTTATCAGCTATCTATCCCTCCGGAGGAGCGATTTGATATCTATCCAGCCCCCGCGAGGGCCAAAATCCTGGAGACCCCTGGCCCAGACATGGCTTTGAATTTTCAGCCCCGTAGCTATATCTTGCCCCAGTTGAGGGCCCCTCATAGAAATGGTGTGCAGACAAACGTTCATGCGCCAGGAACAAAAGTTCACTTGCTGGGAGTGGTTGTTGATGGCCGTAGCCACTCAGCCACATGTGCCACCGTCAAGCCGAGCCACTTTTTGAAGAGCATGTACAGATCAAAATATTGTTGTAGGGGACAAGGATCTTACCCCAAAATCCAATGCCATGGGTGCAAATCAAAGATTCAACTGAAACGCAAAAACATTGTAATTTTTTCATCACAGTAACAATGGATTAAATTGTTTGCGAGTCAGTCCACAGGCCCTCTCTCCAGCTTTGCCACTTCAGGGAGCATGTGGAATTCACTAGGGACTGGCCTGAAACTGACTGGGACATGTACTTTTAGAGTGATGAAAATGTTTTTGCATTTCGGTTGAATCTTTGATTTGCACCCATGGCATTGGATTTTGGGGTAAGATCCTTGTCCCCTACTACAATATTTTCAAGTGTACAGGCTCTACGGAAAAAAATTTGCACTTGCCGGAAAACGGAAACGGAAACGGAAAAAAATTTGCACCTGCCGGAAAACGGAAAAATGAAAGGCCGGAAAACGGAAACGGAAACGAAAAAATTTGCTGAAATTATGCCGGAAACAGAAAAAATTTGCTTAAATTTTGCTGGAAACGGAAAAAAAATTGCAGAAATATATCCTAAAATAAAAAAATTTCCAGAAATCTTACTAGAAATAGAAACAATTCACATAATTGAGAACCTGCATGCATTGTTTACCAGTTTGGCTGAAACAGAAAACAGAGAATTGAGCCAGAAAATGAAAAAAAGTTGCAAAAACAGACAATTGAGCCGGAAAATGGAAAAAAGGCGGAAAAACTGAAATTTTAACCGGAAAACGGAAATTGAGCCGGAAAAACAGAAACGGAAACGGAAAAAAAAAATTGCAGCCGGAAAACGGAAACGGAAAAAAAATTTGCCTGCGGAAAGCGGAAACAGAAAACGGAAAACGGAAAGTTGACACCCTAGTCTGGGCTATCTTTTGACACCTATATCAGCCACTTTTTGGCATGTAGTCATCGTGAATTTGAAAAAGGCAAAAAAGTCGTCGCGTATGAACTTTAGAAGTGGGGTGTAGATAGCTGGGCGGTTTGGTGGCCTAATTGATAATGAATCTTGAGCAATATTTTAATATTAGAGCATACGTTTCAAACTTAACACCTTTTTGAATGCTTAAAACGCTCTCACCATTCATTTTTGATTTATTTTGTCTTTTGGCACACACCCGACATACTTTTTACCTGCCGTTCTTTTGGAGGTGCCGTTTAATTGGAGGCTGCCGTTCTATTGTTTTTGTGGGCACAAAAATGTGTGAACACATGCCGTTCTATTGGAGGTGCCGTTCTATTGGGGGTATGCCGTTCTATTAGTAGAAATACGGTATTAAAAAAGAAAAAGGCGTACAAGCGTCGAATGTTCCTTTTCCTAGAACGTTTTTTTATGTCAATGATGACGTCATCATGTAGTGTTTCATTCAAAAAATGCATAGCATGCAGTTCAAGGAGTATACAAACATAAAAAACACACATTATTATCGAAAGTAGCCTTAGAGCCGCGGGCTTCGGGGACTCTATATCTGCAAAAATCTGGTGCAATGCAATCTGAGAAGCGCTGCTTTTCTCTGAGTGTTCATGCATTACTGTCAGGATGCTTTATTCACGGACACACCAGAGTTGATAAAAGTACCCAACTTTGCAAAACTACGCGTACGGATTGAGTACTTTTATTTTTACCATGCTCATAAAATACCCATGCAAAAGACATTTTTGTCATGGAAGCGTAAAATTATTCATTTTTTCTTATTAAATGCAGAAAATACTAGGTATATAAGTATATACACGCACCTTGAACTTCATGAAATACCCTGAAGTATACTCGGCAGACAGCACACCTAGTCAAGGACGTATCCAGGGGGGGGGGCGGGGGGGGCTGCAGCCCCACCCGTTCCCGGGGTGAGACCAAAAAAATCGCGGGAAATTCGACTTCTCCTATACATTTTTCACGTTTTGTGCAAAAATTTTGCGCGCAAGCGCGCATTCACCCCCGCAAATGTATATTTATCAGTGGATCGGTCCCCTTAGGCACAAATCCCTCAAATTTCTGTCAAAATGTGCCCGTCGGCGTATATGTACGTATATTTACATAAATATACAGTGGTTTCAGGCACTGGCGCCAGCGCCAATGATGCCATGGCGTGGCGCCTACGAATGGCGCCAGCGCCAGGGCGCTATTTCGTCACTATATGGGCAAAATTTTAAAGGGGGGGCTGAGCCCCCCCCCCCCGCTCGCCGGGGCTCCGTAAACAAGCAGCCCCCCCCCCCGCTCAAAAATCCTGGATACGTCCCTGCACCTAGTAAAAAACCTACCATAAGTTGATGACTAAAATCTTGTGATAAATTTCGTAATTAATTATTCCATAGTAGAAACAAATTTTTATGATGTAAATACTGTGTAATTTTTGGTTCATTTTTCAGATGGGTTATGGTAGGTTTTCGTACTAAGTGTGACGTCCGCCGAGTATACCCGTGAAAAAGTGCGCGTACAGCTGATTACCGGTAAATGAAAGTATTTTACCCATGCATATTTACACTATATGCTGTTTTACATGTATTTCCGAGTAAATGTAAATACACACTTTCAACTCTGATACACACGTAAATATATACAAACATCTATACATGTAAATGCGCATTTTCAGTGGGGTGGGATATCCACGCTTGGTACTCTGTGCATTTGAATTATGGCCATTGGGCGAATGGTGAACCCCGAAAACCAATAGCGAAAAGTGGAAGCGCGCCGTGCCGCGCAATGCATCTGGGCATGGCTCAAGTTAAAAACAAATGTTTTTAAACATTTTTTTTGTTAAACGCGAGCATCTGAATCATTTTTTTTAAACTGCGGCCAAAAATTTTTATACTCAATCACTAGGTATTTTGCATTGTTATGTTAGTGTAGTACATAATATCCAGTCAGTGTGCTTCCAGATACTTCCACAGTTTGGAAACTCAATGTCAACGTAAATATTAGTCTTTTTTGTAACATATTCTCTTATAACCACTTTCCCATGCCCAACTACACTTGAAGTGCTGAGTATTTGACAATAAAACGAGATACATAATGAGTCAACATAAAAGTGGATTTTTGGCAGAAATCACTACTTATAATGCTATCCAATGGCTCCACAGCTATTCTATCACCATATACACTAGCGTGCAGAATAGTTGGGACTGTGTGCTGCAGGATAAACATTGCCAAAATTTCAAAACGTTGAATGTGCACAATGTTTGGATCGGTGGATACTGTGGGATGTTGTCTACATGTGCCCGGGATGACCACCCCTCAAGTCTGTATGTGCATACCGTATTTCCTAGAAATACCCCCCCCCCTTGAAATACCCCCCCCCCCTCGTTTGACCCCCCCCCCTCTCGAGACCACTATGAAACAATCACCCCCCCCCCCTCGAAATACCCCCCCCCCCAAATTGAGTGTAAAGGGAACGTACATGACAATAACTGTAGTTTGTGTTCAGTGTACTGCAGAACACACGTTAAAACAATGTCGGTGTCACGTTAGAACAGTGTACATACCATCTACATACTAATATTAGTCTACAGAACCTTATAAATGGCGGTTTTTTGTTGCATTTTTCGACGTGTGCGTACGTTTCAGACGACAATTTCGTACTTGGTTTTCAAAAATTTTCTTGTGAAACAATAACCCCCCCCCCTCGAAATACCCCCCCCCCCTCGTTTAACCCCCCCCCCCCTCTCGGGACCACTATGAAACAATCACCCCCCGGGGGGTATTTCGAGGAAATACGGTATGTTCTTAGTGCAGTAACTAAATTCACTCAGTTTCTTTGTGTTTCAGAATAGTTGGGACTTTTCTTATTTTGGCCAGTAGCTGCTTAGTATCATATTTTTTTGACTGTATCCAACACCTGCGTTCATTTTTAAACAAAATTTTCAACATGGCAACTGCCTGCCTGTGTTGCTGAGCTCTGTGAGCAGCAAGGAACATTCTGAGCATGAACAGCAAATGGTTATTCATGTGGTAATGTGTAATGTATTTATTTCTTTTGCATCCATTGCCAGCCACTCAGAAAAGGAGGTAGGTATACTAGTCTGTGTGGCTATTTGGTGTGTAAATTTGAGATTTTGTCTTTTCTCTATTGATGAGAAAACTTGGCTCAACTGTCAATGTGTAATGTGCAAGTATTTTGTAAGGGAAAGAAGATGGAAGTTTGAAGTGCTATAACTTTTGATTGGGAAGAGATATTTGACTCATTTTTGTTTTATGTGTTTCTTGATGTCCAAAGTATATGATAGGATGTTCAAAAACGTTTTTTTGTGTTACAAAATGGGGTCAAATTGGCATACGGTATTTAGATATCGCTAATCCGACAACAAAAATGGCATCTTCGGGTTTTGCCAATCATTTGAAGTGTTGAATGAGCCAAATCTGCCCAGAAATGGTCAGGTTATCAAGCTTCAAATTCAATCATGCAGATTGGCCATTTTTGTATTTTTATCAAACACCGATTTATACACCCCCCTTATCTTGGGCATGGGGAATTATTTGAGCAAACAGAAATTTTCAGTAATACCTCCAACCTCAAACCCCAACATACTCAAACAGCATCAAAATTTGGCAAGGTTCAATGGAGAGAGGAGCAACAAAAGTTTGATGGACCCACAGCCCCCATCTCTCTATGGTGAAAAGTCCCAACTTTTCTGCACGGTAGTGTATAACACCACAAAGTACTGGCACTAGTTTAATGCACCTGAATATGTTGACTCAAGCATAATTGGGAGCTTTTGGAAAAAATTGTTATTGATTAAAAAATTGTTTAAAAAACTGGATTATTGAAAAAAGATCTCTTTCCATCCCGAAATGCATCTGTCCGAAAAGAATGGTTTTCACCACTCCGCCAGTCTCTGAGATCTGCATTCTAGAGAAATGCTTTTATGAAGCTGGCCCATTATGTAGGTGGTTAAACTTAAGCTGGAAAAAAGCCAGTCATGCATGTTTTTATTTTCCTGTTTTCAGCTAGAAAAAGTGCTCTCCATTGATTCTGCTGCCAACTTCCTATCACTCCAACTATGACTACCTACATATGTATAATCGGCGGACATCACACTTGGTGAAAACCTACCATAACCCATCTGAATAATGAACGAAAAATCATACAGTATTTTCATCATAATATTTCGCTTTTTCTATGGAATAATTAATTACAAAGTTTATCACAAGATTTTATGCATTAAATTATGGTAGGATTATGCGCATACTTTTCAGTCCGCCGAGTATATCTAAATGCATAGCAACCCTTCAACATTCTTTATCTCAACTTATCCGCTTTTACTCACGGATTGCATCTGCATGCTATGCATTTTTCTGAAGGAAACACAATCATGACGTCATCGTTAATAAACTACAAATTGTGCAAAAAAAGTTTCAGAAAAAAACCCATCCCTCGCTTGTACGCGACTGTTTCTTAAAAACAAACTTTTTTGAAAGTGCGTACACAAGTATCCCTTGAGCGCTGTATCGACCAGGACATAAGTAATTTTGGAGGCATACTTTTCGGTCGGCCGAGTATACCACTTCCCTTTTCGTAGTTCGCATCTCCCTCCCAATTGGGTGCAGTGCACTGCGCGATTGGCGGCGGACACATTTCCAAGTTTAAAGTGTCCGCTTTTTAGCATAGATTCCCCCCCCCTCCCCGCTCTTTCTAGTTGGTTTGCCCAGACCGCGGGCCGTTTTCGTTTATTTGTGGTTGAGATGTAAATATGTTTACCGTATTACCTCGAAATACCCCCCATGTGGGTTTATTATTTCGCCAGCAAATTTGAGGGGGTGGGGGTTAATTCGAGGGGGGACTTATTCGAGGAGGGTTTATTATTTCGTCAGAAACTTTCGTAAGGGTTATAGTAAATAGTAGGCATTTGCGTACCCAAAGCAGGTAATAAATGTGTCCAAACAGGATACGTATTACCTCGAATTAACCCCCCTTGAATTAACCCCCCTCGAAATACCCCCCCTAAATTTCGGCTGAGGAAATAATAAACCCCCCCCCCTCGAATACCCCCCCTAAAATTAGGTGTAACGTGAACGTACATGACAAATACCGCTGTTTGTGATCTGTACAATGCAGAACACACGTTAAAACTGATGATTAAGTGATTTTAGGGCAGGGTTTTTGTGTAATTACAGTTATTATATATGCCTATAAACACATATACATCTATGTAATTGTTCAATTTTTCTACGTCTGCGTATGGGGAATTTCCGAAAATTTCTGGCGAAATAATAGACCCCCCCCCCTCGAATAAACCCCCCTCGAATTGTCCCCCCTCAAATTTTCCTGGCAAAATAATAAACCCCCTGGGGGTATTTCGAGGTAATACGGTATATTTGGACATAAAAAAACGTAGATAGCTACACAAGGGTTGGAAAAAAAACGTTTTTTTTTTAACTCGATGTTGTTGTTTTTTTAACGTTTTTTTTTTAAAGCTCCCAGATATGACCTAGTGTCAACATATATAGGTATATCAGACACTGGCAATACTCTGTGATGTTAAATATGACCATATAATGGCTGTGGAGCCATGGGATAGCATTATAAGTGGTGATTTGTGTCAAAAATATCCATTTTTCGTCGACATATCGTTCGTATATCGCCTTATAGTCGAATGTTCGTGACTTCAGGTAAAGTTTGGCACGGAATGGTGATCAAACAAGGTTATAAAAGGAGGTTGTTACTTTGGGAGTGAAGTTACACACTGTGGAGGTACATGGAAGCACATTACCTCAATATTATATATTACAGCAACATATGTCGGCTTATTCACCCATGGTAGCACATAGAAATGGATGTTTTGATACTAAAAATGCAACAAAACCAATGAAAACAACCACCAATGTCAATTTGTGTGTGAAATTGCGCGCTTGCGCGCAAAAATTTTGCAAAATACCTAGTGCTTAGTACTAAAATTTCGGCCGATGTTTTTTTTTTTAAAAAAACATTTCGGACGTCATGTTTTTTAAATAAAAAAAACGTTTTTTTAAAAAAAAACGTTTAAAAAAAACATCGGCCAACCCTAAGCTACACAGACTAGTCTATGTGTAGCTGCAATGCAAATTAGCAGTAATAAATACATAATGTACATTGCATACATGATGTTCATCATTCCGGAGGGGTGTATTTCGAGAGGGGGGGGGGGGTTATTATTTCCCCAG